>JARJLF010000656.1:0-151643 GCA_029378395.1 Mycena leptocephala | reverse complement strand
TGGTCCCTCCGATCCAGTATCTTTGCAGTATATTTTGAACAGTACACATTTCATTCGGGCCGACCCTCGAGGATATGTTATATTTATCGGTCGGCGAGAAAAATGTTATGCTGGCCAATGGTTGGTTTTGTTCCTCCTCGACGCGTACAGATGGTCCGACCATGACATACCCCAGACCATGATCATAAACGGCTTCGAGCCGCCTTGAATGTAGGATTTACCGCCGCCGCCGTCCGGAACTATCTACCGGTGCTTGAAAAAGTGGCACAGACAGTGGAGTTCGCAGTAACACAAGTTTCGTCTGATTCTAACGTGCCATGACAGCTCGCCGAACAGTTGGAAGAGATTTCCGAGGTACCGACCGATATCTGTCCCCTGCTCAGCGTTGCTACCCTATGCGCAATAAGTGAAGGTACGCCAGCCCGGATCTTAAATCCATCTAGCCGCAATAATTTTGTAGTCGCCTTGGGATATACGGCAAAGGACTTGGGAGAAGAGTACATGCTGAGAAATTCCCAGGTCGCGTAGGTCGTTTTTCTGAAATTTCAATATCGTGGTCACCAGGGATTATAGAGTCCTGGTATCTTTCACCCAATCTTCATTCCAAATCCTCGCAGAGGCTATCAGCGCGCTCTTACCTACGCCAGTTCGCCGGGCAGTGATCTACCTACCTACCCAGACCTTCAAAGTCATACGTGCGATTACCCGTCTCACAGATGCACTTGGTAAGCAGGTCGTCAGCGAGAAAAAAGATGCGGCGCGGCAGGGATTGGACATTGGCACCGATTTGTACGGTCAGCTGCGTGCGTAGTCAGATATAATGGCCATATTCTAGAAAGGCTGATCGCGTTACTTCAGTGAAACAGGGTCACTCGGGAAAGAATGCACTTACAGAAGAGGAGCTCGCTGGCCAGACTGCGATTCTTCTTGTGGCAGGACAGGGGATATGACAGTACAGATGCCATTTTAGTGTCGATTAAGGCTGATATATTTGCAGGCCAACACTCTGGCGTTTTCTCTACTGGAGCTCGCTCGAGCTCCAGACCTTCAAGAGAAACTCCGCGCCGAGATCCACTCGATGGTTGGTAGCAGAGCCTATGACAGCATGCCATTGTTGAATGCAGTAATTAAGGTGTGGGCCATTGGCAAAACCCAATGGACGAATTGATTAGTTTCCCAGGAATCGCTCAGGATGTACCCAGCGGCGCCAATCGCGGAGCGTATTGCTGTGCGAGATACTGTTATTCCTCTGGGCGACCATATTACTAATTCAACGGGAGAAATCCTGTCCCAAATATATGTACGCAAGGGCCAGATTGTGGCATTGGAATTGCGGCCTACCAGCAGTTGAGCTCATCTCCTGCAGCACCGATGTAGTGAGCTCACGCAGTGTTCATTCGGCTACGCAGACAGGAGTCACGCTGGGGCGAACACCCGCACGAGTTCAACCCATCCCGCTGGCTCACTGGGATGACGACCCAGGGAGAGGCTCTAGGTCCACATGCGAATCTGTCGGTCGATTTTATCATTACTTCCTACCTAGTTTTACCGGCCCGCAGTTTGAGTTTCCTCGGTGGACCTAGGGCATGTCTTGGGTGCGGTTTGAGTTCACGAAGAGAAGTCGTTAATACTCCACTACATGCATACGTCCTAGATGGCGTCTTGCGTGAGTGCTGCCTGGTTTCGTGCTGATGGCACTTACTTCCATTCGCCTCGACAGGTTGTTGGAGATGCAGGTGTTCATCTGCGAGGTGGTAGGCAAGTTCTCCTTAACCCTGCCAGAGGACCACTCAGTTTGCCCCCGTTTTGCCTCCTCCCTGATGCCGACCATGCCCGATGGCACGAAGGGCGCTCCGCTCTGCATTAAACGGATCGTCTAGGGCTTCACTGGAGTGCCGCTGATACCAGAAATGTGTTTCAATGAACCCGTCCTCTATGCGACGAACCACGATACAGTACGAGCGCCGCTGCATGGTTTACGGAACATGGCGAATAGTGTACTCTGCCAGACCTTATGGACATGATTTATGTGTAGGTTCCGCACCACCGAGATTAGAGATCGTTCTGTTGCGGAAACACTATTGGTCCGCCCGGCGTTTGCCCTCCACTGTACTGCGCAGTGACGCTTGTCTGACCTGCATCGGATTAATCTCTGCACCATGACCGAAAGTAAGGTAGCTGCGAGAGAAAGCTAATGCCTCTCTTACGCGTGCGGAGCCCGCTGAATCTAAAATCAAAGCCCTCAAGCAAATGCCACCACTCAAAAAGTTGGACGATGTATCGATGCGATGACGAGACAGTAGGTCTCGACTCTCATGTATGAACGAAGTAGATGTTGGAGGAACTCTAAGTGGGAGATGGAGCATTCAACTTTGAGGAGAGCCGACGGGACCATCAAATACCTCCAAGACAAGGAAGTCATCCCGGATTTGGCCACTGGCTCAGAGGCCCCAATTCAATGGTCACATTTTGTTTATGTAGAATGCGCTGCACCGAATCAGAAACCTGGTATGAGTTGTGCTGGCGAAAAGACAATGTTGCAATACTTCAGCCAGAGTGGGCAAAAATAGTTCGCCGCCGGGTTGGCGCGGCGGTGACGCGGCGATGGACGCGGCGGTGCGAAATTGGTGGCCGCCGTTTGCACGCTCTGTGACCCTAGCTACAGCATATGGGTGCCCACAATATATTAGCATGCAATGGCAAAGGAATAGGCCTAGATGCTTCCGCCTACATGCTTGTCACCGCAAAGTTAATCTTGGACGCGGCAGTGACGCGGCATTGCGCGGCGGGACGCGGCAAAGTACTCTGCACTTCGCCGCGTACCCCACTAGATGACGCGGCGATACTGCCGCGTCACACGGCGGTCAGCGGCGGTCCAACATAGGTGACGCGGCGCGTACCAAATCTGGCGCGCGTCTTCGACATGACGTGGTCAGAAGCCTCGATACGGTAGTACAGCGGCACCGCCTCCAACGTTCGCAAAACCAGCTGAAAATTCCATTCATTCTGAAATATCCTAGCCCTGCACATATCATAGCGCAAAATATATCGATCATTATTAGCTAGTTCCATCAACAACCGACCATCTGTAGTCTTCAGGAAAATATCGGCATAGCCTGCACCTGCATCGGCTGCATGACCCTGCTAGGAACACTGGCGCCAGCCCCAAACCCACCTCCCATCTTCGTTTGCATCCTCATCTGCGCCTTGCGCTTCCGCTCCTCCTCGCGTGCCTCGCGTGCAGCACGCTCTCGGCACTCCTCCTCCACCCACTCACCCACTTCCCTTGCCGCTTCTTCAGGGCGCGTCTTGTGCCCCTGCAGATAACCCTGGAGCTCGGCGGTCGAGACCTCCCTCTCGGGGACAGCAGCGGCAAACTGCGCCGCGAGGCCCTCGATTGATGTCTTTGCGTCGCCGTCGTCCCCGAGCTGCGGAAATCGGGCCTCGGGGAAGAACCTTACGAAGAGCGCGTGCGCCTGATCCGCCGTCGCGAGCGCGTACTCGATCTTGCGGTCGATGCGCCCAGGGCGGAGGAGCGCGGCATCGAGGCGGTCGATGTAGTTCGTCTGCACCACACATGAAACATGATGATGATGAGCTTGGATAGAGCAAACGTTGAATATATACACACGGTCGCGAAGAAAAGCTTCCCCTCCTCGCTGCCCACGCCGTCGATGACGTTGAGCAGGCCCGAAAGTGTTACGAGCGGCGTGGGGCGCGCACGCATCATTCCTGCACTCGTCCGCATGGGCTCGCCCAGGACGGGTAAATCGTCTTCCTCATCCGCGCGGGAGGGAAACGCACAGTCAATGTCCTCAATCAGAAAGATGCCATTTTTCGGGATGGTGGATGCGGCCTGCTGCAGGAAAGAATCATCTATCCTGAAATTTCCTAAGTTTCATGCCGAAATCAAGAAACTACGTGAAACGCACCCGTGAGACGCTAGAGATAAAGAGTAGATCTCCAAGTTGAGGGCGCCAGCGAGCGCGTAGATGGTCGAGGCTGTGGACTTGGGATTGGGCTGAATGATTCAGAATTGTTGCAAGAACTTACTCTTTCCCGTCCCCGGCGGTCCGTGCAGGAGATATCCACGCCGATGGGGAATTCCCGCGCCAATATACCAATCCTCGGACTTGAGGAATTCTTGTGCATCTTTCACAAGCGAGTCAAGGAGACCTTGTGGCAGGATGATCGAGCTGCGTATGGTTGGGAATCAAATATATATGATGGGGGAACAGGGAGGGACGAATCCCCACCTGAGTGGACGCCGGATTTTATGCTTGACACTGTTCCACACTTGGACGGCATTGTATCGTCGCTGTGATGGATGAGCATATCAATATCACGATAACAAATGAACGTACACTATCTATTAGGTGGACGAGAACGTGCGGGCGATTCACTTCCACGTACCGCGCTCGTGCCTCTTCCACGAGCTCGGACAGAATGTTCATGTCTAAGGTGTATATCCTAATGAACCGTTTGCAAAGTCGACGCCGCAGATTGCTGTAACACACATACGTCAAGTAGACACGCCCAGTCTGCTGCACACCATTGACTGCGGCGCCACTGCGCTCGCTACCGCGCTTCACCTCGAGCCAGTAGCCCTTCCACCTGAAAAGCTGTGGGGCGTTGTAGGTCGGGACGTATTCGGCGGCGCCGACGACTGTTGGGTCGGACGCCGTTTGGACGGCCCATTTGCGCTGCGAATTTTTAGCGGTGACGACAAATTCGCGAGACCGCTTCCAGACGCGTTCCTGGGTCTTTGATGATGCAGATGGGTTGGCAAAGGAATACGGGGGTAAGAGGAAACACGGACTATAAAGAGCACGATCCACTCGTATGCCGGATCCCCTTCGTTAAATTGTGCCGTCATTGAATACTCTGCGGCGATGCGGCATCAGGGCATCGTCGCATGGAATGCAATTGATTTCAAAGACCCACGAATTCTGAACCGCTCGATGAGCCACCAGCAGAGTCGCCGTCCGGCTTCAACCAAGGATCCCAGCACCAAAAGTTTGAGACTCGAGCCCATGTAAGATTGCGAGATGAGGCCAAGCACAGCGAATATGGAGGAAAGGCCCATGAAGGAGGTCATCCAGGAGGATTCCTGGACAACAGTGTCTTGACCGGCTCTGACGCTGAAAACACGGGTGGGGATGACGTGGGAAGACATGGTGGGGAACAGCATCGACCCCATCGATTAAATAGCAAAATCACAATAGACGCCAGGTGCTGCGGTAAGATGATTTCACTACGGCGTGGAGTGCGAACCCATGCTATTTCCAGAACGGGTTGTGACAGGTCGTGACAGTGGGGGCTGTAGATGGAAATAAAATCTCCTGCAGGATGGCGGTAGCTGACTCATTCCGTCCATTTGACGACCACTGAGTTGCATCAAGAGTGTCGCATAGCGCTTTTACGGGCGCTTTCAGAGCTCACGGGTCCAAAAATCGAAATTGGAGGGCAATTTTCTGGTGACGTGCGAATTTGGAAGCTGTGCTCTCGGAAGTTCCAAAGTCGGACGTCGAGGGACGTCGAGGGCTTGAAGAGAAAGAGAAGCAGAGATGCGCCGAAGTTTCGGGCTGAAAGTCTAGAAGTAGAACCTAGTAGAGCGTCTTTCAGTTGGGGTGGCTGTCCAGCAGCGACTGTACAAGGAACTTGACAAGGAAAGATAATGTCTAGACTCTCTGACGGACCCGGCTGACATGCCAATTGGGAGGCTGTGATGGAATACCAAGTCGGGATGCCAGCACGGGCCGTGCATGGCTAAGTCTAGTCTGTCCAGAAACGGAGCCTCTTCCATTGGGTGAGTCATGCGGCTGTTGACCGAGTCCCAGCTCAGATCCAGCGTCAACTCGAGGGAGAAATGAATGGAAATCGACTCTATGATCAGACGGGCATGGAAAATGGTGGCCTGGAAGATTAAGACCGCGAAAACGATAGAGTACTGCCGGACGTCGGACGATGGTGGAGGAAAGAATGAGGAAAACGTGTGGCGATGCAGCCACGCATCAGCAAGCATCCCGGCCCGACTGATCCGCTCGGGCTGGGCTGCCGCTTCATCGTCTCATAGTGTTCTGGGACGTCTGTGAATGATTGCGGGAAATTTCTCAAGGTTTCTACAAAGAATTGCCTGGCGCTTTAATCTTATGCTAACAATTCCATCTCAAGGGGGTTTGCTATTTCCAGTGTTCAACTCCGCGCCGGGATCCTCCCCGCATTGAGACGCAGATTCAAGGACTGCATAGCAACCTTCTTCCTTCCGCAGGCTAGGACGCGTTCTTAATTCCAAATTTCCTCGACCCATTGATCCTGCACTGAGAATTGAAGGAAGATCACAATTTTCAGCTCACCGAAAAGTGTACCCAGACCTGTTGGCGCATGCGTATTTGCTTGCCCTAGTTTCATTCTTAAGCAGAGCGGCCATTCTATTTTCGAGAGCATCGCTATTGAAGATTTCGTTGATCTGGATGAGATTTTATTCATACTCGAGTTAACCCGTAGGTATTTCGCGACTTCGATTTGCATCAAATTCAACACAGGCGTGAGCGATGGACCAAGCCCGCAATGCAGTGAGATCCTTCTGCTGCGAACGGTGGAATTTATCAGCTGAAGCAAGAGACCGTCGCGCTAGTGGCTATAGTAAGCACGACACAAATGATAAGGCACGTGATCTAGGCGCGTCGCGTTAGGAAGGCAAGCAACACCAAATAGACTGCATACACA
The DNA here is from genome assembly GCA_029378395.1 of Mycena leptocephala. Lineage (NCBI taxonomy): Eukaryota > Fungi > Basidiomycota > Agaricomycetes > Agaricales > Mycenaceae > Mycena > Mycena leptocephala. The sequence continues at coordinate 144,914 of JARJLF010000656.1, read as the reverse complement.
ATGTGCAGCATAATATTTGATAACAAAGCCAGAAATGAAATGAGATGGAGTTTGTGACGATGCTCCCCACCGCTGTGGTCTTGCAAACAGTTCACCGACCTGGACTTTTCATTCAATCCATATTGGACTTCCGGAGTTTCGCCTGCTTGATTTAGGTTTCTGTTCCATTCATCCAGACTTGAGTCTCACCGCCGTGGGAATTGGCAGGCACTTCAAGTCTATGCCAAGATCCAGCTCAATTCGGATATCCGGAGGAGGGTCTTACGGGGATGGCCATTACATGTGGGCTGTCACACTGCAGAGATCTGCGGGCAATGCATGCCATGCCAGCAGACCCACTACCTGGCTGGCATACACCAATTCGAACAATCTTAACCTGAACGAGCTCTACATGGTTCACATGCACTTGAATTATCAAACGCGAAAGTGAGCCCAAGCCTCCCCAAGCCGAATACGCCTACCATCACCTCCTCCCCCATTCATACCCTCCGCAGCACGAAGCGTGTTGCGCCAAGTATTTATAATCCTAGTCACTTTCCATTGGTCTTGGGTGGCAAGATCCTTGGATCGTTTAACAGCCTTTGCGCTCAATATGGTGAGTGCCAAGCGCCGTCGGAAGTGACAAGAATTTCGAATTTCCGTCGTCTTCTACCTAGACCCACCCGTCTCGAACAATGAATACCAATGCATTCGCAGCGGGGCCAGAGTTCTATTTTTCCAAAACCCGAGAGAATTTGGCGTTCAGAAAAGGAACAGATCCGTTGCAACTCCCGGTATCAAGAACTCTATCACTGATGCTCCGGATTATTATACAACGTCCCCGTCGGATCCTCAGATTTCCTTATTTCCAGCAAGAGTAAGTCGCGACTCTGATGGAAGGGTGCCGATGGCACTAGGAGATGTGGCCATCGGATCGATACTATGACTTGTAAAATATCTTAGAAGTTGCAAATACCTTCGCTTGGACTCAGTTCTCGGCCGTTCATCCTTGAAAGCCTCCGGAAATGGAACCGACACACATATTGGGTCATAGAATATCTCCAAAGAACGAAAATCGAGCAGGAATTGAATGGCATAGAGCTACCGAAAAGGAGGACGGTTCGACGGGGATTGAAAACCTTTGCACCTTCACGGTCCTATTCTCAGTCAGTTCCAACAGAATTAATGTCCTCCGAAGTTTTATATTCCAATGCTGCACATCCATAGCTTTTATTCGATTTACTTCCGAAGGCAAACGGGTCAGAATTGATGTTCAGGGCCCGGCGCGGCCCGGAAGCCGCGGCTTTGGCCCGGCCTGAGCGGGCTTGGGCTTGAAATTTCTGAAGCCCAAGCCCAAGCCCACGATCAGGGCTTGAAGCCCTAGGCCCGGGGCTTGGTCGGGCCTGAGGCAGATGCCAAGTATTTAATACCCTGGTGGTACGAATAGTCGTTTTGAATGATATGTGAGTCAATTACATTCAATGGATCCAATTATTTCATACCTTCTAGCCAATAGAACCAGAAATTCCATTTTGGCTGTTCTAAATTTGATAAATAAAATGCTCCAGAAGCTATAAAATGTCTTCCAAAACATCCTGAGTAAGTCATACACCTATCTGGAGTCCCATAGTTTACTTTGCGCGCAAAAAATAACTGTTCATACAGTCGGGCCTCAAGCCCATGCCCTATGGCGGTCCGGATGCACTTTTATTCGGCCGAAAGATAAAGAGCCGATTTCGGCCATCCCGCAAGATAGAGAGGTGATTTGATGGTATCGCCGCAAGATTGACCGCCGATAATCAAGCCGTTTGTCTTGCGGGGAAATCACTGATTCCCGCAAGATATATATAGGTATGTCCCGCAAGATACAGAATTTCCCGCAAGATAAAGTCGTCCGAAAAAAAATTGTTCCAAAATTCCTGAAATAATTTGGGTAATTCCCTAGTGCCTGTTCACCAGGAGTGTTGTGTGATTCAGAGTGGCGTACCAATTAAAGAGTAGGGAAACCACTGAAATACTGTATTTCAAGAAGCTTGAGTTGGACTTTGCAATAATTCACCCTTGTGGACTGTGTTCAAAGTCCGATTACCATCACTGACCATCCTCATAACCCTGCATGAGTCAAACGTGAATACCTTGGTTAATTGTAAAGTAGGCATGTAGTTCAACTGGCTTCCTTGCAATTGGATGCATTGGAGTTGACACTGAATACGTGTAGACAGTCATTACAACTCTTATAGGTCCAGGGAAATCTCTTTGTAATTGAATCTACACATTTGTGACAGCTGATACCTGACGATGTGAGTACCAATACACAGCAATTGATTTGACTGCATAAGGGTAGAATGAGCAATAAGCGAGGAAATCGAAGACTACAAACACTAACCAGTTTGATCACCAAGGTACAGCACCAGAGTCCCACAAATGGAAGGCCATCTTTCGCAGTTACTGAAAGAGATTGATTCCGATTTTCTGAATCAGTGCGTTTAAGAATTGGTTCAGTTCTGTCCTGCTCGGCCATCTCGGCCATATTGAATGATGCGAGAGATTTTAGGATGGCACGTTTTCATTTACTTCATGGGTTCAATAGGTTCTCAGAGTACCAATATACAATCATTGCACCTAGACTCTGGTTAACTCAGCTTCACAGTTTTCCATCAATTGGATCAATGTATGATATTCGGATGATGACCGCCTGGATTTGAAGTGCTCTAGCAGGATCTGGAACAAATTTTAAGAGGTCTAAGGACTGGAATGGCAGGAGGAACCTCAAACATTTTGCAACAAAGACCTATTTCCGATTTTCAACCTCACACAGCTGTGCCTTTCTCCACTTGCATGCCATCAAACAACGGTGGATAGGCCCTAGGGAAATACCTAATTTATTCCAGAAAATTTGGACCAACTTTTTTCGGACGACTTTATCTTGCGGGAAATTCTGTATCTTGCGGGCGACGCGTTGTATCTTGCGGGACATACCTATATATATCTTGCGGGAATCAGTGATTTCCCCGCAAGACAAACGGCTTGATTATCGGCGGTCAATCTTGCGGCGATACATCAAATCACCTCTCTATCTTGCGGGATGGCCGAAATCGGCTCTTATCTTGCGGCGAATAAAAGTGCATCCGGACCGCCATAATGCCCGAGCCCTGAGCCCGCTCAAGCCCTGCAGCGGGCCCGGCCTGGCTTGGGCTTGGTAGGGCCTGGCTGGCCGGCCTAGGGCTTGAAGCCGGGCCCTGAACATCACTAGAGGCCAAGCGAGGCATTTTGTAATTCAGTGAGAAGGTCCCATATGCTAACTTCTTTAGCTAACTTGCTCAGGTCTGCCATGCACAGGGTACTCGCATGGTTCACCCCAATTAAAGCTCAAACGCCGATGGAACTGACAAGGATTATCTTCTACCTCCCACGCTCCTAAATTCTTGTCAATATATTCCCAGGGAGGTGTTTCATTTTGGGGTCAAGTATTTTATGATCCATCCGACAGTACGAGAGAACTAAACTATTTAATATATAATTAGCATTCAGTAATGCCATTCAGATCGTAGAAGCCGAACGAGGCCGTGGGAGGTGGGAAGTCGATTTGTCTTGAGTAACTTCATCCCCAGTTGAATCCCACACATAAACCCTGAGCACTGAAATCCATGCTAGCTGCCGTGAAGATCATCAAGTGGAGTCCGACAGCCATCATTGACAGTAATGCTACCTATTTACCTACCTAACGGGGTCGCGGTAGTACAGTTTTGAACGTGGCGACTGGAGTCGCACAATGATGTTCAGCCACGAATATTCATCGGCTTGAATATGCGTTTGAAAACGGCACTCTGATTCTGATCAGGGAGGGGCAAGGTTTAAGGATTCCTAGCTGCTGAGGGGAGATCTATTTTGGGCTCTCGGCATTCAACGATGCCCTCGGATCCGCAGAACAAGTCAAAGCAATTTGCCGGTGCCATTGGGTGCCGCAAGAACCAAGGGTACCCGCGTGCGCAGGGCACGGCTTCCGTTTCACAGCGGACGATTCGATCAGAGCGTCACAAGCTCCTATGTCAAGTATAAGTGGCAAGAATTCAATTACCGCCCATGCTTTCATGGGTTATACTAAGGTTTTTACTCAGCGCACGCTCTCGTCTACGTATCATTCTCCATTGTCGTGGAGACCGATGCTTTTTTTGGCGGTCCTCGTGTGTCCTAGCGTTTATAAAAATCTCAGGAACATAAAATGGAAGTTGAATCGATTATCCATCCTTACTGGAGATGAGGAGCGTTCGACGATCGACGAAACCCACAATGCCCGTACCTGGGTAAGGTGGATGAAAATAGGTGAGAATAGGACTCGGAGCCGCGACGCAGGCCCGGGCCAACGCCAATATTAGCAGGGCTGTCAGCTGTGAATGGCCGTCGGGCAGCACGGCTATCCTTAGGTCGGGCTGAACGGCTATGTGCCGCCAGTGGACGTGGGCATTATTCGTACAGGATTTGAAAGCGCACATTGAGCGCTTCTGCAGCGGCTGGCCTAGCGAAAACGTCAGTGACATCTGAACCCGTTATTAAATCGGACCGTTTCACTGGGTGTTACATACCTACCCGTAGCCGCTCATGCGCCGCGTGAATACTCATCCGCAACCGAGACGAGGGCTCTTTGCTTTGATGGACGGCATATGGGGGTAGGTTGAAGACTGACCACGAGCGGTCTTTGCATGGTTTTCACAAATAGATCGCATTGTCAATATAATGAAATGTGGGCGGCTGATACATGCAGTCCTCAGCGCTGTTCGGAAAATGGCAATTCCCGGATTGCGGACTCACGACGAGAGAGTTCAACCGTTTGTTGCATGTAAGCGACCATAACCAGATAAATTCGTGGATTTATAGACAATACATGTACACCTACACGGAAAAATTCCACGGTTACAGTATACATTCTCCTGCTCCTTTTCCTTCTACAGATATACTGGTACATACATAGTAAACTACATTCGACGTAATTATTTTTAACGTACTTGTTGCGGTAAATTTTATACAGTGGCGCGAACACATGATGATATATGCATGGTATAGCGATGGGGGGGTTATAATGCGCGAGGCATGGTGAGTAGAGTATCAGTATCAGTAACGGAAGTTTGAAAAGTCAGAAAGGCAGGGAAAGTGGAAACAAACAGCAGCGGAACTTTTTGATGCAAGTTTAAATTGCTGTTGAAGCAAGCCCAGTCAATCAATACACATTGACGGAGGGGGGCGCCAACGCCAAATCCAACTTATTCGCGGGGGGCTCCCTCGCGCTGGGGGGGTAACCGTGAGAGCGCCATAAGCCTGCTCCACGCGGGCCGTGAAGTATTCTGGACGGGACGTTCATTAAGCATGCGTGGAAGGTGGTTTCCTGTATGGAGAGCAGCCCACCTATGAGCGGGCTCGCTGGCGCAAACGCGCGCATCGTCGCCAGGAGCGTCTCGAGACAATTTGTGAGGTCCTGGTGCGTCTGCGTCAGCCGGCCCACCACCCCGTAGCTGCTCTGCATGCTCGACAGCTCCGCGAGGAAGACCTCGCTTGCTGTCGTCCATAGGATCTGCAAATCGGATAAAAAATGTAAATCACACAGCGCCAAAGAAAACGGATTCAAGGAGGAACGCACCCCCATAATCGGATCCACATGCCGCGAGCTCGCAAACTCTGTGCAGTGGTCATTGACAATATGCACGACCGCCCGCGCAGCACTCAGATATTTCCTCCTCGACACGTCGGACGTGTGGATGCGGTGCGCGTGCAGTCGGATGATAGCTGCGTGCGCGAGTGTGTGTGTTACGAGATGCAGGCTACGCTCCAAATTCGGCGCCTGCCCATCCGGATGACGCAGGCCCAGCGGAAGGTTCAGCACAAAGTGTTCCAACAGGACATCAAGTGACTCGAATGCCGCGACGTCGCCGTGGTCTGTACCCGTCAGCTCAGCTTTAAAATGGGACAAAATGATTATAATAATTATACGCACCGGAATACCGCCCCGAGAAAGTGATTGCGCGCTCGAGCAGTATGGACGCCTTTGCGAGCAGCGCGAGTGGGGAGAACCCAGCTCCGTCCCCACCCAGCTCCCCATTCAAATTCATGTTCAAGTTCATGTCCCCACCCAGGTGCATGTTTGGGTTCGTATCTAAGCCCGCAAGAAAGCGCGCGACCGTACCCCCGGGCCCACCTGCCCCGCCCGCGCCGGCACTCACGCCGTCCCCGCTCATAAACGCAGCGAAAAGATGCCGATATCCTGGTGTCGGTGTTGTATTCGGTGTTGCGTACGATAGAGCATGGATATCGATCTCATTATTGGGCGAGAGCGAACTCGGTGAGGGCGCATACTCTCCTCGTGCGCTCGGCCACGGTGTTTCGATCCTCGTGTCGTGGTACGCAATCGCCGCAGGCGCGCCGTGCGCGGCGACCCAGTAGTTGTTCACGATCACCGCGGTCCAGAACGCGCTGATGCGCTCGCCCGCCTCTCGCGCGTGTGCGGGCGGGCGGACCGGTGTCTCGAGCACGCCAAACGCGGGCTGGATCTGCGTGTGTGCTTGGGAAGATGATTGTATTAGGTGCAACCCCGCGCTGATCGCGAGCGAGACCGCGGCGCTCGAATGGTAGATGCCCTCTACGGGCCGGCCAAGCGTGAGGTAGTAGAGCGACAGAAGGACTTCAGCTTGAATGCCGTGCAGCACGCGGTGCGGGTGCTGCGAACCGAGGTCCTGGTGGATGTTTTGGAGTGTGCAGACCAAAAACGCGTCTTCGTTGTACATGGGGTGGCGCGGTAGGGGAGCGAGCCGCGACCCCCACATGTATACGGCGCTCAGGAGGGCGGGGGACGGCCGGTCGTAGTGCCCGAAGGGGAGGGCTAGCAGGGCGGAGTGCCGGAAGGAGGCTGGATCGAGGAAGAATCCAACTTGGGTGAAATTCTCCAGAAATGCGTCCACCCTAATCGAATGAAATAAAATCCGGCGAGGTGAAAATGATATTTGTTTGGCTTACAATTGTTCAGTCAGATGGGACGGTGGCTCCTTGAGGGGCAGTTCAGTTATAGCGGGACATTCAGGCAGACACGATGCACTCCCTACCTCTAAAACGAGCGTCGATGAACTTGAAGCTGTGCTTGGCGTGTTCACGCGACTGGAAGCTAGAATACGACGCATCAGCGCCGTTCGTTCTTAAATCACAGGAACGTACGAGAGGTAGAGATGTCAATTGAAGGTGTCCAAGAATCCATGTACTGCGGAATATCCAAGGACATGAATGAAATATCCCCGCTGTCGTATGGTTCATGTAGCAATATCGATGATTCATTTGCCGTCGCCTCCAGCTCCCCGATCCGAGTGTGGAGCTTCTTTATTGTCTCCTCTAATTGCTGCGTTCTACTTCGTCCTTCAAGCGGGTACTCGCAGTCGTCGGCTGTGCCTGGGGACCGCAGGCACTGACTGCATACAGGTTTCCGTCCATCACATTTCTGAGAGGGCAGATCATTAATGACGTAATACCGCGCTTGAGCGTGGGCTACTTACTATTTTGCGCCGGCTGCGAATGGGCCCGGGAACCCTTGATCAGTAGTGCGGCGAAAAATGGGCGAGGCGGACATACCGGCAATTCATGCATGCCTTCCCGCGCGGCAAGTTACTGCGCGGCGAGTGGGACGTCGGGCTGGAAGTGAAGAAGCTTTGAGTCATCGCGCGGGGGGGGCAAGGCGTGGAAAAGTGGAACGGTGGGGGAAGTACGCGCATACTTATATGCTCCTGGGGCAATATCACGGGGCTGGCGAATGTTCTGGGGTGCCTTACCAACACTTGGGCAGTCGGCGTTCATCAGTGCTTCATCATTACTGCGCTAAGCTGGGCCATTCGCGGCGCGAAGTACGGCAAGACGCGCATCCGTTTGCCGCCGATCTTACACCGACCAATGACAATCGCAGTGAAGATCAATCCGCGAAGCTAGAGTGCCGTTGACATCGGCGCATAGCATTCAGATGAGATCCAAAAGCACTGACTGACTCAGTGGGTCGTTCAGCTTGCGGATCGTTTACGGGATGCTGACTGGCTCGAAATGTGGCACGAGTCAGCAATTCGGGGTGAGTCATCAATGCCCGGCAGAACGGGAAAAAGGTAAACCGGCTGAACGGACGTTAAGCGGCTCTCGGGGGCTTTGCCTGTCGGGGCCAAGAAATCTACGAGTTGACCAAGTCATACACGGAGTCACGCCCAAGGAAACACTTGTGGCGTGTCGTCAGGTCCAAATTTGGAAATTCGGAATTTAAGGTTTAACGCCCAACAAGCGCCCACAACTGCTGATCTCCGGTAGATCATCCGGTGCACCCACTTTCATCGAAAAATCCAAAGAGCACCTGCACCTTGCCTGAATAAATTCGTTAACCCACCTGAACTTCTTACCCCATCTCACGTCGACCCACCCAGAGCGATCCACCTGTCGCAAATACGGAAGGTTATTCGGAAACGGAATCTCTTTTACGTTTGATCAATGTGCGATTCGGAATTGCCGTCAGGAAGGCGGAAGTCGGATTCGGAATTGACTTGAATTCGGAAATTCGTTGTGAGATATCGCATCACCGCACTTATAATTAACCTGGCGGTGAGTTGCCGCAGTTGCGTCATGCGGATATCGTAATCCCGGGCGGCATTCGAGGGAGCGAAAACCCGAATCGTATCGCGGGGGAAATCCGCATTAGGGCGAAAGCGACCCGAGGATACTATGAAACCAGTCAGAAATTGGAAGCGTTGCAAGGCGTAGAGTAGACCGACGGCGGAAGCAGTTAGTCAAACATTTAGGTCCTTGGAATTGTGGCAGTGGCAGGTAACAGGTAGTGGCATGAGCTCCCAAAGTCCAAAGTTGAGGTTCGTCGTTGCCTGGGATGTGCGTATGGGCAGCGCTCGAGACCATGAGAGGTATTAAGGACCATGGTGGCCACGATCATCGTCGAAGGAGAGGAAGTCGTCGATGTCGATGTCGATGGGAGAGCTGTGGGCGTCAACGGAAGCAGCAACATTTGGCGAAGGACGCAAAAAGGAAGACGGCAACCGCCCCAAAGGCTGTGCAAGCTGTGCTGTGGCTGTGCTTACCATTTTGGGGTTTATTGGGCGCAGCACCATGCAGCTTAAATCCTTCTTCGATGGAGCAGGAAGAAAGTGTTCTGAAAATTCAGAGGCAATAATTAATACTAGAACTTGAAGTTGAAAATCGACTGGGGAATTTCATCTGTTGGTTTGGTGACGGATGTGCAAGAAATTGGGCAGTTTTACTTTTTTCACGAGCAGAACCCGATGGGTACAAAAAAAAAGTCCAAAACCCCATCAGAACTGCCTGTATCATCGAAAAACTACGCCGAGCCTGATAAATTTTTGCACATATCCATTTCACCTCTGAGGGCGGTTCCGTGTTTCACTCTTCCAGAACTTATCACAGTATTTATCCGTCAATTCTGAACCGTGTGCCTTTCATTCAGTGTGGTTCGGGTCGGGTTTCTTTTCTTCAACTGTGATGCGGTCAGCCTGTCGGTACCACAATTTTATCCGATGTAACCTGCCTTGGTTCACTGATCATTTTTTAAACATTCAGAAACCGTGATGAAATTCGACATTTCATCAATGCACCGACACGTCACGCCCGAGTGTTCAACCTCGCACAAGTGGGCTGAAATAATTACAAGGATGTCGCAGAACTTGGAAGAAATATCAACACCAACTTTGGGGCACACCCAGGTTGAACTGGACGGCGTATATACTCAAGCCCAGGCCGCGGGTCAGTCAAAGTTCTGGGTCCAATCCTACCGAGCCCGACTTCGGGTCCGGACTGGGTCGGACTCAAGGCCTGGGCTTGACTTGGGCTTAGGCTTGAGCCTGACCCGCGACAAAACCACTTCCACTGGAAGCCTATTTTTCTCCTGTTGTGCCGAAAAGAGGTTCGATGCGGTGCATGGAGAATAAAGTAAACCACGGCCTCTCTATGCGAATCAGTTGAACCCTGAAAACAGAAACATACGCTCCCGCTTGCTCCCAGCAAATGAGATGCCTCCACCAAGAGCACCGTTCTACGAGACTGATAGTTTTCCCGAGCAGTCGCTCCGCAGCATTGAAGCGCCGGGCGCATTATTATTAAATACGAAGGATGTAGAGCCCTTGACACTCATAATCTAGGCGACGACATTGTTGATCACGGGGCCGCGTGGACTGGTTGCCGAAATATTTGTTCAAAAGCGTACGGACTGCATTCACCCACTTAAAAGGCCACGGTCGCTGTCTTCTCCCGCAAGTTCGAACTGTTCGAACGCAGACATCAGTCTCATTGCCATCGTACGCTGCGCCACCTTCGTATAAGGTACATGTCTTATTTCTACAGACAATTAGTCGCCCGCCTTTAGACTCGTAACCAGTCTGCCTACGCCGTTCTAACAAGGCGGGCTTGTTGCCGTAGGCAGACTGGTACTTCTCGGATATGTCAATTGGTCTGTCGCGGAGTTTGGAATTAAGTTGTTCATTGAGTGAGACTGATGACGCAATGAGCCGCGGCAATTCCGGAGATCACGGTCCGAAGTTGATTTCACTAAAACTATCCTCAGGTTTTATGGTGTTCTGTACCATAGAGAGGAAATATAAGGAGGCCAAATCAAAGGGATAATTTATTTATTTATTACCCCAGCTTCAACCGAAAAATAAACTTAAAAACTGAGTGTAAACGGAATAAGATTGTGAAAAAGTCACTTAAATTTCAAACTCCGCCCCAGCCCAATTGGGATATCCGAGAAGTACCAGTCTGCCTACGGCAACAAGCCCGCCTTGTTAGAACGGCGTAGGCAGACTGGTTACGAGTCTAGCCCGCCTTACCCGGGCACGGGCTTGGCGGGTTTCCGTGGATTTTCGAGCGACCATCATCCCTAGTGGGGATGGGTAATCGATTCAACCCTCCATTTTTACGTTCCTGAGATTATTATATACCCTAGGACTGCCAAAAAAAAGTCTAGTCTCTAAATAAAAATACCTACATTGAAAGGCGGGAAAATGAAAACAAGCGCGGTGATTGTTAATTCAATGAAAAGCGGGCAGCTGGAAACCAGCGCGGTAGTTGAATTCTTGCCAACTTAGAGTATTGTTACAGCGAGACCGTCTTGCTCTAACCGCATCATCGGCTAATAGACGGGCACCGTGGCCCGCGGATGCCTTGGTATGTATTACGGAACCGGCAAATTTCCTTAACCTCTGTAGATCCGATGGCATCGTTGACAATCAATCATACGTTGTTGAATGCCGAGACCCCAGTAGATCCGCTCGGCTGGGAATCAGTAAACCCAGTGGCTCCCTAAACGCACGCACGTTCTTACATAACATTCGTGCGTTAGAGGGAGGGCGTTTTTCGAAACGTAGTCTCGCAGGGGGATTTTGTCCCATCATGCTCCGATGGCCACGTTCAAACGGTTACTAGTGTGCGACCCGGAATATCGATGATAGCGTTACTGAATGCCGGACTCCACTTAATGATCTTGGGTTTAGGTTTGGAATTCGAGTGGAGTTGAATTTACCTTAAGAAACGCATCTGCACCTCCGACGGCCAGGTTCGGCCCACGATCTGGACGGCATCAAAAATACTTTATTCTTGCATCCTGTCGGGTGGATCATGGAGTACTTGACACCCAAATGAAACACTTCCGTATTTACGAGCATTCGCTGGGAGCCAGGAGCTGAAAATGCGATAGCGTTTGAGGTTTAATTGGGGTGAGCCGTGGGCAATGAGCCGTGTGCATGGTGGACAGGACAACCGTTAACTTGTTTGAATTCGGCATATGCCGACTTTCTTGTCGACCTAAATAACCGATCCGATGGCCACGCCGCCTAGCGTCGTTACCCCACCCAAAGATGGATCTTATCTTGCAGGGGTGAAGGGTCCGTACATACTTGTGCCATTCCACGCGAGTCGACGCACCGGCGACTTACTCTCAATGGAATAATGAATCTGAGGATCCGACGGCCACGTTGTACAGCAATCCGGAGTATCAATGATAGTATTCTTGAATGCCGAGACTTGCAGCGGATCTGTTCCTTTCCTGAGTGCTGAAATGTTTGTCAAACCTCTGGATTTCTGGGGAATAAAAATCCGGCCCACGAAGGCCCTGCTGCGAATACATTGATATCCATTGTTCAAGACGGGAAAATATATCTCCGACGGCGCTCGGGAAACAACCATATTGGACGCAAAGGCTGTTAAACGACTCCAGGGTCCTGTCGTCCAAGAGGTATTGGAAGCGAATAGAATTATAAATATTTGACGTGGACAGCTCTGTGCTGCGGACGGTACGAATCGAGATGAATTGCAGTCAGGATTTGATGGTAGGGATATTCAGCCCGGGGAGGCCTGGGTTGCCTTGGTGTTGCCTTGGACTTTAAATTGAATTGCAGCCTGTGCAAGTAACCCGTGTAGAAGTCAAGAGTTTTCTGGGCACCTTGGAATATGAATTGAAGTATGTTGAACGATGTACTGAACCGCTTGAGCCTAATCTGACGGCATAGGCATAAAATGCCCGCAGATCTTCAGGGTGGGAGCTCAGATCCATTGAATAGGTATTGAGGCGTAATTGAATGCCTAGGAACTTGGCATAGACTTGAAGTGCCTGACTTCTCTGGGCGGCGATGCTCAATTCGTGCGAAATAATACTTACTGCTGCGGAGAGTACGAATCACTGTGCAAAGTAGTTGATCGTAGATGTGCTGCGTAGAGGATCGTGGGTGAAAGGGCCTTGCTTGTATGAGAAGATTATCTTGGGAAGGAGGACTCACACTTCGCGGGAGTCCCGCTGCGGATAAGGTGGATTTAGTGATACGTCACAGGGCCGGGTCAAGCAACTGACGGCGGCCCATTTGCAGCTTTGATTAAACACTCCGACGGCTAATTGACCCTCATATCGCGATCTGTGTTTGGTGTTGCTTGCCTTCTCCACGCGACGTGGCTACATCACGTGTCCTCACTCCAAAAGAGTTTGTTATTTTGAGAAAATATAAATTCCCTCGTTTTGGAGCTCTTTGGCAACTGATGTAAAACAAAAATATGCTGAAAAACTAAGCGAACTTGATGCAAAACCTTTGCTCCACAATGTAAAACGCTGCCCCAAAATACAGTCAGACAACCAAAAGATAGTGTAAATTGTCGGCTCCACAATGTGAACGATCCGGGACTTGATGTGAGAAATTTTCATTTTACATCACTTGCCAAAGAGCTCTTCTCCAAAGAATTTTACTCTGGAGCATGCGTGCCGAACGAGGGTTACGATTTGTTTGAAGCAATTTAGTTCGTCGTGGGTTGAATGCCCCTGGACCCTGTTCTGGATGTTCAAACTTCAAAATCGTTCGGAAACCTAGGTCACCGAAATTCTTTGAAAGCCCGAGGACGGATGAAATGCCACCCTATGGTAATGTCAATATCCACAGTCGATTCTCGCTTGTTGGTTGTCGCGAATTCAGCGCCCCTACGTCGAATCGCCGTTATCATACGAGGAGAACGAACGATTAGCGGGGATTCGAGGCATCTTACTACCGTAGCGTCGGTTCATTGCTGGCAGACGGGCTGGCCGGTCCAGCCTAAGCACCGAAATTCAGATACTTTGTTATAGGCAATTCTTACCGCATGTCATTCGGTCGCGAGTGTACTACCTTAACTCGTAGTCACCCGAAGGAAAAGCACCTACAGAAATCTTGCCCACCACACGCACCACGCTGCCAATAATCCCATCAAAGTTACAAAGCAGTACGAAAGCAAGGTTAGAATACAGTTAGTCCGAGTCCCGGTACAAAATCCATAAATTCCAGATATACACATATAAACGGAACACAGATCATGCCTTTGGCATTGCGACATTCGTAGGCAACGGCCGCAGCCCATAGTCGCGGAACGCAGTGACGAGGTTGGAGAGCGGGAGGACGACGAGGAACATGGGGAGGACCTGTGTGGGGTGGTTAGCGTGCGGTCTGAGTCGCGCTGGGTACGGGGTCTGGGGAGGGGACTTGGAGCTGGACTCAAAAAGAGTGCGGGGCAACGCGAGGAGGCAAAAAAAGTGGGACACTTGGGCGTGGAGGGGCTTGGACTTGGAGGAGGTAGAAGAACACAAAACTTACCTGGCCAAACTGCCAGGACGACGCCTGCCCGCCCTCGGGGGCGATATGGTTCCACCGTATGAGCAGCTCCGTGTTCATCACTGTCAGCCCCCACAGAACGAGCACGAACGCGAGCTCGATGACGATGTTCCACGCGATTTGGAGGTCGTATTCTTTCTGCGTTTGACCTTAGCCTCAATCTACGCGACAACGGAAGGAGAGCACTCACTGGTATCACCGGCGCCTTCCTCGAATGGTACGAGACCTGCTGGGGCCGATACCTCCCCTGTGGGCGCCTCGGCGGCGGCGCTTCCGGCCTCCTCATCGGTAGCCCGTCCCCTTCCGAATCCGCATCCGCCGCCGGCACCTCCCTTGTAACCCGCTTCTGTATCCACCGAAAAATCATCTTTGGTGCGGGCGGGATGTGGTCTTTCACGAGGATGCCGGTGTACCCGACGACCAAAACTGCCTCGAGGACAAGACACACGATGCGCCCCGCGGGGAGGGCTAAGAAGGGGCGGAAGATGACGATCCGGGCGAACTGGTTGCATTGTGGGCTGCCGCCAAAGGTGTGCGCGGTGATAAGCATTGTGACGGCGAAGGCGAAGACTGTGTAGCTCTGCAGGATGGAGAAGATGTGGAGTAGCTTGACGTTGGAGAATTTGGCGCAGGCGGGGAGGGAGAAGAATACGGTGACCCATGAGAGGTTGAGGAGGTAGAAGACTACGAGTGCGCTACCAAGAAAAAAAGAACAAAATGAGGGAACTGACACTACAGAAAGAGCAGACGCACTCGTGAAAACTAATCTCAGCATCAGGTTTAAACCCCAAAATCAATGCAGTAACCGCCATCGCGGTGTTGGTGAACACCAGCGTATAGAGGGCCGCCGCAATCTCGTCAGGCGAACCAGATCGGGCGCACAGACAACCTGTAACGACCGAAGTCAGTAGCTGCGATGAAAACCCAATCTACGCACTGAGAAACAGCGTCTGCAGGTAGAAAGATACACGGACGCCGATACCGCTGATGTCTGTGTTCATGGGCGGACCCTGGGTGAGACTGCAGTTCGAGGCCATGGTGGCGTTCGAGGCCATGGTGAAGTTCGAGGCCATGGTGACGTTCGAGGCCATGGTGGTCGTCTTCGCCGTCGATGTCAACGGGAGGGTCGCGGAGGTCGTGGATGGAGTCAGAGTCACCTCATGGCAAAGGAGGCAAAAACGAAGACAGCAAAGGCTGTGCAAGCTGTGCCAAGGCTGTGCTTTCCAAGTTCGATTTATCACCGCGACGCTTGGAATCCTTCCAGAATCTTCCACGGACCACAGGACAGCTTGTCAACAGCAGATGTTGACGATATAATAGCGTCTTGTAATTTATACTAGATTTTGAATTTCAACTTCACTTATTGTATCACTATTCTCTTGTTAAAGTTGTTATTTTCAAGTATTTTCATCTATCATGATCTTTGCACCGACCACGAACGCTTCTGTTAAGCACGGTGAGCCAATTATTACCTCAACCTTGGATTTGCCCTGATACTGTTTTGAGTTGGAGGCGGCACGACAATGTGAGGTACGACGACCAGCTTGTTGTAGCGTCTGTTTATAAGGGAATAGGTGCGACCTCGAGTTCATAGCTTACCAAGTGGTCCGCAACTGATACTTAACAACTACCTGAAAATACAATAAGGATCTAGTCGGGAATAAATTTTTGTGCTTACGATCAGACCCGCCGGCGCCTCTCGCCCCAGTGAACGCGTTACGCGTCCGTATACGCCCAGAACTCTTTCCCTCTACACACGCCACGCTGTAAGTCCCCACATGTCCCAGGACTGACACATCATAACGAAGCGGATATCCTCCGACAGCTCTGGTGTATTGATTTCTAGCCGATCTGTCGTGCGCACCTCCTCGATACAGTGCATGATCACAAACGCCAGCTGGCTGCAGGCGGAATGAGGGGCCCCAATGCACGCGAAAATGCACTGGAATAAAGATTGAATCCAACATGCATGGGTTAGAGGGGGACGTCCTTCATCCAATCAGCCACATCATAAGTGAGGTGAATGCCGGTTACAAAAAGACCAGTGAAGTTTTGAAACATGGGACGCGAGCACGCCGCAGAGCATCATCAAAAATAAGTACGTCACATAACGAGGCCAGAGCCAGGACGTCGATACACAGAGGCTGCTGCTCCTCGCAACGAGGTTCTTGACTCCTATGCCTGGACCAGGATGCACGCGGAGAAGATAGTGGCCCTTCTGCATATAGAGCCGAAATTGGGCCATGGAAGAACGCAGCTGGAATTATTCCAAATGGTGGAAACAATGAGACGTTCCCGGATGGAAGGGCACAAAGTAACTATTATTTCAGTGGCGGAGCTATTATTTACGACAAGTTCTTTGTGAGGTTCGATATTTATTCGGATACTATTAAGTATATACGCCGAGTACCGATTTTATGTGCGCTGCATAAGTTCATTCAATGTCTGCGTAACGATATTGGCCGCCTCCAAGATCTGCTGGCGTAACGTCTCATCCTCCACTGTCGAAATTCGGGCCACCATTTTGTCTCCGTGAAACGCAAGGAGGCCCTGCTTCAGAAGATGTTTGCGATACTCCGCTGGAACGGGATACATGGCTGATTTGGCAGACGTCGCGGCTGTCGTCCTGAAGAATGCCCGGACTTGGTCGGCAGTGATGTGGTTCGAAGCGTAAGTCCACGGCCGGGCAAGCACTGGCCACGGTAGTGCCTCGAAGGTCAATGGCTTTGAATCACAGAATTTGATCTTGTTGAACTCCTCGACGAGGAGAATGGTTTCGAACCGGTCAAAGGCAAGCGCGTCGGTCCAAATTCTGGCTTTTCTGTATTTTTCATCCCTCGTCATGCACCGCGACCGTTCAAGTTCTGCGCCGAGTTCCCGCTTTGCTTTGCGGATTTTTTCTGCCATCTCTTTCTTCAGCTTGTCCTTTTCAGCCTGTTTCGCGCGTCGATCGTTCTCGCGCTTTGAGCTCAGGAGCTGTATCACCTCGGTGAGCATGTCATCCCGACCCTCCTCCCGCGCCGTATTCCTGCTGGCAATCTCTACGTCTTCCCGGGCCTGCTCGTTCGCTTTGGTGTGCTGCAACTCCGCCTCCAGTTCACTACATCTCCCCTGCGCGTGCAGCAGATCTTTCTGCAAAGTCGTGGACTCTGCTTGTCGCGCCCTCAACCGCTCCTCCACCTCCAGTCGGCGCATCTGCTCCGAGTTTCGTGCCATCTCCATAACGTCCCGCTCCTGTTCGAGTTTCTGGATCCTACCGAGGCTTTTAGCGAGCTGGCTAGACATGCGTTCGAACTCGGATTGCTGATCGAGCATCTCTTGCCATTGGCGAGCCATTTCGACGTCGCGTTCCTGCTCAACCTTCTGGATCTTTTCGCGACTTTTCGCGAGGTGGGTAGACATGCTTTCGATCTCGGATTGGAGCTCGCGGATCTTCTGTTGTTGGCAGGTCAATTCGGCGCGTTCCTTTTCGAGGCTATCTGCGTGCTGGGTAGACATGAGTCTGATCTTGGATTGCAGTTCGCGAGTCTCCTGGTGCTCGCGGGTCGCCTCGGAATGGAGCTCTGTGATGGCAGACAGCCAGTCATCGAAGACTACCCGCCGAACCCGACCTCGAGGGCCGATGGTTGGTTTGGAGAGATATAGGGCGGCAGATATGGCGATGAAAGTCTCGGTCGCGCCAGGTGGGTTGACATGGATGTACTCCCCGTCCTCCTCGCCCTCCTCGGTTTCTTGGATACATTGCGATGGGTATCCCAGTGCACGTTCCATTATCTCCTCTCCCCATTCGCCGTCGAGTCCCGCTCCGTCGACCATCGATCGCAGGTGGGGAATTGCGTCGGACTCGATTTGGAGCTCCTCCAGCGCCATAACGAAACCAAGCCGCACCGCCGACGTCAGGAACAGGTCTTGGGAGGACCCCGATTGAAGGAACCGCACAGCACGGGATGTCATGCGCTCAGTTTGGACTGAAGCGGCATGCTGCACTAAGAGTTTTATCAAGGTCGGGACGTAATCTGGATGTAGACAAGCCAATCCACGCTCTGTGTCGTTCGCCCCAAATATGCAGTTGATGTGCTGGGACAGGATTTTGTCGCTGACATACCGCTCTCCCTCCGGATCTGGGTCCAGTGGTGTCTATATAAGCTCGGATCAGACGAAAGCTGCGCCTTAGGTTATGGCAAGCACCAAAATAATGTCCTCCGAATATCCTTTGTCAAGAGGAATCCATTTTCGTGTGCGCAGATCACAGAGATCCTTGTCTAGATATGAGATGCCGAGAACAAAGATAGATGTGCACCTTCACCTGGAACATGAATCGAATGCGGTTCGGGATCTTCCCGTCCAAGGTGAGCTCTCGCAGGCGCGAGAAATATACATCCATATGTGGGCGCGCCTTTGGAGAGTCTAGTAACGAGCCGGCAGAATGAAGGAGGATATAGACTGCCTCCAGGTCAGACTCGAGCGGATTTTCGACATTTTGAAGCGCCTTCTTGATACATTCATGCATGATGCGCTCCGTCAACATCTGCACCTTGAAAATCTCGGTCAAAAACCGGACTAGGCCAAGGTGCTTGCGAAGGTCTGTGCATTGTACACCGGGGGGAGACGTAGGGCATCCAGTTTCAAATTCCCCTTGTAGTTTTTCCAGAAGAATCTTTCGGAACACTCGGCCACCGACAATGGACTTTCCCCAGGCATCGGCGTGTACTTCGGGACTGATGTTTTCCACCAACCTATGACAGAGTCGTGCATACAGCCCACACCGCTCCGGTTGAGACATTGCACTCCTCACGCATATCTCAATGACCATGACCAGGGTTTTACAGTCGCCTTCGCCGCCAGACCGATTGACGAGCGCGAGGATCTGACTGGCGATGCTGTCGAGGTTTGACTCCGCTAGTCTGTTGAACAAAGACCTGGTCTCTCTCGTAGCGAGATCGGCTGCAGGGGAAGTGGTCCGGAGCGACATGACGAGGAGTTGGTCGAGACAAAGGTCGAAAATAGGCGCCCGATTTTAGACGCTCACTGCCTTGTGCTCGAAACGTGTGCAGACGGACTTTTGGACGTGTTATTTATGTAAAATAAGGGTTTTTATGCTAATAACTCACGGATATTACGGTTTCAAAGTTGTAAGCCAACCTTTATGACCAAGTCCTAATTTTATTTTCCCCCGGAATTCGCCGTGCTATCGAGCTGGAACGAGGCGCCGCAGGTTACTCACAATTAAACTCGGACAGATTACCAGCCAGCGAGAAAAGATTGCCCCCAGGTCGGAAGAACTGCGACCTAGGAAGGGAGACGACAAGCCTGAACACAGCCACACTGATCTGACAGCGCCGAGTTGGGTGCCGGCCCGGAGTGCTGGAAACTAGAAGAAGGGAAAATCCCGAACCACGGTTCAGACTCAGCGGATTGAAATAAATTGCACTGCGAGAGCTCCCATTCACTATGACTTGCGACCACAATTCTGTAACGATGCAACTATCGGCGAGGCAGGAATTCAGCGTTAAGATTGGCATAATAATTCCGCTACAATCAAATCGAAATATGTTTGGCTGCAAATGGCCATCCATCACTGCGACGGCTGAATCGGCCGCAACAGAGGTTAGCAATCAAAGGTCGAAACCCGGGTCAACACGGTTGGATAGGCGACAAAATTAGTCGGAAAGCCCTTATCGAACGGGAGGATGCAGTCGAAGTACGCGAGGTGCTCGTCCGTGAGGGTGATATCGAGTGCCTCTAAGTTGGCCATGAGCTGCTCAGGGGTGTGCCCGCCGATGATGGGGTGAACGAACGGGGCTTTGACCATGGTTTATGCGATCGCAACTGCGGGATTATTCCCTGACTTCAACGAAATAATTGCCGTTAACCCATTGGAACTCATCGGCAGTGATGTGCTTTGCGCCGGCTTGCTGGGCAACGCCCTCGAGCGCGGTACACATTTTCTTCTCGTCTTCAGTGCGTTCCCACGGCCCATGGATGGCCCGACCGTTTTCGCCGCTGGCTCTGCGCCGCTCTTCTTCGGCGTCGATGCGGAGTTTTCCGCCACGGAGGGCCATGAAGAACGCCAGTAGAATGCCTGGTGGGGTCAATCCCTGTAAGTATAATAAAAATAAAATAAGATGACAATGAACGCATTCACCTTCGTGTCTGCACATGGGCAGAATTTCACGTTCAATGTCACGCTGGAGCACCGAGTACGCCACCTGAAAGATCACAAATCTTTGTGAAATTCATTAAGAAGTTGAACGGGAGAAGTATAGTACAGATCACTGACGGCGTCTTTCCATTCGCCTTTGCATACTCATTCGCCTTGACTACGAACCACGCCAGGCAGTCCGACATTCCCTGACATGTATAGTTGAGCTATACATAGCGTTGCATTGATTTGTGTACGACTGACCAGATAAAGAACCTTTCCGGAAAGAACGAGGATGTGCAGACTGTCCATCATCTCCTCGACCGAAGTATGCAAATCCCAGAAGTGCACATAAAAGATATCAATATAGGTCGTCTTCAACTTCTTGAGACTCGCTTCGACGCTGAGTCTCATGGACTTGGCGTTGTTTCCCAGGAATAGTTCGTGTTGTTTGACGGTCTCGTCCTTGATGAACCACGGGAAAGTGTGCTGCGGCGATGCTTTGGTCATCGACTTGGATTGCTGCACACGAGGCGGAATAATACCCTCGTAGCTATTACGAGCTGGTCGCGGCAGCCTCTGGCATCTGCCCAGTCTCCGATGCACCTCTCAGAGTCGCCAAACTGGCTGTTAAAGTATCAGAAGCAGCTCGAGAGAGGAAGCATGAAGCCGATACATACTACCAGTTTGCGGTATCGATGTGATTTCCTAGCAATATCGAAATTTTTAGAAAAGATCTACAGACTGGGATTACTGGCTGGCTCACCCCCGGTGTCAAAAAACGCGTCCAGCAGTTTGAAACCACTGTCTTTGTCCATGGCTTCCATTCCCATTGCGACTGTCTTGTCGCCGAAGGTCATGCTGCCCAAAGCCAGAGGAGAAACATGGATTGCCGCGCGAGGGGACAGTTGGCGATTGCGACCGAGTTTGGTGGGAGTAGACATTTGGGACTGAATTCTGAGCCTTTAACGTTGTTGATTTTATACTTGGTGATATCAGACTTACGAGGCACGAGTAAGTGTACTGATACTAGAGCGTCTGTCAAGAGAGACTTAGTAAGTCAAGTCATGTTGCATAGTAAATGGGCCGCAGCGGCCGTCGGCTGTTGCCGCCGATGCCAGTGATTACGCGCCCGATGTAGTGTATGTGCTCATGTTTGCCTTGGGGGGAGTCACTCGGCGATCTCGGCGTTAGGACGGAGTCCTCGAGATTCACAAACTGCATGGCGTTGGTTAGAAA
Source organism: Mycena leptocephala (assembly GCA_029378395.1). Classification (NCBI taxonomy): domain Eukaryota; kingdom Fungi; phylum Basidiomycota; class Agaricomycetes; order Agaricales; family Mycenaceae; genus Mycena; species Mycena leptocephala. The sequence continues at coordinate 123,404 of JARJLF010000656.1, read as the reverse complement.
GAGCCAAGAATTTCTCTTCAGGATTGTGAGGAGTAAAACATGAACAGAGACTGCTAAGTTTCAACCGCTAGGTTAAGCATCAAGGTTGAAAATTAACTGCATTTGACGCATCTGGAGGGATACATGATTACATTAGATATGCAAGCCTAATTCACAATTCGTAGCTAGCATCATCCATTCGTATTGAACACTTTGTTTCGTCCTTTGTTACAGCATAATCCGACCAAAATACTTGATGTCATTCCGTGCGTGATAAAATACTACTCGAGGCATATCCATTTCAAGGTTGTGCTACAAAACTTATTGCTCACTCCACTAGCAAATATCAGAAAAGCTGCTAATATCGTGTCCTGGATTGACATACCACTACTATATGGCGGTCAACGTGGTACTTTATTCAGAAGGGGTAAAACATCTTGATGACGATAAAAAAAAAATTTGTTTCGACTCGTTGTTTCGACTCGTCGTCACGGTAACGACCGACTTCATGTGCGATTGCCCAGGCGCGCATACCTTAATAGGCCTGCCCTGGCCTGCCGCGGCGATTTTGCCAGGTGAAATTTCAAGCGCGATCGATCATCCCTCAGTATTTTTCAACTCAGGTGATGAGGCAGAAACTTGGTATGTCGAAGGGGAAAAACATCCCCCACTTCCCCGAGCGATTCAAACGCCTCTCTCTCCAATGCCATCAGGCGCTTGGGGTGATTTACGTTACAGCTGTTTGCGGAACTTAGGGCGCGGATCATTTTTTTTCTAAAAATTGACGTTTTCACTAATACCCCTCTATCGAGCTCAGTTTTCATCCGATTGCCTTGAAACCTGGACGAATCGATTCGGAATGTCATTTTACAGTGCTTAGAACCCTTCAATGAAGGCGTATATTGTTTGTTATTGTTTGGTCCAAAATCCTGGGACTTTTTAATATGATCCCTCTGTGCATTGCAGAAGACCTCTGAAGGTGCTGGACCTCGGGCACAGGATGTCATACAGTGTGCTGAATAGTCTGTCAAGTAGTAGATGATGTTCGGGATAAGTAGTGAAGCCGTGAAATATAGATCACAAGATACCCGTAATTTCTCAGCTTGTTTCACCAGTTTCCACCCTCAAATGATGATCTAAATTACCCCAAGCACTGGATATTATGCTTAAGATGGTCTAGCTTGAGCCCAGGTGCCCCAAGGCCACTTGTTACAATGATACAGGGATCACATCAAAAAGTCCCAGGATTTTGGACCAAACAGTAACAAATAATATTCGCCTTCATTAAGGGTCCTAAGCACTGTAAAATGACATTACGAATCGATTCGTCTAGGTTTCAAGGCAATCAGATGAAAACTGAGCTCGGTAGAGGGGTATTGGTGAAAACATCAATTTTTAGAAAAAAAATGATCCGCGCCCTAAGTTCCGCAAATAGCTGTAATCCACACTCGATCCCTCATTTGAAATCGGATTCGATTCACATGTATTCGAAAGCAACATCAAACGGCGTTAGAAATTCAACGATTTACAGCTCATGATTGCCGAGCTGCGGATCAGCCTGAAACGTTGATCGGCAGGTCGATCCTTGATGGCATCGCTGATGGGCAGGCACGGCAAGCTTCGGCCACGTGCGACAGTTGAGCAACGGTGCAACGGTCGGGCGAGCAACCGTACTGCAACCGTAGTACTTACGAACCGTAGTGCATCCGTAAACGACCACGCGTGCCAAGAATCAGCACGGCTATCAAGTCGAAGTTGCGGTATAAAAGTGGAAATTAGGACGGTCCTTACAGTATTCACTCTTCTTCCCTTTCGTATTTCTCACTATTCGCCATGGTTCACCTCCTCCAGCTTGTCGCCGCTGCCGCCTTCGTTGCTGTTGCCAGCGCGGACCATCTCATCACCTTCCACAACACTTGCGCTCGCACCATCACACCTGCGTTCCACGCAGGGGATGGAACGTCGCGCTACATGCCTGCCATCGGCAACGGCGGGACGACTACCACCACCGTTGCGGAGGCCGTACGTGCCGCCATTTTATCTTTTCGTCTCAGCTAATTCTCAATTCCAACATAGAAAGCGGCGTGGCGTATCTTTGGCCAGGACGGATCATGCAGGTATGTCCGAGTCTTCCGTATGTCTTTATAGATAGCTTGCTGATCGGTTGTGATGCAGCTACCCCGATGGAAAGTACTCGCTTTTAGCAAGATGATATCCGTCTTATATTATCCCTGCAGGCGCTGCGTGCACTCTGCTCGAGTGCAGGTACGTTCTGCTATTTTGAACCCCATTCACCAGTGGCTCACATGACGCTGTAGCTTTGAGTTCGTCGTCAACTTCCTAAAGTACTAGTTCGCTCGCTGACCCCTCTAAAGCAACCCGTCGTTCAGACAATGTACGCTCCTCGTGTTATATTCATGTATCTGTAGTACTAACCGTCCATACCAGGCAACCTCTCGCGCGTCTCCGGTTACAACGTCCGTCTTTCCTCGGAATACGAGCAAAGTCGTCGGTACTGACCTCCCCTCTCCTCCCCAGGTGGGCATGGCATTCTCCTTCTCGGACGCCAGCTGCGGGGGCAATTCCTGCCTCACGGTACGTCGTTCTCTCGGTCGGTCGAAATGCTTCCAATCCAATTAATACCGACTTTCAGTCCACTTGCGACGGGTCCCACGCGTTCTCCACTGCGGACAATGGCGGTGGTATGTCATTCATCTTCCATCCTGTCCGCAAACCAGCCTTTTGCTGACCAAAGTTCACAGCGTCCCTCCGCCAATGCAACACACCCAACGTTGCCATGACGTTCGTGCCTATTTCTATCCATTCGCCCTTTCTTTCTTTCTTCTATGTTTCATGAAAGACTAACGCGGCGGACATAGGGTTACCTTCTCGTGTTAAAACTGCGATTCGAACTCGTGGCTCCATCGCGATCCAGCCTGAGGCTCATGCCTTTACGACTTTCGCTTCAAATTACAAACCCTCTTTCTTGCGTCTACATATCTTATTTTAATTACGAATCAAATTAATGTCGAACAACTTGAAACATGGCGTTTGCTACCATTTGAACGTTGCCCGCCCACACCGCCCGCACGCCTATTAACTCAAGCCGCTAGCCCGCACCCGCAGTGGATACACAGAGGCTTCGCCGTCTTCGCCTTGCATCAAGGTCCGCGCCGACCTTTCGTGGCTCAGCCGGTCAACTTCTGGGCATCACATTGTGTCCTGTTGCGACATGTCCCCCACGTAGTCTAGATGCTACAACACCTTGCGTGCTTCGTAGTCCCACGGAACTCCAACTTCCTCTTGTCCTGCCTGAGGATACCCTCCGCCGCAGGTACGTATATACCACGACGCCGGCACTCTTCCCGAGACAACCACATGAGTTCCACGCAGAGTTTCGAAATCCCTGGATATGCGTTCGCAAGCCAGCAATCCGACATCGACGTCGAAGAGTAGCAGAGCTCGAGTGGGACTGCTGGGCGAGATAGTGGCAGGAAGCGAGTTCTGTGTATGTGATCGTGGTTGCTTTGGAGGTATCGCTGATATGGGATCAAGGATCGCTGAATTGTCCTGCTCCTGAGGATAATACTTTTCAAGCCAGTCATGCATAGTTTACAGGAGGATGAAAATAGATAGAAGGATGGATGAGAGCCGCTGGGTAGCGCGACGTTTGAACAAGAATATTTACGCGTTGAGACATGCCAGATGATGAATGCTTGAACGTTTTTCGGCTGATAGGTGGCTCCCCCGCCGCTGCGGTTAGTACCACAGCAACGGCAGGAAATGGAAGTGGCGGTATTCAAGTTCCGGCTGAATGGTCGGCGTATAGCATTACATACGTGTGCCAAATTATTCGTGAGCGGCATTCATGAATTATGAAGTACTTCATGGAATAACAAGCAAATTTTAAACCGTACTGTTCTTCGGCATAGATTGTCGGTTCATTGAAACTCGTCTCTGTTATCACCGGCATTCAGTGCAGGCTCGCGCTATACGATCCGTTTAACGCAGAGCGGAGCACCCTTCGTGCCATCGGGCATGGTCGGCATCAGGGTGGTGACGTAACGGAGGCTAACTGAGTGACCCTCTGGTAGGGTCAAGGAGAACTTGCCCACTACCTCGCAAATAAACACCTGCATCTCCGACAATCTGTCGGGGCGAATGGAAGTAAGTGCCAGCAGAAAGAAACCTGGCAGCACTCACGCAAGACGCCATCTGAGACGCGTACATGCAGTGAGTATCAAAATTTATTTTGGTAAAATCAAACCGCACCCAAGACATGCCCGAGGGCCGCCGAGGAAACTCAAACTGCGAGCGGGTTAAAAAATAGGCAAGAAGTAATAATAAAATCGACCGACAGATTCGCATGTGGACCCAGAGCCTCTCCCTGGATCGTCATACCATTGAGCCAGCGGGATGGATTGAACTCCCGCGGGTTTTCACCCCAGCGCGACTCCTGTCTACATACACTGTGTGAGCACAATGGATTGGTGTTGGACGAGATGCGCTCAACTGGTGGTAGGCCATAACGTCAATGGACACAACCTGACCCTTGCGCACATGTATTTGGGACATCCTTTCTCCTGTCGACGTAGTAATATGGTCCGTCAGAGGAATAACCGTATCTTGGAGAGCTATACGCTCCGCGATCGGAATTGATGGGTACATCCTAAGCGATTCCTGGGCAACCAATCAATTCTTCCCTTAGGTTTTCCCTATGGCACACACCTTAATAACTGCATTCAACAATGGCATGCTATCATAGGCTCTGCTACCAGCCATTGAGTGGATCTCGGCGCGGAGTTTCTCTTGAAGGTCTGGAGCTCGAGCGAGCTCCAGTAAAGCAAACGCCAACGTGTTGGCCTACAAATATATCAGCTCTAATCAACACCAAAACGGCATTCGTACCGTTGTATCCTGTCCTGCAACGAGAAGAATCGCAGTCTGGGCAGCTATCTCTTCTTCTGCGAGTGCATGCTTCTCCGAGCGGCCCTGTTCCACTGAAGGAGCGCGATCAGCCTTTCCAGAATATGCCCGATCACGTCTGAATACGCACGAAGCTGACCGTACACATCGGTGTCAATGTCCAATCCCTGCCGGGCCGCATCCGTTTTCTCCCGGATGACCCGCTTACCCAGTGCATCCGTAACACGGTTGATCGCACGTATGATTTTAAAGGTTTCCGTGGGTAGGTGGATGACTGCCCGGCGAACCGACTTGGGCAAGTGCGCGCTGATGGCCTCTGCGAGGATTTGGAATGAAGATTGGGTGGACGATACGAGAACTCTATATAATCCGTGGTGATCACGATAAATTCCCGAGTCAGAAAGACGACCTACGCGACCTGAAAATTTCTCGACATGTATTCTTCTCCCAAGTCTTCTGCTGTATAGCCAAAGGCAACTGCAGGAATATTACGACCAGATTGGTTTGAAATCTCGTCTGACGTACCTTCACTTATTGTGCAGAGGGTGGCAACACTGAGCAGGGGACAGATATCGATCGGTACCTCGGAACCGGCATCCAACTGTTCGGTGAGCTGTCATGACACGTTAGAATAACACGCGACTGGTTGTAGTGAGAACTTCACCGTCTGTGCCACTTTTTCAAGCACCGGTAGCTTGTTCCGGATGGCGGCTGCGGTAAATCCTACATTCAACGAAGCACGAAGCCGTTTATGCTCGTGGTCTGAGGCATGTCATAGTCGGGTCATTTGTACGGATCCGAAGAAGAAGAAAAAACCAACGATTGGCCATGATAACACTTTTCTCGCCGAAGGACAAATAAAATATATCCTCGAGTGTCGGCCCGAATGTGAAATGTGTACTGTTCAAAATATGCTGCAGAGATACTGGATCGGAGACCATCAAACGGTCTTGCTGCGAAGCGATCAGAAAAGAGCGAGTGCGGTGGAGGCGGACTAACTCCGAAACACCCCTTCAGGCGATAGAACGGTCCATATAATTTCTGCCAGCCGAACTCGTATTCTCCGTATGTGGAGGGTATCAGCAGTTGCCGCATATTCCCTGGCTCATTTAGCGTAAGTAAAAAAGAATGATGTGGGAAAGTGTTGAATCTGACCGAAAATCCACGACGGAGATGGAGGCCCAGGGACGTGACGTATGCCGCCACTGCGACCCCAAGAGAGAGCGAGACACAAGATCAGGATTGAAGTCAGGGCGACAGATACCGTTCCATAATTGGCATGTTCAACGACGTATCCCAGACCATCCCCAAAGAGAGCAGACATGGTGGGGGATGAAAAGAAGCCATGAGAGACCCGAAGATTATATATACTCGCAAGAGCCACCAGATAACGTTAGTTTCACAGGATTGTATTGGATCCAAATCGGTTTGACGTAGAGACAGATGGAAGACGCCGCCGCCTGCGAGATGCTGGCCAAGAATGATAAGAATGAGACCGCAGGCACGTTATGCTCCGGGATCACGTACACAGCTCCCGAGCAGGGCGAATGCCGGTAAACGGCCAGCTTTCATCTGCCATACCACCTTGCATTTCTCTCCAATTGGCCTAATGAGTCTCAAGTTAACGTAATTGAGTCTGGACGAGATATTGGTGTCTGTGACTCCGTGGTAATTTTCGAAAGTATTTTCCAAGGAGTTTCTGTCCGAAGTTTGGGACTCCCGCAAATTGGGAGGGTGTTCGTACAATCTTCGCGGGTCTTCTAGTAATCCCGAGTAGTAACGGAAGTGGATATCGCTTTTACGACATATTCAGGTGAGCTCGCGGTGGGATTATGGGAGATTATGGGTTTCACAGACGGAGTGGCCGACGTCAGTCAGGTCACAGAAGAGTTGGGCTGACCACGTGCTAGGCGCCATTGCGATCAGTGATTCAGATCTGTGGCTGTGATCACGGTGTGGCCGGGCATCACAGCTGTCATCCTCTTCCTGGACCTGGAGCTCTGGGGCGGCCGCGCAGTATGAAGTTCAACCTAGAGGTTCAACCAAGTATATACTTAAGTTCAGTTTGCTATTAGGTTGAATTTCAACGACCTTTGGATGAATAGTACTTAGTCGTTTGTAGGTTGGCGCAGACAGGTTGAATACCCCTATAAAACCGTCAAAAGCAACCTATCGTGTTCTCGGCATTTGCGGGTGACGTTCAACCTAGGATAGAGTGAATCTGATAACTACAAACAACCAATAGCTTGCTGAATTCTCCGGACATAAACCTTCATCTACTCAGCGTGGCGCTCTGCAGCCTAACGACTGGGGTCCAGCTTGACTGAACGGTAAGTAGTTGCCACCTCGTCTTATGATCATTCAAATTGATCCAATGATCATCCATACCTCCATGGCCAGGTTCCCGCATCTCCGCGTGTCGCAGATTTCGATTACCTCGTAACTATTAGCTCACCTCCTTCTTGAGACGCGCCTCTTCCCCCTTCTTTGAAATCCCTGCCGACTATGCATCGTTCTCTTCCAAGTCAATATGGATATTGAACGGAGGACCTTCTCCAATCGCGTCTTCTACGTTCGTGGAAAATACCCCGGGGTTCAAGCTGATTTTAACGCTTTTAGCCATCTTCCAACTGGTTCAACCCTCCATACGACCTGGGCTTTCCTTCCGCTGCGCCAAATTGATCTGGACGGATGATCTCATCGGACGACTTTGTCTCTACGTATTTCCGAATCCCGATCTGCTTTCCGCTATAATGAAACACACATAGCGTGTAGCTAGAAAATTATCCCCCACTTCTCGCCAACTTTCCACCCGAACAATGTAGCATGAAACGCGCACGCTCGCGTGATCCTTCTTAGGTATCCTTCACGCAGTGATCGATCAGTAGGCCGCTGTTTCGGCGCCTACGTCGTATAGGAGAACCTCTAACTCAGCGGCCGCGTCTCACCGGCTAGGGTCGACTTACTGTGAGTTCTTGTCGTCTGGGCCCATTTTTCGCACTTACAACACAGTTATCATATGTGCACTATCCGTCTTCCGGACCTGTCTCGTCGTGGTCCTCTGTATAGAGTTCGCGCCGGCAAGTCACATGCAGTTGATCGATTACATACATCTCACTCCAGCGTTAGTGGATTGCATGCCCTACACGACTGTGGATTATCCTGGAGCACCAATATTGCTGGTGCAACTGGGTGTCTATTTATTATAACAGAGGCGAAGAAAGTATTTCCAAACAAATTTCTAGCTGAACTGCTAGCGTCCTTGAAATGCTGATCATTTTTTGAGATTGACGACGTGATGGTCGGGCTTTGCGATTCGGATGAAATGATACAGTATCAAAGAAGAGATCTTAGGACGATGGTGAAGCACTTGAATATAAGCGACCCATCCCGACATTAACCTCAGCTGGGATGCCCAAGCAGTGCATCGCCGAATATATAATGAGTGGGGGAGATATGGATACAAAACGGAATGACTACGATGTGACGAGAAATTTATGGCACATTATTGGCACCGTTTGCTGAGACACTGAGAATCTCAATTAGATCCGCTGGCAGTGTAAAAGCATGTCATTCACGTACGCGAATCTGCCTGCAATCCCGGTGGTCAGTCCAATGAGAGCACTAGATAAAAAAAGGCCAGCGACGCCCGACCGCAGACCCCCCTGCTGGATCCATTTCTCCCCTGGACACCATGGGATAAAAGCATAGGAAAGTCCGGCAATTATTTGTGCAAAATATCCCACATTTGAGTCTGCTTTGACTCCTGCAACGTCCAAGGCATGATCTGCGACGGCCACAATTGGTCCAGCAACTCCAAAGATAGCACCAAAGCCTAGCGCGCCGGACCGGAACCCCATTACAGCAGCGCGGGCACGCCCTCCCTAAGGAATTATTGTGATGTGAGTTATCGAACCCTAGGGATACGCACGGAATGAGCTGTCCATGCGTTGCCCACGGCAAATGCAGTGCCTCCACCGATGGCCGCGGGGACTCCCAAAAAAATTGCCGCTCCCAGCATTGAGGCACTGTGCCACATCACATCAAATGTGAACTGAATCATTTGCGAATGGGACCTACCCCATACTCCGTACCGGATGGAGTTTGTTCGTTTGGGTATCACGGATTTCGATCAACATTGCGTGTGCGGGGGTGCCCTCACTTGCTTGTACCGGGTGAGAGATTGTAAACGAGTGGATGAGGGGAAAGAACAAAGGAAGGATGCATCGTGGCTGGAGTGGCTCAAAGCCTCAAGCGTTGCGTACGCACTCCTCCGGCACGGCATTGCTGCTGCCGGCTTCATCGGCCATCACATCGCTAGATTGCTAGACTGACGGACCGGGTGCCGAACGTTGGTGTCCATGTTTCAAAAGGGGTTGGACGTCAGACAATTACCTGATCTTCACGATGAGTTCAGCGAATTTATAGCGAGATGCAGGTCTGATGCCATCATTTGTGGCGAAGCAATTGGATGTTCAATGCGTGAGAGGTTAGATACAATTCTTTGAACTTAGGGAGGCATCTGATATAGGACATGGACTTCAATACTACTTGGCCGCGCACCGCGAGATTTATTGCACGAGAACGTATGCTATTTTAGTCCAACACGATACATTAACTGACTGACACCAAGGAAGCAGAACAGTGAGTGCGACAAGAATGGAACAGCGAGTGCGACAAGAAGTAGACCTCATGCGGATTCATGAAACGTATCATCGAAAAAAACGTCTGTTGCTCGCCATGGTCAAAATTAAATATGGCAGCCCCAGAAGATCTCGGCCCCCTGACGGTGCCCGTATGCGCCCACTATGTCGCAGTATTAGTACCAATGCGGTCTGAGCTTCCCGCTGCACGTACAAAAATCTTTCTCGCTGACTTCTTTCACCGTGCCGTCCGGCATAGGGTCGCGCCACTCGAACATGAAATAGTAGCCGTCGAACCAGAGCCAGTTCAGCTCGGGGCACCGTGCTACGAGCGCGTCGCGCAGCTTCGGGAAGTCGGGAACTATGTAGGCGCTCAGCTCGCTGTAAAACTCCTCGTAGCATTCCCAAGATATGGCAAGGCGTGTGAGGCTGGGCGGAAACATGGCGGCGTCGCTAAGGGCAATGAAAATTTTCGACACCTGTACCGTGATCAATTAAGGGAATGCAACAACGGAGGGTCGACTTCACCTTAAAACCCGCCCTAACACTATCACCGTACTCGCCGTCCACGATCTCACCCTGCTGTAAGTCACGATCATCGTATATCTCTCGGGAGAACCAGCACCCCGAGTCTGAGACCACGATGCGGATGAGGAGTTCGGTGAGCCGGGGAAAGAGAGTGAGTAGGCTATTGAATGTCGCGTTGTTCAGCTGGTTGAACTCTGCCTGCAATGAGGTGATGTTTTGGCCGTGAATGCCCTGAAAACAGTTGATCAAGTGCTGGGGAGAGCAGCGACGTAACGAAAGGTGCTTGAGGGTTGAGTTAGGAAGGAATAGTGGCAAGGGTTGGTAGAGGCCGGAATAATTGGTGAGTAGGGGGTAAACGGGGGACGCCTGCCGCAAAGACACGACGTCTGTTAAAGACCCCTTTCCCCACAATTTCAGAATGCGAACCGCGGGGAATTTGGACAGTATAGCCAGGTTTTCGGATGATGTTGGGAGATCGATGGCGGCATCCAATTCACGCACATTACGGAAAGAGGGGATTGCGTGTATCGTTCGACCCATGAGGAGAGGATTGAAGTTCGTCCTGAGTGCCTGGAGATGGTCTGTATGGAGCAGTGGGATCCAGTAGTCGTCCAGCGTGGTATCATGGATATTATAGACAATACGGAAGTCGGATACGCGTAATGCCTGTGGAGAGGGGTCTATGTGGTGTCCGGAAGCAGCGGTACACCAATAGACTCCAAGCTCTGACAGGGTCGGTAAGCGGCAGATGATATCAACCCTGGCCTGCGTGAAATGAATGTAGTGTGCGTGGAGTCGCTGGAGACCCGTGAAAAGCACAAGGCGCTCGAACAGCGCATCTAGCAAGATATACGGGGAATCAGTGGAAAATGACCACTCAGATGATTTACTGGCCCGCTCCGACGCAGTGATGTCGCAATACCGAACAAAAGGTGCTATTTCAGCGGAGCACCAGAAATTGAGACGCTCTAAGCAACGGTCTACTTCTTTGGGCGATGGAAGGAGTATGTCCCCATGGTAATTGCGACGGTAGGTGGTGAAACGAAGGTCAGAAAAGAGGCGCGGGCGAGACACGAGGCGGAATGCGCGACAAGTCAAAGCAAAAGCTTCAACGGTGGACTTGTCGTACTGGGGAAGGTTCTTCAAGATCTCGAGCCATAGCTCATTTGGAACTCTATCCGTAGTAGGGAGCATCGTGAAAGAAAGATCAGACTGGATGGTGAAAGGAAGAGGAAAGAAAAATCGACGTGGCAAACCGTGCGTTGATGGCAGATGACATCAGCGGCAACTGCCGGCGTGGCAGTCATTTCCGCTCCTGCATCGGCGGTGTACCTGAAATGGCTCTGCGAGGGAGATGATTCGGGTTTTCCTCCCTCTTTGCTTACGGCGACGATTCAGCCCAGTACGCGTTCAGTGTTCTTCAACCAGAATCGAGTCTGATTCTTTCTAGTTCAAGTTGTTCTGCCTTCCCCTCTGTGGAGGTTCAGATGGTGGCATGCATCCGAAAATCATAATGGTATGTATCGGGTTGTCTTATCATAAATTCTAGGGAGAGCAGAGGCTGTTTAGACCTTATACATAGAAAGGCGGCGGTATCTTCTATTATAGATCTGTCAATACAAGACATAGGAAGTGACGAAGAATTTTAGAATAGACAGGTTGCGCACGAGCCATTGGAGCCACCCAGTGGCTCTCGGACCGTGCGCAAACGGGTGGCTCCACCGCCAAAATATGACGTGAATGGCTGTGAGTGGCTTGTTGGAGCCACTCGCCTGCTATTTTTGCGCACGGTCCGAGAGCCACTGAGTGGCTCCAATGGCTCGTGCGCAACCTGTCTAATTTCCTGCTTTCTGAAAGGCGATAAAAATATTCCATTATGCATGGGAGCGATGCGGTTTTGAGTCTTGACCAATTTATCTTTCGTGGTCCTTCACCAATGAGTTGAGAAGGGGGCAACTGTTATCGATTTCGATTCACAATGACACAACGAGCCTTGTACTTGTGCGATCTCGACATATTTCCGGACTCGGCCAACTAATTGGGCGGCGGGCAATGAACTACAGTACGCCGAGAACTCATCATCAGCAAGAGTTGCTAAAATGCGCGAACAATCTTACAGTCGACGCACAACTCAGGACACGAGCCGCATCCCGTGCATTCAATGGGCCAGAACCACTGCTTCGCACATTCATCGAACTGCGGCACGCATCCGGTCTCGGGATCGAAGTCGCATTTGCACGTGGGTTCGTAGCCACACCCTGTATGACTGATGAGCGCAGGGAGTGGGAGCATGGTCTCGGGCTCACATCTTTTCGTAAGGCTAGTGCCTGCACCTGGGGCAGCGTGCACAGTAGTGGACGCGATGACGACGAGAGCAAGGATTGAGTGGCTGAATTGCATGGCTCGGATACCGAATACTTAGGCAGAGCTCCCTCTTTATACCGTCCATGTCCGACGCCACCGCTACTAATTGCATTGCACGCATAAGAAGGGATGCAACGGCGGCGAGTGGCTAAAAGGGTTAAAGGGGTTGGCAAGAGTAGATGCAAGTTCAAACTGCGCTCCATTGACATCAGCGCTGACGGGAATCTAAATGGATGGTGCCAAGCCGACACCAAGCCCCCATGCATTTGAATAATATAAATCTAACCCCGGTACCTTGCTTTATGGATTCAAGAACCACGATATTTCCTCAAACCCGCCGGAGCGATCTATTCAACGGCATACGATATTTATCAACGGCCAAGAGAAAACCGACACTTTCTCTCCGCTCCGAGTCAGGTTTGACCTACAATTCAAGTCGACGTGTCACGACTCGAGAGACTCGGGGTAACAAGGGATGTTTTTGTTCAACTTGTCCTTTCTTGGCATCCATGTGTCCCAAAACCAAACAGTCTAATTTAAATTGCCTTCTCTGGAAGATCCAACTTTAAGTCGGTATGAAGCAGACGACGCAAAAGTGGTGTAATAGCTCGAAACTTGAAAAGAGGAAAAGAAAACGCAGCAGGAAAACGCCGCGTCGTACTCTCAAGGCCGATCACCGAAGGCCTCCGATCCAAGCACGACCATACGCGTCAAACTTTGCTTCTCCATGTTTGCTCCGCATTCACTGACGCCCGTCCTTCAAGCTCGCACCAGCTTTATTCCCGACTCAGTCGCCCTGTTAACCGGCTCTGCTAACACACTCCAAAGCGGCTCCATTGAGCTTGCTCTTCTATACCGCTGGCCCTACGAGTCGCATGGCACGTACAGCTCTGTTTTGCTCCTATCTCACTTGCCATTTAGGTGCTTCTATACTTCCGATCTATTTGCGAAATTGCGATCTATTACGCTCACTGATTGCTCACTGATCTCGCGTTCCTCGTCGCTTTCGCTGGGCCCACTTCAAGTTCGTAGCCAAAGAACAGTTGTCTTATCCTTAGTCTCTGTTCCCGTTTCTTGCCTTGCCTCTTTGGACGGCTGGTTGCATCGTAGCTAGAGTAGATCAAGCGTTGCATACTACATTGTTTCACCTGCCACCCGGCTGGGCTGAGTCATCAACCCCTGACGGATGCTCCTTGCTGCCCCACTACATCCATCCACTTCTTCAGAAGCCCATCGCCGCCATTCCCTCCCACCAGCCACAGCGCAGGCTTTTTCTTAACAATACTGGAGGCGGGAATCTAGTCTCCTTTCCATTGTACGTCGATTGAGGGCCGAATATTCCACATGTAAACTCACCTGTTTATTCAGATCCGTCCATGCCAAACAAGACCGACGAAGAGCTGTTGCGAGACAATGAGATGAAAACCCAAGCTGCTTTAATCGAGAATGCGCGCCGTCTTGGGAAAGTTGCGGCCGATCTGACGAAAGCAGAGTCCGAGGCTCGAACACTTTAGCTACCGTCTCCTTGATCTGGAACTCATGGAGCGCTCACTCATCGGGGACCCTGACCCGGACAGCGTCGAAGAGTTGAGGGACAACCAGAACGAACAAATGGGGGTCGGATGGGATTTCCGCACAGCCTGTGAAGTCGAGAAGGGCCTGAAATGTCGTCAAGACTTGCTCCTCCGCGATGAAAAGGCGCTCCTCACTCCGCTCACCCTCGAGACGTTCAGTGCGGCTCCTATTCGACGCATTCCCGACGACATTATAGTGGAGCTCATGATCGCTGCGAAATCCAAACCCGTTGAGCGAGTCGGACGAGACATCATGCCGCTCCTATCGCGGGTGTGCGCACGGTGGAGAGATATTGCATGCAATCATCCAGCTTTATGGTCGTCCTTCTCGTTCCCGCTATTCTATGAAGACTTCTGGACAACCAGGTGGCTCCCAATATATTTGGCCCGTTCCAAGGCTGCCCGATTGACGATAGAAGTGGACGTCATGGAGGACGGTCAAGATTCTGTATCTAGAGCAAAGGCACGACTTGACCTTCTCGCTGCGCATTCGGAGACGCTATACAGCCTGAAGCTCCTGGGAAGTAAATGCCATACCATCCAAACGAGCGGATTCCACAGGCGACTACCTCTTCTAGAAATTCTGCAGCTACCCGACATGCACAACGACTTTTATCACCAGTTTGAAATCGCCCCTCGCCTGCATACGCTGCTCCTTCAAACCACCTACCCTCCCGCAGGAGTCCCTGTATCGCAAATCAGCACATTACATATGCTTGGCGGTATCGGCACCTCCGGTCTCGCCAATTTTCCAAATGTACGATCGCTTACGGCCAGCCATCCCGGGACGACGAGTTTCAGCCACACCACATTGTCCTTCTTGAAGGTCGATTTCGCCAACGAACGACGTCCCTCGTCGGATTTCTTCGACGACCTCACATTACCGGCTCTCGAATCCCTCGACATCACCTCCCTTAAGGTCCCTGCGAACATCGCTGGCTTCTTGAAGCGATCGCGGTGCGTCCTCAAGGATCTCGTTCTCACAAATTCCTCCGTTACTGCAACGGAGTTGCTGAAGATATTCGAGCACACTCCCCAGCTCGAGAGCCTTGCAGTGGCAGATGGGATCAGCGTATACAGGATCATGGACATGGATGTCCTCGAAAAGCTCACCATACGCCCCGGCCGCTCTACTCTCCTTGTCAAGTTGCAGCGACTTGTTATCGACGGTGGCTTCAGGATGATTTTCTCTGAATGGCCGCTGATCGACATGCTCGTATCGCGCACCGCGAATGGCATCTCGGACCGTCTGCGTTGTGTGGAGCTGGTGTGGGTCGAATTGACCATTTCAGACAGTAATGTACAACGTCTGAGAGCTCTGAAGGGTGTGGATCTTTCGCTAACTTTTCAAGATCGTAACCGTGATAGAGTTCGAGTCATTTAGCAGCGTATTGAGGTGTTGCTTGTACAATTTCTCTAAATATTAACCTTGTATGTCTTAAAATAATCTACAGTCGGTACCAGATAAATGGTAATGCTATTATTGAATATCTGGCGTTAATTAATTTACTTCGATACGGACTACATGAAGTACTGTATAACAAATATTCATCAGTCTGGATTGCTTGTTGACCTGGGAAACACCGGGCGGACTGACGCTTAGGGTTCAGCTAAAATTGGACCAGCAGTTTCGGGAGAACCACAAAAAAAAAACATGAAAAACGGCAGGAAAATAGTATACCTAGGCTCGATCTCTGCAGGAAGCGGCGTCTACTCAGGGGAAACTTCTGTCATGGGACCTACACAGGTGATTGAGCAACTGTTATGTCTCGCGATAAGATGCCATTCTTACCTGTATTTGTGCGTCCAGCCTCCAGGCTCCTCCACAGCGTCACGACAAGCTTATACAACTCCGCGAAATTCTCTGTCATATTCTGCGTCCATGCGTGAATAAACATATCCAGGCTGGTGAGAATTAAACACACCAAAACGTGGTCGTCTACTCGGGCCAGCGAGAGTCCCATAGCTTCCAATTCCCGCTGGAAGGTATCGGTGAGAATCATTAACGTTCGCATGGCAGTCATCGGACTCTCACCTTGTTGCTCTGCACTTCAGAGGTGAGATCATCGCATTGGCTTGAAAGTCCCCGGATTTCCGCCCCGTGTTTCCGCGCCACTTCGTCCTGCTTGAATATAGGCCGTTAGAATTTGCGGCGGCATATTTGCAACGAACTAACCTCTTGCATTTTGGAGTGCATCACCGTTAAGCTGTCCACGGAGCGCCATAACTCCATAAGCTCCTTCGCCTGTTGATTTTCCAATTTCGCACTCATTTTCTCAGCAACAACTCGCAGGGCGGCACTCTCCGTTCGTCTCGCCACGTCCTGGGACAAGCGCTGCACCATCTCATTAATTCTCTCTAAATCGGTGGAGGTTACCAAGGCGTGGGCGTCCACCACGTCGGAGATCTGCATCGGAATGCTGGCCTCCAGATTCTGAAGGCTTTGTGAGGTGGCTGAAGCCCGATTCTCAAGGGTCGAGACAATGTCGACCATTGAGCTTTGCGATCTGGTGAGTGAGGCCAGTCCTTTGTCCGTCTTCTCCATCAACGCCATGAGCCTGTCTCGCATAGACAATTCGTCCGCCAGCCTTCCCTCCAATCGCTCCAGGCGATGTACAATGGCTGACAGATCCCGGGAGCTATGCCGCGGTGGCGTATCCAACAAGGGTGTTGTAGGTTTTACGCGCCTTCAAGTCAACCGCCAGTGCTCGGAGGTGCAGGAAGTAGACAAAGCGCCAAGCGACCGCAGGAAGTCTATCGGTGACACTGGGGATCATAGGTGACAGAGCGACCTTGATGGATGGCCAGAAGCAATAGAGGAGGAGAGTGAGGATTAGGAGGACGACGACCGTAGTAATCATTGTGGGTTGTGGTGCAAGTCCGTCACGCTTGTGGTGGGTATTTTATACAAAGAAGGGCACAAAGATATCCTTTTCTCGGCTGTTTAGAGTGAGGTCAATAATGAGAACGGGATACAGGCGGCTGGGGACACACCAAAAGACACAATGGATCGACAAAGAAGTTAAGTCATTGTGAAAGGAAAAAGCACTCCACGTGATGCGGACACGTCGCGCTTGAAGGGCAAACAGTGCCAAATTGAACTCGTTTTTTCGGCCGGTAGCGACCAACAGAAGAGCGTCCCTGAATTTTAAATTTACGAATTTAATCCGCACAATATTCGACGTAATTTTTAATACTATAAGGAGATATCGAGGAGTAGGATACCTCCCAAATAATATTAATCAATTGCCACTCATGCACTCCGTTGGTTTCCGTCTATTAGACGCTCCACTTGTGTGTATTCCCTTTCTGTAGGAAGGACACTATGCCTGACATTCAGATAAATAAGCTTTTAGGCGAATGCAATAAGAGAAGGAGACCCACTTGGCCCGTACATGTGCCATCATCGCACGGAGAGGAAGCAGTTTAACGAGATGAGGCGATTCCACGGCACAATGATTGCAGCGGTATTCGGGCACATGTGGTTTGTACCCTAGAAACACGGGTGGACGCGTCGAACGGCGAGCGCCGGCGTTGTAAATGAAATGAACACCCTCAATTGGGGGTGCGATATGGTGCCTGGTGGAAGCCAAGTGAGTTATCAAAATGGTGAACAAGTGAACAAGACGGACTCGGTTGACACATGAGCGATTGCGTTCTTCCGAATGACCTGTTTATTGAAGTGCGCGGGACACAGATTGCAGAGCCATATAGAATCCTTATAGGAAGGGTCTTGGTCTTCCCGCCGCCGGACATCCGCAGCTGCCAGTGCTGAAAGGAGCGACCAGGATGAGACGTATGACACCGGATCGGATTTTATGGCTGCGTGACCCAAGGCGTGCTGAAGCTAAACAGAAAAGTTGAATATGATCATCAAACCAACGTAGGAGAAAATTCAATACGCACGCAGACCCGCCACGTCATCACCTCTCGCCCGCGATGTTGAATGGGACAGTCATTGCACACAAATCGTTGGTCAAGCCCATCCATCTGCTCGGCTGTTGCATTGTGAGGATCCAGCCCAACGAGGCTCACGAGTGCGCTAGCCGCGGCGCTCGCAGGTTCAGAAAATCTAAGACGGGACACTTCACAGGAATAACCGCGAGCTGCACCGGCAGCCCGCCAGCCGACGAGGCAACACTGCGGCCTGTAAAAATGCTCTGTGCAAGTGTGTTCCCGCCCACAAGTGAACACAGTCGTGGCCAGCTCGAGCGAGCCCGGGGCAACGGGAATCCTCGATGCCAGAGTTCCCTGCTGCGAAATACACCACGCGTCCAGCTTCGCAGGGAGCTGTGCAAGGGCCGCGACGAGACGCACGTCATTAGGAACCAAAACTACCTCTTCGTCCTCGTTGCTGGTCAGTACAGTAAATTCTGGAAAATTCGCAATTTCCCGAACGGGGCTGTACGCCCATGTGGAGGGTGCCCGGTGTGCGTATAGGACGTCCGTTATACCGTCGTCGACGACTTTTCTGCGCGCTCGGAGCGCATCGTTCAGTCGCCAGCGTTTGGCTGCAAGAACCTGTGGGATTACCTCCCTGCGGACCTTGTTCCAACCTGTATATAGTGATAGACAATCATTATAGCGCAGTGAACGAGAGTGCGTACGTTTCGAAGAGATTCGGCTGATTCCAGAAAGAGCTGCTTTGTCACTGGTCCTCCACCGCACTCCCTTGATGTCCTGTACATTGTGACCTTCTGATAGCAACAGCTTTTCGACACTGTAAATAACCGATGAATCGAATAGTCGCGGATCGTGGGACAAACAGCAACTCACGTAGGCCGGAATTTATTGAAATTGTCGGCGATCCGCGCTTCACTCTGTGCGGTCAGTTCTTTTACCCATGCCTCGCTTCGCAGCAGTACCTGCAGGCCAACGGCGTCGATGCGTACTCACAGCAGCGCTTCATCAGCACTCACCTTCTGCCTTTGCCGCATCAGTTTTTCCCGCATCTGAACAAATGCCGCTAGCGCGGCCGGGCCCTCAGGCTCAGGACCCTCATCGGCCTCTAGAATCTCGTACTCCTCTATTACTGCACGCGCTTCGCTGATCACAGCCCGATGACTATCGATGTGGTGCCTCCGATCTCCGTCTAAGGATTGAATTACGGCGCTGGCCTGGGGAGAAACAGAATTGAAACATACCGCTGCGGGCCGTTCCCGGAATGAGTTTCCGCAGGATACGGGAATGACCATGGCAGAGGTCGTGGATGTAGCTGAGTCTGCCGGACACATGTATCAGTTGCTTTCACGGGAGCATCTGGGCAAAGAGTCCTCACCGACGCCGAATACAGGAACTGCATAGCCGCCTCAGAACGGTAAAGTCGGGGAGGGTATTCGGCTCGCCACACTGCTTGCGTCGAGTCAATGATGATAATGAGTGATGAGTTACATACCTCGCATGTGTGAGCGCCGAACAGCAGCTGTGCCCACCGGCGCCCCGGGATATCATTGGGGCACATGGGAAGCGGGTGAACGAAGGCCTCGCGCCATATCCTGTCCAGCGCGGGTCCATGGAGAAGGGCTCTAAATTCCCGCGTGGTTCGGGATAGATGAAGAAGGTCAAGTGGGTGGAGATGACCCAGGACCTGCCATACGGGTATCGGAAACGAAAAGATGAGGTGACACTTATGCGACAAACCTCGAGGACGATGTCAATAGGCATCTGGGGGAAAATATCCAATTTTCTCGGAGCGTTTTTTCCGAACAGGCGCCATCTCTTTTCGCGCAGCTGCCTGAGGCACTCGACGGCGACGCGATTTGCTGGACCAGCCTCAAATTAAGACATGTGGATAAGTAGGATTATGGGGTGGCTTACTGGTACTGCCCTTTTCAACCATCGACACCCGTCGGAAGGGTGTAAGTTGCGAGATTGTTGTCAGTTTCGGGTGGGTGTCCGAAGGGAAAAGGTCGATGTTTTAAGACAAGGAGTGTGAGTCACAGTTTGGGACCCCTTTCTCACAAATTGTGTGACTCACATGGATCGAAAATGAGGTCACGGTTCATGGGAAGAATTTATTTAAACACGATGAGCACCGAGTACTCACAGTGTTCAACTGGAGCAAGAGCACCCTCGAGTATAGAGTCTAAAGGGATGTCCACAGAACAACCCTGAAACCCAGTCGCTCGCAATCCGCCGGCGGAACTTATCAGTTGAAGAGCGCAAGAATAGCGGTACAGAAGCTGGCGATCATCGCTAGAATTCAGCGGAATGACACTGCAGTATCTAGCAACCTTCGCCACAGTGCCAGATGATGGTGAAAGAATAAAGCCACGTGAGGTGGGCGCGTTGCTTTGTGGAGCCAAACAGTACCACACTAGGATCGTCCTTTTGAGGCGAGTGTGGCCAATCACTGCATTCCAGCCCTACGTCGGCAAGGTCTGTTTGCCTGGGTTGAGGTCGGTCGACCTCGGCCGACCATAGTCCGCAGAGTCTGTCGACGCTACTTCGGTACATGTCGGCAGAGGTCAACCGACGTCCATCCATGTCGCCGGCTCTGCCGACGGGGCCACGGAATGCAGTGAATTCGAAGGAAAAACCGAGCCAGTGATTGATAACTATTGGGCGGTCAACATTCAATCTGAAGACCAATTAGCTTGCAATCACCGTAGTAAACGAGGTTACGAGTGAGTCTGCCTGACAGAGTAAAATCGCCAATCGATTCCCAAGATTAAGCGCCCCTCTTGAGGAGGACTGGTCGAGCAGAATCCTCGCCTGTCGTAATAAAATAGGTGCTTCCAAAAACAATATGAGCATGAACGCATACCTGCGTATTTTGCAAGACCCACCGTGTTCCAATTCCCATAAAAGCACCCTCTGCATGTTACTGACGGCAGTGATCCGTGGCCCGCACTGGAGGTAGGGATCAGCCGAAACGACTTCCAGAGCATGAATAGTTGGTAGAAATGGTTCATCAGAGGTTGGACAAGCTCTCCGAAGGGCGGATTGACGGCGACCCGCATTGGCCCTGAGGCCCCGTCGCGATCCGTACACGCCAAGGATGCTGGATGGGCAAGGCACACTGTATTAAATCGGTCTCGGACATTCCATCGGGAAGGATCGAGAGGATCGAGAGAAAATCGAGAGCCAAAGGGTACACCGCCATCTAAGGATGAAGATCGACATTTCGAGGTTTGACCGCTTGCCATGGCCCTCTGAAAGAAACGTCATGTGTCCTTCGTACCAGCGGTAGTACTGTGGTGCTTCCTTCGAATGAGACCGCATTGTACTGGAGACAGTGTGGATTATATCCGTAGCAGCGATAGAAATTCGTCCACCTGGGAGCAAGAGAAACCGATTCACCGTCACCCCGGCGGGCACAAATAATTACAAGATGTGATTGATTGCGGAAGGGTCATTTGAGTAGAGAAAATCAATGCATCGAAAATTTCAAGAAAATTTTCAAAAAAATGAGGCCGCTGCGGTGGTTGCACGGACTTTAGATCTCCAAGTGTAACAAGTGTTTGGCTGCTGTCCACAAGCCGTCCATGGAACACATTGTCCTGTGTTAAGAACTCATAACGAGAGTGTAGAGCGAAAGCTGACCGGCACGCGACTAATCAACATCCGATCAACATCTTGCGGTCACACTGTGATCTGTCACGATCAGCCACATCAGTTCCTTGCTCTTTCCGTCTTTGTGCTTTGTGCCTCGTGAACCACGCCGCCTTACATTAACCCTTGTTAACCGATTAAATTAGCGCCACCATGATTACCACTCCGGCTCCTGCCACCTCCCTCCTCCATCTCCCCGCGGAGCTTCTGCATGAAATAGTGCTGCAGTATAGATACTCATTCAGCTTCCTGTGTCCTTTGGTACGCCAGGAGGATGCCAAACAAAGACAGGAACGACGCCACGTCCTACGGTCTATGTCCCAGGTCTGCTCGGTGCTGCGAATAGTCTCTGTCCCACTTTTATGGGAGCGATTTGACGTTACGCGGCCCAACTGGCGAAAAAGAGGCTGGCAGAGCGAGATCGCGCCGCTCATTTTCCCCCACATCAGGTTTGTTCACTTCTGTACGTTTCAAAGGGTCTATCTCAAGAGGGTTCTTTTTCACTGTAGATCCGTACACATCTTCATGCACACCTGGTCACGCGACGACACGGAAACGCTCTGTTTATCCCTCCTGGAGTTCCTGCACGCGCTGCCGAACCTCGCCGGTATGGAGCTCCGCGCGCCGTATGAAAATTTCCTCCCGATTCTCACCGCCGCATTCGCCGATGCGGCTCTCCCCACGGTGACGGCGCTGTCCATCCCTGAGTGGCTCCACACAATCTTCCCCGCGTTCCCCAACATTCGGATACTTGCGTGCCCATCAATCGACGCAGTTCGCCCAATACTTGGAGAAGCGAAGGTGCACTTTCCACACCTCGAGGCGCTTGTGGGAGTAAGGTTCTATGAACGTCAGAATAACGAAAGTTTCATCGCCGGTAAATATTCCTCCACTCCCTCTAGCCCCGAGTCCCGATCTTCACCGTACAACAGCCCTCTCGCGCGATTTTCCGCGCCTGCGCGCGCTGTCCGTGGGGAACCCACTCCCGCTTGAATTCGAGGTGCGCCACAGAACTGTCTCTGTTGCCAGTCTATACATTTCTCTTTCTTCTCCATGCTAACGCGCATCACACGTGCAGCCCCTCTTCCCGCGCCTTCGTGCCCTCACCCACCTCAACGAGCTCGCATTCTTCCACGCCTTTGTATTCGCCGAGACGACGCTCCCGCTCGAGACGCTGATCGCAGGCGGCAGAGACGTCTTGGGCGCGTCGCAGAGCGCTAGCGCGAAGATGCTCACGGTGTGGACCGATGATGGGAACGATGGGCCAAGGCTTGTGCATATGGAGAGATGCTGAGGCTAGCTAGGGATTTCGAGTGCGTGGTTAGTGCTGAGGTTTCGATTACGCAGCTACTGAGATTTTGGGTCTTTTCGCAGAGCGTTGGCATTTTTTGTGGGAAGTTATTCTACCTAAGCACGAGGCTTTTTTTGCAATCAAAGATATTCCATCCAAATTCCACGCTGATACAGGGTCACAGGGCCGCGCATGGTCCCCACCTGCAGCGTTTTCACATTTCTCTTCTGATTGAATGCATTCGATTCGAGGCTGGGTTGTTCAAATGCAGCGACCTCTTTTTATTTCTTTCGAAGTTGAAGTTCCATCCAAACTCTACACTATAATCAACGATTACAGGTGTAAATGTAGGCCCGCTGCTACGTGGAAGGTTCGCCCCGAATTCTGTGATTCGTCGCGGCAGCGACTTTCGCCGTTACTCGTTCAATTCGAGCCGGGGATTCAAGTTCAGGCGCTTTTGCGGAAAAACATTTCATCTTATAAAATTAAGCATGTCTGGCTGGGCCATCCTCCATGACCTTTACATTTGAGATCGTTGAAACCCACCCGATCCAGAAATTTTCCTCCTTTCCCAAAAAAAAAAACACCCAAGCTCGTATCAAGTCAACGCCGGGGTGTTCTCCGCAAAGTACTCGTGGCTATCGGCGTTCGCAATGCTACCGCGGAAGGTGAACGTGAGTATAGCGCGCCGGAAGGAAGAGAAAAGACTGACGCCAGCTTAGGGTCATCCCTGGCAAGCTCCTGAGCATTCCACTGGCTGTAGGCATAGTCCATTGTCCCGGCGACGACGTTGAAGTGTGACGACTCGTGGACGAGCGTACCGGCTTTCGAGTCTGTGCCGATCGGCGGGGCTCTCCAGAAAGCGGGGCAGAGGTAGATTGTGCCGAACCTATTGGTGTATGAGATCCCACGATGAAGAGGAAAAGGAAAGGTTTACAGATAGCGGTTTACTTTGGCAAAGACGTCATAGCTCGTGCAGCTGTTGCACTGCGAAGTGAGTCCGTCATATAAGATCAGTGCACGCCTCCTTTCCTGTAAGGCAGGGAGCTCACTTCGTACTAGATGGCGGACTTGAGTTCGTTTCTGTAGAAATAGACGCGAAGACGTACGGTGTAGTTGGCAAAGCCGACGGCGCTGATCGTGGTGAAGTGATTGAGAACCGTGGTGTGGTCGGCCTCGGAGTAAGTGCCGAACCAAGTTGCCCAGCGGGGGGTGGAAACTTTGTTGGCAGTGAGGTATCTACCGAAAGCATAAGACAAAGTGACTTGTGAAAGGGCGCAAGGCAGAGACGTACGCCGCGGCACGGGATGCGTATGTCTCCGCGTTGACAACGGCAGAGACGATGGACAACTCCTGGTCGACAGTACAGGGCTGGAGAATGCTCGGGGACACAGTATTTCGCGAAACAGCGAGCTCGCCGTGAAGGGAAGCAGTGTGCACACCGCCGGTGGCGTTGGCGAAAATTGTCATAAGGGAGTTGGTCACTGGGTCGACGTATAGGAGCTTGTTGGACGCAACAATGTTGTAAGTGGATTCTCCAGAGGCGGTGAAGTTGTACGCCTTTGAGACTACGAGGGTCATTAGTATTTCCATAACAAACGGCCGAGTCATTCACTGACGGTCATGGGTGATCTCGATGGATGCGCCGGGGCTGAGAATGGAGAAGGAGCTTGCGGAGTTGTGCTCGAGGACCTTCTCTGGGACATACTTAACGAGTGTGCCCACGAATATCGGTGCGTTCCCCGCAGCGTCTGTGATGTAGAAGGTATCCGTCTCGAGGGGGTCGAGTACCGTCCTCGGATCGTTCAAGAGCTTCAGCTCGACCGATCCAGTATTTACCACGGTGGCAACGATCTGCAGGTATTTAACGCTCGATACGGACTGCGGTCCTATAACAGAGGTAAGCGAGAGGCGGGCATCGGGCAGCAATGATGCATACCGGTGAGTGACAAGGACAGTCTGGGGGCGCCGGAAGCTGTGGCAGCAGCCACAGATAGTGAGCCCAAAGCTAAGCAGAGCAACGAGGACAACATAATCTGTCGAGGGCCTTGTTCAACTGAAAAGGACACTGTACAGGCACATTTATACCAGGGATGGGTAGGTACGGCATAAGTGAAAGGCCCGCCCTCCCAGTGGGAGAGTAATGTGGGCGGCGATAACTGACTACTTTCACTAGCCAGAAGGGAAGTTGCGGAGGAGTATCGGGCGTTGTAAGGTATGGCGGAAGCTACATACGAAGGTCATCCGAGATCTGTGCACACCCCCCAATTACTCCTTTGGCGGATGACCCCTTTGAAGATAGCTGCTTCCACACGCAGTGCCTCGATGGCTAACAAAAATCCGAAGACTAAATAGGGGATGAAGTAATGGACACATTTTGGAGCAGTCACTCTGTCTCGAATTCTTCCTTTATCTCGGAGACATACAGATGATGAGCCGATGGTAATTTTTCCTTGGTAGGGGCGCGATTTCAGTGACCGTCGAAGGCAAGCTCCAGGTTGCACCGCTTCCCATCTTCTCAGCACCTCTTAGGAAGTTTGTATCGGTCGACGGTTATCACCAAGTTATCACCGATTTATCTTGAAGAACTCATTTTGCTGCCTTACTACCCTGGCTCTATCGGATGCGTTCTGCTGTCTCCCTTTCCTCTCAAATTCTTCCCCTCGGAGCTCATTTGTGCTTGCAGCATAGTCGACCCACTTCTACGCACGATTACCTTACCCAGCCCGCTCTATCTTCAACACCAGGCCCGTGTGCTCTTTTCCCTATGTTGTACGTTTGTTTCATGTTCACTTCGCTTATACTGCATTTTTGGAAGGCCTCGAACGGGATTTTCCCTGGTTCTCGC
Organism: Mycena leptocephala; assembly: GCA_029378395.1. Lineage (NCBI taxonomy): Eukaryota > Fungi > Basidiomycota > Agaricomycetes > Agaricales > Mycenaceae > Mycena > Mycena leptocephala. The sequence continues at coordinate 97,697 of JARJLF010000656.1, read as the reverse complement.
GGTTTACAGAATCATTTAGTACACGTGCTGTTTGATCTGTGGGGTTCAATTTTTCCGCATGATTTGCCATCGTAGATGTTTTGTTACCGTACTGTGAACCACATAATGCGGTTATGCATAGGTATGGCTCGTGTGCTGGGGATTTTTTGTTGTAAGTGGCCCGTTGGATTCCATATGCGAAATTATTTACTTCATGGAACGAAGACTCGAACTTCTGTTGCTCTAATCGTCGATAAATTTAACCGAAATCGATCCAAAGTGGCCGCGTTATTCCATTGGGCATCTACAGGCACTTCCTGCGCGTGCGGGCTCCTCTTTGGATGTGCTTCCCTGAACACTCAACCCGCGCAATCCGCACCTCGATTCAGGAAGCCCAAAACTGCTGGCATCGGCTAGAATGGCAGCTACCCTCGGTCATTACTGTGTGGCGTTGCGCACGGTAAATGCCCTCCATGAGGCTCCCCGTTTCCTTTTCATTCCAGTATCTCTATCACCACAACGGCCACTCTTCCGGGAGGATGGCGACCAGAAGAATGGGAAGCGAACACCACGTCCACCGAACACCGAAGCCTGCGCGACTACGTGCCTGCTCCCCCTTTTCTTTTCATTCCCGTGGCTCTATCTCCACAACGGCCGTCCTTTCGGGTGTATGAGAACGAGAAGAATGGGAAGCGAACACCACGTCCACGGAACACCGAAGCCTGCGCGACCCTACGTGTGACGTTTTGCAACCTCCCCACTGATGCCCAACCCATCTATATATGAAGAAGGAGCTCCCGACCCTCCATTCGACGCCTTTTCACTTTCATAGGTGCTAGAAGTCTACAATGATCAAGATCTCTGCATATCTCCTGGCTGCCCTCGTCGCGTTGATGCAGACGGTGATTGCTGCCTCCATCAGTTTCCCCGCTGTCATTCCGGACAAGGCAACGTCGCTGCAGTTGGTCGACAACAATACCACGGTTGTAGCTTTCGACATCAAAGGCGCCGAAATTGGCCGTTATAAGACTCCGCCGGGGCTTGTGAGCAAGTCGGCCGATGCGGCGCCGGCTGGTCAATGCGCACTCCTCACACAGAATGAGTTTTACTCCCGTAGGCTGTTCTTGGCTTGAATACTGAAGGCCATCCTCACGTTGCCACCCAGTGCCCTACCTCAAGTTCATCCAGGCGATTGCACCAGGCTCCCAGGCCACTGGGAACGTGAATACCGTGATTATCTTGCAGATAACCCGTCTTGCTAGCTTTGACTAAAGCGTGTATCACTCCTCCTAGGATCCAACTTATCCTGCCTATGGTTGCGTGGGCAGCGGACCTTTCCTGATACTGAAAGGTTAGAAATCACAGTTGCTCTTGCCCTCCCCTGGTTTAGTCATCGGATTTGACCCTGGCTTGCTTACAGGTGCGACGTCGTGTGACCCGAATGCATACGATACAACGGAATCCATTGTGGGAGCTTCGGGAGAAATTACTCTACGCTACCCTTCCAGCGGAGTCCGTACAGCGGCTGAGATGTTGCCAGTGTGTAAGCAATACTTCCTCTACCTGTAGGCAGCTCCTGCTCATTTGCACCAAATTTTCACCAGCGGCCTCCAAGATCAGTGCCGGATTTCCAGTGTCTGTTTCCTTCGGCATACCGGACCTCACTAGCAGTGCGGATCGCATCAAAGTGTCAACGCTATACAATATTCAAAACAAGCTCTCCCCGCCGTACGCCGTGTCGTTCGACATTTTGAGTGATGTTTTGCTGAGCCGCACCCCAGTTTCGATGTTACAATCGATGACGAGTACTCGACCCAAGGAATAACACTGAGCGTACCAGTGGGTGCCAAATGCTCCCTCGGCGTGAGCCTCTCCCTTCCTATTCTAGTATAAGACTGAACACATCGCTGGAAGTACACCGTCAGTCAATGCTTTGCGTCGGGAAACGTCCGGATCCCTTTTGTTGCCTCGGGCTGGGTCGACATGGGATCCACGGTTGATGCTACCACTCACACCAGTTCAGTCCAAGCGTCCATCCGTGATTTCATGCACTCACAGACAAATAGGGTTTTATAAACTTGAGGCGTACTTGAGTCTCGCGGAGCGGACGTCTTATATGAATATTCAAACCACTTTAAAAACATCGATCGGGTCCGCCCGCGAGGTGCAAGCAAGGTGCCAATAGTTGCTATGATTCGATGGGTTCAGAGCCCGGTTTGGTGGCGAATCTCATTCCTCAAAATTCTTATTTTGCATCGTTGTGGGGCAGTTTGTTGTGGAGATATAGTCATTTTTCATGATCATTATTTCGGTCTCTGTCACGGTGCTGTCTTGAACACTTGAGATATTGGGGGGATTTGTGAGCAATCTACCTTGAAGCCGATACAGTTACTCCCTTCAATTGGGTTTCCCCTCTCGTTATTTCTGAGTCAGATCATCGGCTCTATGCTTGTCGCCGCAGTTAAAAAAGACACGGGTGCGGAGATACATCCACCAGGTTGGACAGCAGCATATCGGCTTTGTGTTCACATCTTATTGTGCCCTTCGATCCAATCGCGGCGGAAGACTCTCTAGATCTAATCTGATTCTTTCGCGTACAGCAGGAGTCATCATCACCGTCTGTGTCCTAGTCGGCATCATTGTCTCGTCGTCGCGAGCTACTTTGGCCGTTGCCACGCCGCGTGCCGCGCCGCTCGCGCGGTCCGCGGTGGGGGATACCATGGTGCGGAAGCCGAGAATGGGAGACAAGGTTGGCAGGGGCACGACTTGCGTGTGCCTGTGCCCACGCCGCGTCCCTCCATGGACAAAAGTGACGACAGGGGCCGCACCGCGGGCTCAACGACGACAGATGCCCCGGCGAGATAAGAGACCTACCAACAATTTTTGGCGGATTTTCGAGGAGGTGGATAGGTATTCGTCATAAAATACATGTATGGTATGAACGAGCCCAGGATTATCAGACCTTCGACTGGCAGAGAACATTCAGTCAAGGGGAATTACTTACGCTTTGCGCACCTGGTGACGACAATTGCATCCTAAAAACGTGAATTATTTTAGCTAGAATTCGCATTTACACGCAGAAATTTATGGTTGCCGGAATTAATGTACTTGGTGAGATCTTGCACAATAGAAAATGCTCGTCCAGATTTCCTTCCAACCAATGCCTTCAATTGAGATTAAATTACCTAGAAGCATGAATGCACACCGCTCAAATCGATCCCCCAGTCTCCGACAGATGTAAATAGACTGTTTTGAACTCAGCTGGGCAGAATGCAGAGTGACGAAGAGACTCAGAAAGACATACCTCGATTTTGAGACCGTCCCATCTGTGACAGCCGGCGGGGCGGACGTCCCGGGAGCAGGGCATGAGAATAGACCCCGACGGGACATGCGGCTCACCCCGCGTAAAAAACGTTTCGCCGGTGCGGGCGCAACGATGACTGTGTCACCGAAGCATTTCTACACCCATTCCTGAGCTCAATGAAGGAATTCGAATGAACTCGACTGACTTGGAAGATCTGGAAGGTCTTGGAGAACAACTAAACTTGCGCAACCTTGTCAAGGAGACCTGCTATATTAGAGAGTTTGTGATGAGCCATTCGAGCCATCCGATGGCTCGCCAGCTCGTCGACCGAGGTATTGAAGAGGTTGATGAAATCTGCAAATGAAGTCAGTTGTAGGGCTGTGCACCGTGCCCGTCGCGACGGTTCTACGGGTTCCGTGCGATGGGTAGCCAACCCGTCCCGTCGATGGTCTTGGAGAGTTTTCGACGGGACGGTGACGGGACGGTTTTCAGTGATGACGGCCGTCGAAATAACGGCCGCTGGCGGCTGTTGGCGGACGATGGTTCTGATGATGTGTAGTGACCCAACTGTGTTGAACCATGTTCCGCATATCCCAACACGTCTTATATTCACGTTCTTCAGATATTTCAGAGCTGACTGTGCCTGGAAGTCATCCGCAACTTCCTCTGGAAGAGCATGCACGGCGCGCATCGCCTCGGGAGATGGTGGCTATACATCCCCGAATGCGAGGAGAGGGCGAACTGTGTCCATTGCGGTGCAGAGGAAACCCTTGACCACATTTTACTTGAATGCCCTAGTCCCAGCCAAAGCGAAGTCTGGAAGCTCACTGTGAGCCATCACTTTGTGATCACTCTGGAACGCACGTACGAAGCGGAAACGGGCGGATCACCGAACGCAACATAGCACAAGCCTCTTTCTACAAACACATTTCCGATCCCGCCGCCACAACACAGCACCAGAATTTCAACGCGCACAATCCGTTCACAGACTAAACCCACGTACGCGTTCACAAATAAGAAGCGGAGCGGCACGTGTCCGACAAACGGAAAATCCCATGTACATCTGGGAGCGGCACAAAGCAGCATCAGATATACTGTACTATTAAAATCAATTCGTCAAGGGGTGTGAAGCGTGACCCAAAGTTCTAATTCGTTAATTTGTCAAGGCAGCTCGAGCTGCGTGACATCCCCCAAAATTTCGTCAACCCGTAAAAATATTCCAGGAGTTGTGGTGAATGCACAGTGACTCAATGGAATAATTTAGGAATGACCTGAGCAATTTATTTCAACATAAGTTAGAGTGATATGGAAAAATGCAATTTCTGCTGTTAAATTCAAGTTAAACTTGCTCTGAACCACGATTTGAAGCCAAAAACCTTGAAAATGGGCAATAAATTAAGTGGGAAGTGCCCACAGTTGAGGAAAATTGCTCCAAGCCCCCCTGAGCCGAAATTTTCAACCTACCGTGACGAAAAGTATATTCGTCAAGAGCCTCAGTGATGCGTGACAAGGTTGCAAAATTCGGCACGTCAAGCACCCCACGCGTGACTGACGAATTGATTTTAATAGTACAGTAGACTGAGAGCGGAACTTGCTGCTTTCCAGCTAGGAGCGGAAACCAAAAGCAAACTGAGAGCACCCCAACTTCGCGCCCCATCGCTTGCCGCTTGCGAGCGCTTTGCGACTTCGCGCCCCGCGCTCGCCTTTGCGACACCTGACTAGTATTTGTGCCGCCGCCTCGCGTTTTCCCGCCGTTGCCCCGACGTTGCACCCCGTCACTTGCTGCTTGTGATGCCCGACTAGTATTTGCGCTGCCGCCTCGCGCTTCCCCTCCGCCTCGCACTCCCCTCTGCTTCGCCTAGCCAGCAAAGCCGAGCCAGGTGCTGAACACGACACAGGTCGAGTAGGATATGGTTATGGAGCCTGCAGAGCAGCCTTCAAGAAGGAATAGGTCAATCAAGTCGGGGAGGGCATCAATAAAACGAGGAGGAGAATTTGATCAGGAAGGAACGGGCCAACCAAGACAAGATCTAAGAGCGAAAAACTCACACACAGGTTCTTGGAATATAATGGAAACCGTTCCTGGCTGAAGAAGCATGTGTTCGAGGAACGGAAAACTCATGCACAGGTTCTTGGAATATGGAACTGAGAGTGGAAACCGCTCCTGACTGAAGAAGCATGCGTTCGAGGAACGGAAAACTCATGCACAGGTTCTTGGAATATGGAACTGAGAGCGGAAACCGCTCCCGACTGAAGAAGCATGTGTTCGGCAAACGGAAAGCTCATGCACAGCTTCTTGGAATGTAGATCTGAGAGCAGATATCATCCTCAATTGAAGGAGCACGCGTTCGGCAAACGGAAAACTCACGTACAGCCTCCAGGAATGCAGAATTGAGAGCGGAAAACTGAAGCGCCATGTGTTCGTCGAGCAGATATCCCACGCACAGCACCGGGACAGAGCGGGAACTTTGTTCGAGTCACAAAGACGGATGGAACCAGCTAAAGGAGCATGTGGCAACCCCAATTCAGGGAACAGGATGCAATGAGTCAGAAAAGAACAAGAGGAACATGTAGGAGGCAGTGCTAACAGTTGGTTTCCTATAAATACGAGACACTGCTACAAATAAAGACATCTAATTTTCCCATCTAAAACTACCAGCGCATCTTAAGTGATATGCAAGTACCGCTCCCCAGGGTACGCTGACTATGAAAACAAAGGTCTCCAGGGCTGCACCTGGCAGAACATCGACCTGCCGCCCTTGGATCGTCCGTTGCTGTACAGACCGCTTGACATAACAGCATCTCGAGCACCATGCCAGTCACCGCTCGAGTTGTACACCTCCCCGACTGCTCATATCAAACAGAATGGGTATTGACCTTCATCGCAGCTCTCAAGAAGCTGACTCCGCTCACTAGAGCTGGCAAACAGAAAGAAGAAGACAATTTATAGAGGATTTAGTAGGGAACAGACTTGGAAAGAACGGAACGGTAGGCAGGAGTGGAGTCATTGAAAACAAGTTTAGGGCCTCCCAGCACACGAAGCACCCTAGAAGAGGTCGGAGGACCAAGGGTAGCTGTATACAAAAGAACCGAGAATGGCCCCATAGCGTTTATAACAATGGATAACCGCATCGCATCTGAACAGTCGTCCACTCCTCGACAGGATTGTTGTCAAGACGAGCCCTAAGTCAGCTAGACATTGGGTGACAGAGAACAACCCGGCCGGGACGATGGTCAAATAACCCAGTTAGAAAGTAGCGTGATACCCCACTAGGAGATAGCGTTGAATAACCTCGTCGTCGGGAGGAGGTAGTCAGCTTATGTCAATAGTAGGGGGGATCTTAAATGATCCAAAGGCGGTATGGTAACCGCCTAAACACCAGACTCGAGTAGATCTCAAGGAGATGAGAATGTAGAGCGAAGAAAGAGACAGGGTCGTTGTGAGAATTATCTGCGTTGTTGTCTAGCCAAGGCAGACTCGATATTAGACGAGGTAGAATCTACAGTACAAGGAGATTCTACCGAGTTTATACATTGTATCTAGGAGTCGATCGATCGAACTTGTCGACACACAGGGTGTGTTTGAATTCCAGGGGTTTCGATCAGGACACAGGGATATATCCCTATGTGTTCTGTGAATCTAGGGGTTTTCATCCCTATATGTTTCCAATGATTGGAGACGGGTTTATTGAATAACCCGATCGGCGTCGTTAAAGGGAACCGCCTTTGTGTGGTGCAACCACAAGAGCAATGGAATAATCTGTTTAGGATATGGGTGGGGTTTATGGAATAACCCGGTTGGCGTATGGAATAAACCCGCCGTGAAAAGTTGAAAAAGGGTCGGTAGAATGCCAAATCATGACAATTGTAAACGGGTTGTGTTACAAAATTCAGGGAAGGCTAGACTTTTGGGCGGATTCCCCTCCATAATTTAGAATAGCGAACCGTATGACCAGATATTCTCTGGGGTGTATCAAAATCCTCTAAATAAACCACACACATTTTACTGCTATCACAGTCTCACACAGCGACACCATTATCTCCCCAAGGACGAACACTCTCTACTTGCCCTTACCACCACCACCTATCGGCACCTAGCAGAGGCACAGTCAACATCACATTGCTGAGCAACTCTGGACCAAGAAAAGAGTCCAGCTGGCCAGCGGTATCAGTGGGAACCATCTTAGGAAGCGGACTCGCCGTCTTCAAAGACGACTCGGGAAGACCTCGACCAGCCCTTGCAAGGCTGTATAAAATTCTGATGACTGAATCGGCCCACGTTATCTGGAAGCTGCGCTGCGACAGCGTGATAGGACACAAAGGTACACCACCGTCTACGCAGGAAGTACATAACAGGTGGGTTAAAGTAATGAATGAGCGCCTCGAGATAGATGTCAACCTGACAAACAAACTCAAATATGGCAAGCAACACTCCTTGTCTCCCACCCTAGTTTTAGACACCTGGCGCAGAACTTTGCTAGACAAAAATACACTACCAGATGACTGGCTACGAGAACCCAGGGTTTTAGTGGGTATAACGCCAAAGAGATCACTACAGTCTCCATCTCTGCCCATTGGATGGCAGGGCGCAACCGATGATGGTGTTGAGTCCCATACTGTTGAGTGCTGCACACCGTGCATAAGGCATTTCCTCGGAGCGGTTTCCTTTTTTCTCTCGGAGGGCGCATGTCCTCCAAAATTTACGTGACCATGAAGCTAATCCATTATTAGTTGTCCCAGTTGTATGTACTACTAATAAAAAATAATAATAAAATTGAGTATGTTGTAGACAAGAAGTTCAACATCAGCATCACGAAATTTTGACGCGAGGCAGAGATGCCGGCAGGCTTGCAGCAGCAGCAAATTCTGTGTCTGGGTGGTTGCCGTCAGCACCCGTGTCAGTTTCCGATGTTGGCTGATAGTTTTTTTTGATGCTCTGACCATCAGCCAGTGACAGCCGGCAACTAACTTTCCTGTGCTCAAATACATTTGAATACACCAGGCTGGTATTGTATTGTATCCATATCATATCCATATTCATATTCTGTTGTATTCGTATTCAGATGGAGCCTCCAGAGCCATATTATATCTGTATCCACATTCGAAATTTAATTTTTCATATCATATTCTTGGCCAGCACTAGATATGTGTAGTCCCCGACCAGATGCGTGTAGGTCACCTAAGCTGACTCCATGTAGATTGGTGTAGGTACCAAAACTCATCTCCACTCAACTACACTGGGGTTAATTCTGTGTTGAGGCCAAAGTGTGGCAGATGGGTATATTGCGAGAAGCTAACATCTGTCTAGGAAGCTACACAGACCTAGCCTGACATCTACATACCTACGCACAGCTACACAGAAATATATGGAGCTACACAGAGAGTATGGTCACTAGACAGATGAGGTCTGCCCAGCTGCCCATAGGGACCTTGCCAGAGGCTAAGTCTAGGAAGGCCTTGAATGCAGTGGCTGTGTGGAGGCTGTGTCACCGGATCTTTCTGGAGCCCTCTTCTACGTTGCGCCAGTCAAGACTCATACATGCCTCGCACACCAATGCTACCCTGACTGCTCACAAAGTTTAGTAGTCCATATGACTCCTATCCCACTTCCTTACCCCCTGTGACAGCTTTGGGCAGCCTCAGACGATAAGGCATGGTTTTTAACACACCTAAATTGTTTGATTTAGATTAGAGAGATCTAACTGAAGTAAGACACAGAGAGTGCTGGTCTTGTCCCAAGGCCGAGAATTAAACCTATGAAGCATTGAAAACTAGTCTAAACAATACTGAGTGAAGGGATTCTATCAGTACTCCTAACAGAGTGACTAGTATTATTCTGGAGCTCAATCAGCTAGCTATAGGACTCACCTGACAAGCTACAGAGAACTTGTGTAGCAGGTTCGGTGTCAATATGGATGCCAGGTAAATCAAGGGAGTTATTGAAGGAAACCAAGTTGAAATGCCATTGAAGTCTATTGAACTACAATTGTGCTATGAACCATACTATGGGAGCTGTAAAACCTGGCCCTAAAGTGTTCATATGATCCAACGTGTCTAGGAGAGAAACCAAACCAGAGACAACAAACCTGTTGAAAGATGATTATGAGGGCTAATGGCACAATGTGCACTGGGTCTTTGGGTAGGAAAGAGGCAGTACCACCTGTAGCAGGGTTTTTAAGCCTGATTGGACTGTTGTTGGGTACACAGCCCTTAATAATGGCCTTGGCAAGGAGAACTGGCTTAGAAATAGTGCTTTAAAGCTCTTCAGATGGTTAAATCCTGAGATATGGACAGGCTAGATGCTCTGTTCCCCAAAGCTAGGCAATAGGGATGTTCTATTCTATTTATCTGGGCACTTACCAATGTCCAATTCTCTCTCCGCTAAATTGTAATTGTGTTTGTAGCCTGCAGTAGCCAGTAAAGTATAAAAGCACCACCAAATGTAGTAGATTACTCGGTCAATTGCTGGCAACCAGCTCTTTTTAGAGCCCCAAGCTTAACAGCTATTTTGTTTGGCAAGCTCTTTGTAGCCTCTGTGCAACTAACACCACTCTTGCCATATAACTTGGGGGTTGCCTTCGACCCACAGCTCTTCACTTTGTAGGCCTCTTTGGCTACACTTGAATCTGACAGTCTTAAAACTTGAGCTTCTGACCAAAGCCTCGCATTCAGTCCTTCGAGATTGTGGTCTTAAAAACTCAGCTTCTGACCAAAGCTTTGCATTTTGCATTGTAGCTTGCTTGACACAGTATTTTGACTGATGGTCGATACACCTGACCTACTGCCCTGAACACACACACTGAGCATTCTGAGTTTAGTGGGTTTGTTGGATTTTGGTATTAGATTGAGCAGACGGAGTCTTGCTCATTTGATATTGGATCCACGCCTGCACTCTAGTGCAACGTTTCACAGAATCAACGTAATATCTGGATGGACACGAGCATTCTGGTACGTCTCCAACGCCATTTCTGAGCCCATTCATCGTTATTTCCAGCCCCCTCCGTCCTCGAAATACCATGCCATCAGTAGGAACTTCTCCCGCACTACGATCGATCTCCCCGGCTACTGGTCTTGCGATTGGGAGGAGTCCTCCCAAGCGGCGAATCCTGGGTCTTCGCTGTCCCTCCAAATTGGCACGGCATCACCGAGATCGATTTCTTCGTTAAGCACATCTACAACATTCATGATCAAGGAACGATTCGCCCCCTCGCGTCCCTGCCTGCGATGGATCCCTGCATCTTGTTCGAGGCCGGCGGAGAGTACTACTATATCAACTTCTGCAATGATTTTCTGGTGCGCCATGGTTCGGATTTTGCCTCCCCGGATGATTTCCTACGAAGACGTGAGGAGTTCGAGGGTGTAACTGAGGAGCTTCCGGCGGATGCCAACCAAAGGTGGCAGGGAGGCCCGTAGGCAATGTAGCGGATAATGTGGGCTATAATCTCTTTCCTGAATGAATACTTGATTAATGAATTCCCCAGCTGGTCTGTATTGCAGATTATACAAGTGCTTTGTCGTTGTGTTTTTGAGAATGGGAATCGTCTTGCTCCTCATTGTGGGCTCTTTCTTATTCCCGTAACGCCTCCTCGGAATTCCCGACATCCGACACGTCGTGCGCGAACGGTGGAAGCCCCTCCCCCGGAATCTGACTCAAGGCCTGTTTGTTTTCAGGATGCAAGTCGTTCCTGTGATCTTGGAGCCCCGCGACCCCCTCCCCTCACAAAATAGCATACCCCCGGAATCTGAAACTCACAATACCGTGATCCCGCACGTTCCCATCTGCCGCGTCCCGCGTTTTTGGACCAAATCATTTGGGGCTACTTTTGCCAAGGCTCGCCATCAACCTCCTGTTCGCGTGTCGATTCCGGAGCTCGTATGTACAATTTATCTCGCCTCCCGCTCTTTTATGCCTTCTGTTCTCCAGCTTTCCAGAACGCTCGTATTGAGGTCATCGCCAACGACCGCCCTGTCTTCGTCTCGTCAGCGATGCCGAAAAAATCAAGTCGCCAGGACCTGGCTAGTACATAGTACGTACTTTCCTTACGTGTTTCAGACATCCCGATATGATGCCCAACTTGGGTCCCAGCCCCAACCTCTCGAAGTTGGAACCTGAAACAGTTCGGGAACAAAGGTGGATGTCAAATCGGGCTGACCACGACTTCACATCCAACTTCGACCCCGTCTTCAAGTCCCAATTTCACCGAACCTATTTGGGGCGGCCGCTCTGCATCAAAGTTGGGACGCACGTGGGGATGAAAAAGGAGATGTCTGAAACACCCCAGGCCCGTCCAGAACCTCCTCCAGGAGTCCAAGATCGACACGGCCGTCCCTCTTGGTGGCTTCACTCGTAAACCCTGGTATCGTCTTCATATAAATCCTTGCTCACCTCAGTCTTCGCGCAAACAAATGAAACCAAGCCTGACGAGAGGCGACTCGACCTGCCGCCCACGATTTGTGGGCGGCATACTAACTAAAAGGAAAGTGATACAAAATGCGGCCGGCGTGCTGAAACTCCGTGAAAAGTCGTGCTATACTTTACGGACTTGAGGCGACCTACTACGGGTGGGCCCGGGCGGGAACGGCGACCCCAGCCCGCGATGCTCCAGTATATCGTCTTTCTTCACTTGCTCAATACTTACTTTCCACACATGCCTGTCACGATGGCTAAAAATGGCGCCGATGAAGAAACGATGTCCGTCCCCGTCTCATTGTTCGACCTGCTGAAGTCATGCCAGAGCAGCGATTCAGCGAATCTTGAATGTGTGACGGAGCATGAGCTAGCGACGCTCAGGCATGTTCGCGACAAGATGCCGTGGGTTTGGTCTCGTTTTTCATATCTGATTTTATTCTTGACTCTTGGTCCGATGTCAAAGTTGGCAGGCATTCTCTGTTGGTGCGATCGAATTTGCGGAGCGATGGACGTATCGTGGTACATCGGTATGTCCTGCACATTTGGATGTGTTGGCCACCAATTATTTGTTAGAACATCTACAACAATTATATTCGAGCTCCTCTTCCGCTTGGCTCCCGCAACGGCGCCGTTTTGCCCCAAAATCGCTCTATTGGTGTTGCGGGTGCCCTCGGTCTGGGACAGGAGACGTCGTTTGCTCTACGGACTGTAAGAGTGCGAAATCACTTGCGCTACTGCTAATTGATATGTCAGTTCAACTCGTTTTTCGTTTATTTGACGCCTTTATTGGGAGGTATCATCGCTGATACGAAATGGGGACGCTATAACACTATCTTTGTGTTCACCGTCGTCATCATGTGTGTGCCTCGTTTTCATCTAAGGTGTAATTTGCTCAGTTCCTTCAATGCAGCCTTGGTCACATTATCCTCATCGCCTCTGCCGCCCCTGCATCCCTCGAACACCCGCAAATGGCGCTGGGACTGCTGGTCCTCGCGATCTTGGTTATGGCCCTCGGTGCTGGGTACGCTGCTTGTTCTCCCATGTTCACATCTTTGACGCGACTTTCTCCGGACGAGGTCGATCAAGGCGAACGTACCGCCCATGGTGGCAGAACAGTACCAGGGAAAGCTACGGAAACGTTAGATACTGCTCATGTACACAACGATGCTGATCATTTAATACACAGAAATCCTCCCCTCGGGTGAAACGGTTATTATCTCCCCAAGCCTTACCTTGGAGAGCATCTACCTTTGTGCGCAATGCGTTCATCCTTTTCACTGTCTATATTATTATTCATTTTATGGCCAGACTTCTACCTCGTGCTCAACCTGGGCTCAGCAGGCGCCATCAGCGCGTCTTTCCTAGCTCGGGACAACGGTTACTGGGCCGCATTCTTGGTGCCCACCTGCATCTTTATCACCGTACCTGTACTGCTGTATCTCTCCCGCAACTCATACGTTAAGACGCCTCCACGTGGTGCCATCCTCATCGAGACATTCCGTGTCCTCCGCATCTGTCTGAAATTGCGGTGGACGTTCAATCCCATCGCGTTGTACAGGGAGCTCAAGACTAGTGACTTTTGGGATGCCGCGAAGCCCAGTGCGTCCTGGATGTCCCTTGTATGTCATTACGGCTAAGCAGTCTTTTTCAGGCACGTACAGCGGCCGCGAAATTCCGGTATATATAACCTGGGATGACGAGTTCGTGAGTGAGGTGAATAGCACCATGACGGCTTGCAAAATCTTCTTATTCTTCCCTATCTTCTGGCTTTGTATTCTACGTTCCTCGCGTATGCTATCTTTCTCTCACGCTGAGAAATCCAGGCTATTCCCAAATCGACGGAAATTTCGGGACTATTGCTGCGGGAATGACACTCAATGGTGTGCGATGAGGTCCTTGTCACCGGCAGATAATTTAATTCACTCAGGCGCGCCCAATGATGTTGTTCAGAATTTGAACCCACTCTCTATCATCGTCATGATCCCTGTTTTCGAACAGGTTATATACCCCTTCCTCCGTAGGCGAGGCATCAACTTTTCCCCTATCAAGCGCATCACCGCCGGATTCTTCGTTATTGGCCTCGGTAAGTATCATCCCACTGTCTATGCTGTCTGACTGTTTCTTGCTTTCATGTAGCCATGTTCTACGCCGCTGTGCTTGAAAAATATCTGTACAGCACCTCACCCTGCCCAAACCACCAACCGGCCGCCTGCATTGACAACGACGGAAATTCCCTCGTTTCGCCGTGAGTACAAATCTTTGGAGAATATTTCAGGCATTTGACCCTCTATCCCACAGAATCAGTGTTTGGGTAGTGTCGGCTCCATACATCCTTGTCGGCGCCGCTGAAGTCTTCGCGGTCACCGCGAGTCTGGAGTACGCGTATGCCCAGGCACCACGGAACATGAAGTCGGTCGTCTCGGCCTTCTCGCAATTACAGACTTCGTTCGCTGCCGTGCTCAACTTTGCGCTCATCGACGTCAACGTGGAGGACAGGTTTCAGTGGCTCTTTGTATCGTTTGGCATCGTCGCGACCATCTTTGCGGCCTTATTCTACTGGACGTGAGTGCGCTTGTGCATTCCCGTCAACACGTTTGCTCATCATCTACCGTAGATTCAGGGACCTTGAGGAGAAAGTCGCACCCAATCTCAGTGCCCGCATTGGTCCTCAATGTGACCACAATGGGTATTCATCCTCGTGCTCTCCCGTTGCGGAAGGTGAGCTGGCAGACCTTGCAGAGAAGGATGGGTCAGAGGGTGGACCCCGGCAAAGTGTTTTGGCCATCTCAATTGGGATTCAAGAGCGCGCTGGGGACGTAGTGCATATAATCCCCTGTGCTTCTGTGCAATTACTTAGCTGATGTATCCGTTCCACCGGTTGGCCGTGACTTTGAACGCGTCCTAATAGTGCATCGGGATATATTCAATAATTCGCAGCCCTTGTGCTCAGACAGAATGACGGTTGAGCTATCATTCGCCTAAAGTCTACACCCAGAAGGCATTGTACAATGCTATCCGGTGAATTTATCTGGGCCAGTACAGAAGCTAACTGAGCTCTGTGGCTGTCGCGTAAACAAAGCTGCATGCCGGCTGCAGCCGTACTATCGATCGCCTATCTTTGCAAAAATGTACCCCTTTGCAAAAATTCGATCCAGTGAATTTAATTCAAGCTCAATTGTCTCGGGAAAAAAAACCCAGGGATATAATTTCAGCATTTCAAAATGTATTGCAAAATTTATAGACCATTCTGAGAGGATTCGAGCCCAGAGGAAAATTAAAGATCGACTTCGATTTGATGGCATTGATCGCCTGCCAATTTCTTTTGCAAGGCCCAAGCAAGGCCTATAAAAATGAGCAATCTGAGCCTCAAAGGTTCAAGTTCAACAGGCTTGACAACAGCACTTTCATCAAAAACTTGTTGCAAAAATAGTAGGATCTGAAGTGCGTGCACAACTCAGGGTTAATCTCCTCTGTCTGTTGCCACCCACACCCGCATCGGTGGTGTTTCAAGTGCCGCGAGCAGGACGGTGCTTGGCAGTGGCGTCATTCATGTATACGTCACTGACATCAACACAGCCACCAAACCCTCCTCCCTTCATCGCCAATTCCATTCGTTTACCCACTGTAACATCTCTTCGCCAGATCTAACGGTTTCTCTGGGTCTGCTATTCCATGGGAACCGATTCATCTGCTGCACAACCTGCTCCGGAACGCACAGCGAACGAGTCAGGATTGACGCGTGCAGATGGCCTGTGGTTTGAAGACTGTGGGCTTATCATACAAGCGGAGAAAACGCTCTTTCGAGTTTCGCGAGACTATCTCGCGGCTCAGTCCCCCATATTCCGGGACATGTTTCTCCTTCCTCTGCCCAAAGACGCGGACATGATGGATGGGTGCCCCTTTGTACTTCTACCCGACAGCGCGGAGGATGTGACCATCTTCCTGAAGGCCATGATGTTCTACGAGTGAGTGGCTGGCATCGACCCACGCAGTTTCCTGGCGCTGACCTCCGAAATTAGCTTCTTCGAACCTTATCCTGCCCCAACCACGTACGAAATTCTCACCGGAGTCCTTCGTATGAGCCACAAATACGAAGTGGCAGGCCTTCGTAAACGTGCTCTGATACATATATCCTCCTTCCACCCAACTACACTGCGCGAATACGAAGGGTTGACCGTGAAATCCACCCACTGGAGCCACAACTTTTGTATTGAGGTACTCGTTTTGGCTCGTGAACTCTCGATCGATTGGATCCTTCCCATGGCGCTCTACCGAGTATGCAAGTTCGCCGATGAACTGTCAATATTGGATGGGAAAATTGGACTTCAGGAGAAGGTCCGTGTTATAACGGCATGTCGCATCTTGGAAGCCACTGCGGTGACTGAAGTGCTCGACTTTCTTTGGCCGGCGGGTCAAAATGGCAGCTGTCCTAATGGCATGCGCTGTTCCCCCAAGTCAAGGTTCGAGTGTCGCCGTATTGCCGAAAACCGGCGACTGCGCTCCGCCGATAAGGCACCATTCATGCCTCTGGATATATGGAAGGATGGTGACTGGGATCGCCTCGATGCCTGTGCTGTATGTCTATCTAGCATGAAAGCTGCGCATCAAAAGGCAAAGCAAACCTGCTGGGACAGCCTCCCCAAGATGTTCAGCCTCCCCGAGTGGAACGAGCTAGAAAAAACGAAGGCAGAGGCCCTCAAATAATTTCTCGTGAGATGTGCGTCTTTCACTCTCCTCGCGGTACTCGTTCTGATGACCACTCCGCCATTCACAGATTTCCATTTGAAGACCGTGAATCGTTGAGCTTGATATTCCTTCGGCATTCCAGTTCCCATATATATTGATCTGTATTTTCCATGGCCGCAACGCAGCTATATTTTCTTTTTCGTCGTTCTCGCAGTCCTTTGCGCGGTATATCCGCATTCCTTTCTGATTCGCGCTTCTGATCCATGACACGGAAAAGCGTAACTCGCAATTTTTTTCCCGGTCCACTCTCCACCGGAATCAAGCGCACCGAAAGTCTGTTGCTTGCGAATGGCACTGTACAAGCCTCTCCACACCCCAGGCATTTATTCAGATGCTGCTCCTGGTGGCGCTGGCTATGCCAGCCGCAACCATTCTTCTTCCGCACTTCCTGGCTAACACGAGAGACACTTCTAGGAAACACGGTACTTGTACATTCATATCCGCCAAGGAGGAAGCGGAACCGAATGCCGAATGTCGTCGGACTCGCTCGGGAGCTGGCGGGCCCATTTCTCCCCACCTCAATCTCCAAACACTGCCTGTTAGTCCCAGCGTGGAAGTTTCCCATGCTGCGCAATCTGTCGCAATTTCATCTTCCTTCCTCGTCCACTAATTTCACAGAGCCGTCAATGGCATCCTCGTGCTGAATCCGGGCTGGACAACAGCGTATTGGTTTTGTGTTCACATCTTATTGAGCTCTTCGGCCCAACTACAGTGGAATAATCCCTACCCTGAGACCCTCATTTTTTTTCTTGCGCGGATTTCTTTTATGTTTTCCGAGCGCAAAGTCACTTGGATCCTTCTGCTTCCTATCTCTTATCTCTTCTCTGGCTGGTTGCTGTGTTTCCATGACGGCTTTGGTGTTCTGGAAGACAGGTTTGTAAACCAATCCTTAATTCCGGAAGAATCGTTCAGTCCGGCTGATCTTGCACCTAAGCGTCTTTTTCGACAGTTGCGCAGCACGCTTGAAAGGTGCGGGAAGCACACTGTGAAAACTCCCCGCTCGGCGAAAGTGTCTTCCCCCTTGTCGACGCTACGCAGTGATTGAATCTGGATGCTTCCTGCCATCGATCTTCCGCAGTTTGCATTTTAACAGCATCGTCGGACGGGAAATTTCTCAAGGTTCAGAAAGCCCATGTATCTGTGTCATCTGGGCGAGTTAACATTCGGCAGGTGTAATTTATCGAAGATTTGACCCGGTAGCACACAGCGTTGACTTTTTTTTTCTTTGTTTGGAATGAAAATCAACTGATCTACATCCTCTATTGATACCCGTGAGCTATTGCTGTCACTACATTTTGATGGCCCCTCGGCCAACTTGACCGAGGTCGGCTGAGGTTGGCCGAGGTTGGCCGAGGGGCCTCGACCGGGTTGGTCGAACCCCTCGGCCAACCTCGACCAACCTGGTCGAGGCCCCTCGGCCAACCTCGGCCAACCTCAGCCGACCTCGGTCAAGTTGGCCGAGGGGCCATCAAGATGTAGTGTGTACGGCTATGATAGAGATTTTCACAGCACAGCCCTAGTCTCGTACAACCCAGACCCTCATAACAGGGTTCCCAAATTGGGATGTCAAGAGGTCTGTGGACGAGACTAGTACAGCCCAGGCATCACATGCCGCGGACTAAATAAGTGTACAAGATACTGCGCATGCGCAGCGGTGAACTTTGCTTTTCCACCCACACCTACACTCGCAGCGATGCCGATCCTCAGCCCTGTTACCCTGTTCTCGCTGTTGACAATATCCTTCCTTACGGCGTTCGCGACGGCACAGGTATGTTGAATTGTTCATCTCTGACACATGTACAGCTGACCGTCGCTCCAAGTCAACCCCAGTGGCGTCCTCTTCAACCCCAGCGCCCTCTCCTACACACATATCCTTGCCCTTTCTTTCGCGCACAGCAGGAGTCATCATCACCGTCTGCGTCCTAGTCGGCATCATCGTCATCGTCATCGCGAGCTATTTTTGCTGCTGCCACGCCGCGTGCCGCGCCGCTGGCGCGCGTTCCGCGGTGGATGCGGATGCCGAGAATGGGAGAGAGGGTTGGCAACGGCACGACGCGGGTGTGCCCGTGCCCACACCACGTCCGTCCATGGACAAGAGGGACGAAAAAACCCACACCGCAAGCTGGACGACGGATGCGCCACCGAGATACGAGGAAATATGAGATACGAGACCTAACAATAATTTTGACGGATTTTCGAGGAGGTGGATAGCTATTGATCCTAAAATAGATGGATGAACGAGCCCTGAATTGACAATGTTGTATCAGACCTTCTACTGGCAGAGAAAATTCAGTCAAGACCAATTACTTGCGCTTTGCGCGTCCATTTGAACTGGTGATTGCAATTGCGTCCTAAAAACGTGAATTATCAGAGTTAGAAAGCGACCGACGTTATTTTGCCGAGGTCACCTAGCAAAATTCATTATCAGTAAACCTCCGGGACGAAATCGAAGGCCCTCATACTTGTGAAATCTGCAAATGAAAGTCAGTTGGAGCTCTTACACGGGAAGGAAATTGGAGAATAGTGCATACGGTCTAACAATCCACGACGGGCCCGGATGTCGGTCGCCGCACCGGGGACATTGGCAGCGTGAATGCGATGTTCACCTTTCCGGTCCTATGCGTCATGATCAGATAAGTGAGTGGCAGAAACGAAGCATGCCGCACTTGGACCAATCCACGGCGTCGAAGTCTGTCGATTGCCAGAGTTATTACGACGGGTGGTTCGCTGTTGCGCCGAACCATGCGCGCCTGGATGGAGGACGGGATTTACTGGTCGTCGGGGATCCAGGATTTTGAGACGCGCGCGAAGCCGTTGGCACCGCACTGCGGTGAATGGGTTTCAATTCATGATGCAGGTGCGAATGCACCGCCACGTACGTCCTCGGGGAGGCGGACGATCTTGTTAACAGCACCAATGTTCTGGTACAGATGGCCACAGAGCGAGCTTGGGTCGTCCTTCATGCACACGAGGCGAATGTAGCAGCCTCTGTTATATCGGCGATGGGGTTCCAAGAACCCCACTGTAAAAGAGTAAAAATCAATGGAGTGGGAGCGTGCACGTATGTGGGTTTCGTACTATTTTTATTGTGCCGGACGATGGGCCATTCGTGACCGGGAGATCTGAAACAGTCGTTAGGTCAGAATGGATTCAAAACCAGAATGAAATGGCGTACCGTATGAATATTGGCCCTTGTTTGACACACGGGGTATTCCAGCCAAGAAGGGGATGATGACTAGGACGAAGGACAGCATGGTTCAATGAAAGGCTGGGGCGTCGTTCAACGACAGAAAAAAGAACGAGGAAGGTGAAAGTGAGAAGAAGGATGGGGAGAAAGAACAGAAAAAAGAATGGAGTGCCAGAAGGATTTTGAAACCCTTTTAACCTCTCCTGCCAGCTCAAAAATAGCGCCATTTATTCTTGGGAATACCAGGGAAGACCAACACTGGGCGGGACATCACCGGACCCAATGGTATTGTACATACACCGAACACTCCGTCGATGATCGCTTAAACAAGTCAATGGCTGGTCAACGGGAATCGACAAGCCCTTGTGGCCTGTCTTGCGGTGTCAGACATTCCCGCAAATATGTCGAAATGCCGGCGTGGACGACTGGAAGTCTGTGGAAGAATAAACGGGGTCTTGTGCTGCAGTATGCTGCTGCCTGTGAGGTGGAAGCGTCAGTGCCGTATTAGGATCCGGTTTCCCACCTATAATACATTGAGCTCGCGGGGTTCACATCCTGAACAACGAGGGTGCGTGTGGAAGAGATTAGAAAGAAAATAGGTGGCACTGTGGCTGTGTGGAAGCTGTGCAGCGCTTCCGAGTCGACCCGGAATCACTCCGGCCCCTTCCACTAACCTTCATGACACTTTCACTGCAGCTTCTCCGCGTCATTGCTTGGTGTTTTAATGAAAGTATCCAGACCTTTGTGAGGCCTTGAGTGGAGCCAAATGCGACAAGTATCCCTCGGACGCTGAAGGCTGACACTGAGGCTGGCAGTATAACCCGAACCTAGAAAGAACCCTTGACCGAACACTAATCCTCCTAAGCAACAAAGACATCATATATCCCCAGATACTGTATTCTCGACACTTTTTACACCGGCATCGAAATCTCCGTCTTCTTCTCGTGCAACTGTTCTTCGAAATCCGCCGCGGGGACGACGTCAGCGAGATCGATTTCTACCAATGTCTACCGTCTATTCAACTTCCGTCCGCCCGCTCGCATTTCTGCCCACGTGAGAATCGTTCGTCTTATTAGAGGCGGCTTTCAGTAAAAGACCTACACGAGGATTCGTCTTGCAATGGAGCTCTGCTCCATCTAAATCTACGGGGATGAGAAGTTCAAGTTCACGCTCTTCAAACGCTTTTCATCCTCATCGGACCTCTGCTCTCTTCTCAACAGTACCAGGAGGTCGGCGGTATTTATTTTGAACTAGTACTCATCTTTCACTGCTCCTTTATCCACCCAGCACACAGCTGCGTTCGAGTAACATGGCTATGTTACTACTGATACACCACCACGGTTTGAATGCAAGCATCAAGCCGAGGTACCGAAATGATCCCACTCGGGAACACCCGCGGGCCGCACGGCCCAATGACCTACACAACATGACCTGACTCAGCAACTATATAAACGGCGGCTGAAGTTAGCAGGGGCGACATAGTAATTCAGCCATGGCTCCTCCGCCCACCAAACTCGGTCGATACCGCCAGCTCGCCCCGCGTGCAGCAATCCACGTCTCTCCCTTGGCTTTGGGCACCATGACGTACGGCGACAAGTGGACCGCAATGGGGATGGCCGCCATGGACAAAGATACTTGTTTTAAACTCCTTGACGCATACTTTGCGGCCGGCGGTGAACAAGGCATTAATTCTGTAGCTTACATGCTTTCTAAATTTTGATACAACCAGGAAATCACATTGATACAGCGAACGCGTAGTATGTTGTCTTCTGTGTTGCGTTTTCTGGTTCGCTTCTAATTGGTTTATTATAATAGCCAGGCCGGCGACTCTGAGCGGTGCATCGGCGAGTGGGCGGAGGCCAAAGGGTGCCGTGACCAGCTTGTCATCGCCACCAAGGTAATAAAATATGTATCCGTCTAATCCGAACTATCCCATTGACGACCGAATCGCAATAGTACACTTTCCCGTGGACCCTAGGCGACCCAACCATTAAGCAGCACGAGCTCTTCCTCGGCAACAACGCCAAGTCAATGAAGCTCAGCCTCGAAGCGAGCCTGCAGAAGCTGCGCACAACCTACATCGATATATTCTACGTGCACATCTGGGACCTGCACACGTCCGTGGAGGAGATTATGGACAGTCTGCACGTCCTCGTTCTTTCTGGAAAGGTCCTTTATCTGGTGGGTCGTTTCCACCTCAATTTAAATTTCTGCTCTTGGTTACCTATATGTGGCAGGGAATCTCCGACTGTCCGGCGTGGTTCGTGAGCAAGGCGAATCAGTATGCAAAGACAAATGGAAAGACGCCGTCAGTGCCCACGTCCATTCCACTATCCACCGTCCTCATTCTTTCCGCGTACAGATTCGTCATCTTCCAGGCCCCGTACTCCGTCCTCCAGCGCGACATCGAGCGCGAAATCCTGCCGATGTGCAGACACGAAGGTGAATACATCTATAAGTGTTCTATTTCTGCGATACCGAAATTGACGGAGACGGCGAACAGGCATCGCGCTCGCCTTTTGGAGTGTCCTTGCTGCGGGGCACATCCGGACGGACGCGGAGGAGGAACGGCGCAGGGCGAGCGGCGAGAAGGGAAGGGCAGTCCATGGTCCGTGGGAGCGCACTGAAGACGAGAAGAAGATGTGCGCTGCGCTCGAGGTTGTTGCGAAGCAGGTTGGGGCAAAGCACATCACTGCTGGTGAGTTTCGACATTTTATTTCGACCTTAGATGATAATCTTCAACGACTTTGACTAATAACGCTCGCACCGCATTCGCAGTGGCGATCGCATACACCATGGCCAAGGCGCCTTTCGTGCACCCCATCGTCGGCGGGCGCACCCCCGAGCAGCTCATGGCGAACATCGAGGCGCTCGACATCGCCCTCACCGACGAGCACCTCGCGTACATCGACGGCATCCTCCCCTTCGACAAGGGGTTCCCGAATAAATTCATTGTACGTATTACACCGCATCACAACTATTGCATCCCAGCTGACTATGATATTTGTTCATAGGGGAGTGAATACGGTGGCTATCCAGCCATCCTGGCGCACCATTCGACGTTTGACCATCAGCCTCTCATGCGCCCAATTCAGCCTGCGAAGCAGTGAAATGAAGACAGAGAAGAGCTGCTGGCAGGGAATTACAATGTCGATCTGACAGTAGATGACTGAGTTTGAAGTTACTGTTGTATTTGAAACAGTACTTGCGGTGTAGCGACTTTAAAACCAAACGGCTTCATTAATTTCGGTCTTTCTACCAGTCTAAGTGTAAGGGGGAAATAGCTAGAGGGAAGAGGAGGATAAAAGGCTACTGTGAACTATCACTGCGTTCAAGGCCCTCCTAGACTTACCCTCTGGCAAGGTCCCTATACAGAACTGGGCAGACCACATCTGTCTAGTGACCTACACAATCTCTGTGTAGCTCCGTATAGTTCTGTGTAGCTGTGTGTAGCTGTGTGTAGGTCTGCCAAGGTATGTATATGTCAGGCTAGGTCTCTAGACAGATGTCACCTTCCCGGAATACAGCCATCTGCCGCACTTGTAATGTTTGATTGAATAAACACGAAATTAACCCCAGTGTGGGTGAGTAGATATAAGTTTAGGTACCTACACTGATCTAGACGGACCTACACCGGCCTACACAGAGTCAGCTTAGGTGACCTACACGCATCTGGTTGGGGACTACACATATCTTGCCACAATTGTGATCAGGTCGGACTTGTAGCCCTACACAGGGTCCATTTAGGCCCTTATGCATAGCTGGACAGATCTACACACATCTTTACAGACTGAGGCTAGGAGGGCCTTGAACGCAGTGTATGCAGGAAAAAAAGTGGGTTCGTTAATGTCGGTCTTTTTACCTGTCTAAGTGTGAGGGGGAAATGGCTAGAGGAAAGAGGAGGTGAAAAGGCACAGGCAAAAGGGTACCGTGAACGACGCAAGAAAAATATTAGCTACGGCCCTCGTTCAAGTATCTATCTCAGCTGACAGCCCATGCCAAAAGGCGCATCGAACACTCAATGCGTCTGTGATATTCTCGAGGGAGATACCTCCAGGATGCAATAAGATCCGAGGACTCCCACTGTGGTCCACACTCGCCTAAAGAACTCGATCAGACGAATAATACCACACGAATAATACTGCGGTCACCCACGGGCCAGGCGATGGAACTAGGAGCCACTGGTGTGCCGGAAGTGGCGAAAGACGTGAAATAACGACGCATGGCGTCGACGAGGGCCTGATCTGGTGCATCGAACGTCCGTGTCCCACCGAAAAATGCGTTCAGTTCGGCACCGTGATCGGAGCTCAGTCTTGGATTATCCCAGCTGGAGCCGGTCAATAAATAAATCTGTAATTCATGGGCTGAATTCACTGACTGGTATCGATAGGCCTTCAAGCCGAATTTTTGGGCTGCGCCGGTTATCAGGACGGCCGAGCAGATATACCGCATCTCGCCGTACATCTGCTGACCCTGCAGGCTGAAGGACCCATTGTAATCCGCGAGCGGATAGAACTGTGTGATGGCGGTCTGGAAAGACGCATGTGTGAACGTGCTGAATTGCTCTGCGATGAAGTTGTACACTGTCGTCTCATTCGCGTCGGGGGAGGACGTGTTGGCGGCGGAGTTGGGGAGGCTCGCAGACCAATGGGCACCTTCGTCGGTATTGGAACTATTTCTCAAGCATCAACGACAAGACGAGTAGATATGGCGCATCCGCCGAGTCCACTCACCCGAATAGAACAGGAACACGGGCGAATTTTCCAGCGCGGAAGGCTTCGACGGGAAGAGTTTGGATGTAAGATCCGTCCTCAATAGGTCCGAATGGAAACAAACTTGACGTGCGGTTCCCGAGCGTCTTGCTGCCGGCAAGTATCAAGGTGGTGGTAGGTGCGGCACGCAAGCACGTTATTATGGCTGAAGCGGTACTCGTGCATCCGCTGTGTACTATTTAATGCTTCGCATCGAAGTTGAATAAAATGGGGACTTATGCGAGACCAGCAAATTGACGGAAGAGGCCTTCGACATAGGTATCGGAATAGCGTGGGAGGAAGCTGAGGGAGGGTGAATCACCCATGGCCTGGTGAAATAGTTTGTTCCCATTTGCTCCGCCATCACCGATGAGGTGAACCTAGAGTTAGTACAAGTCAGAATCAATCAAGCGCCCGGAAAAGTGAAGTCAAACCTACACCAGCAGATTGGCCCCATATGCCGACACGGCTAGCGATAATATTCAGTGAAGAGTGCAGGGGTTTGTAGACGGAAGCACGTTGGGTCGCCGCCAAATTTGCTGATATACTTTTGCACCCAAACGAGCGCGGCTTTCTCAACATGGGGTCAGACCAAAGCTATATATGTGCAGAGCATGGCATACCTGATCCATGAGCCTCGCGTTCAGTGTGCCGTTGTCGTGGACTGGGGTTCCACCTGTCCCAATTGACAGTGAGGTCCTCCGCCGCGCATTACAGCAAAAACGATCGTACCGAGGAATCCAAATTGTCCCAAGCGATAGTCGAAAGTTGCGAAAATCAGCAGTTGGGAGGACGGCTGGATGATATTCTCCGGAGGTTGGTTGTGGCTGCTTCCCCCTGGAATCCGCCACCTATCCTAGGTTTAATACCCTCGTTGGGAACTAATAGTTAAATGGGAAAAAAAAACATGGAAAAAAATCAGGACCGGCAGCTTGCTGTTCTGTGTGGTGGAACTCGGAAGGTAGATCTGTAATTCGGCCATGAAGATTTCACGGTGTGCAACTGGTATTCGCCTACATTTCCAAACAGACAATCTTCGGACGTCGTTGAGGTCATGGCAGTTTGTATGGTCGCAATGCAGGAGGCACCAAACTTCAAGGAAATGGAAAAAAAAGAAAATCAAACCACTGCAGAACCGCAGCCGTACCGGACAACTTACGTTTCACGTTTCCAAGGTGAGTAGTGGGAGGAGAGACCGCGGCGCGCCATCTAGGTTCCCCAACCGGCGGGTCCGCGTATCGAACACCGCGGAAGTAGATGATCCCGTTCGTCGGATCTTTGAGGCCCGTGAAGGTACCATCTGGCCAAAATATTAGCAGGAACCGAAACAATAGCGTTATCCAACTTACAATCAAGGGCGACAGTGGATAATGCTGCTGCATCGACCAGTATCGCAATTGAGGTATTTGTGAGAGGAGGAACATTCTGGGAATGGGTGTAGATAACCCGGTACAGCCCTGGTGATCTCATGATAATTGCGAGCTGTGGAATCTTGCATCATTTTGGATGATGGATGACGGGTGACAAAGTTGACAAGTTGACATGTTGACAAGACCGTTCCCAAACTGCCCCTCACAGTGATACCGCACGGTATCGGAGAGCGAAGATGGTAGAAGGAGCCGGGCGGTCCAGGTTTGCAAAGGCTCTGGGGAAGGTTCAGAGGAAGGCATGCAAATGATCACCGCCGCGGTACGATGGCCTAATTAAAATTTTCCATAAATGGCTCCATGCTTGATTGACTCGCGGCTCGCATACCCGAGCCGCTTCCCGGCCATCAGACGGGTTGGACCGAACTGAATCACAGGTACGGAGACCATGCCCCGCAAACCCATCTGTGCCGGACAACGGAATCCACATCGTGCATCAGAGATCTCAACATTCGTTATCACGCTCTACACTAAAACGGGCATTGTACCTCTTCGAGTTCGACGATTTATCCTTGCGCTTGGCTACCTGCAATACCTTTAGAACTCCCCCACGCATTTCGCTTATGCCGCTTTGAACAGTTCAATTGAATTGGCTGCCGTAGGCAAGAAATTGTGGGCGAAGGATTTGATCTCTGCTGCCTCCAAGCTTCCATTCGCATGCCCAAGTCCCGATTCTGTGAATGCCACATCCAAATCTATACTGGAGTACGCAAAGATCGTGGACAAGTTACATAATGCTGCAATGGATTCAAGGTGAAGTCAAATCATCAGACAAATTGTACCTACATATTACAGGGACATCGCAAACTGCACAAGGACAAGCCTCCTGCCCCGCAAACTCTACGCTTATGGCACTATCTGTCCATGGTGAAGACACAGAAGCACAGAGAGGCTTTTACCTCGCTTCTGATATCTACCCATCTACTAGCCGTCGAGATCTTGCGCTATGGAGATCATGAGCACCCACGACAGGATGACCGTTCTAGACGTGTTTGCAGGTTATGCAAGTCGGAGAATGAAACCCCAGAACATGCCCTCCTAGGTTGTGACACTTCACCCGAAGTCGTGCAGCTTAGACGCAGTTTTTTGGTTCAACTCTTCGCAACTGCACCCAGCCTGCGCCATCTCATGGAGAAATCAAACTTGACACTGATCGAGTTCTTCAAATCCATGGTTTACGAACGTTCAATAATTCTTCTAGTGGCCAAATTTGCACATGAAGTTCTTGAATTTTTCTATGCAAATCCCGTGTTTAGGTTCTAATTGCGACTGTCTGATTATGGTACTGATGTTTCTTTTGGTGTTCAACCTTTTGCTTCTTTTAGTCGTCTGGGTTCTACAGCGTGACGGGAAACTGGGTGCGTGAGCTCGGCTTGGATGGCTTCTAGAGGCGAGGGACGATGGTGTATGTAAAAAAACCTGTATTACACCGGGATACTTCCTCAAACCGGCGTTCCTAAGCGGGACCGTGCCGTGTAATCCTACCTACCTACCTACGCTGCAAATCAATTCAAGGCTTTCTACAACTTGTTCCTGCAAGGAAGGAGGAATTTGTTCCACAAGCGAGGTGCGAGCTTTCCATGTTGAAGCGTCTGTCTACGAGAGACTAAGGAATTTGTACCGAAGGATAACGTGATGAATAAAATCACTACTCAGATTTATTTAGTCTCGCGATCCAATTCCTTCCGTCATGGGTACGCCAACCACTCCCTCAACCGAAGCCATGAATCAAACAGCACAAGTAAAGATTTGTTTCTCCCGTGAATCTTGCGCTGGTTTGGATGATGGACGATGGTGCCGCTCAACGGCTTTTCAACTACCGTACTTCTTCTCACCGTGTCTGCGTTTGCCTGCGTTTAGTTGCGGCGTCCCATCCGCGCCTACCGTGAAATTGATGGTTCAGAACCATGAAACTGATGATTCAGAATGCTATCTACTTCTGCTGTGAACGATTAACGTCAGCTATGGAATAGGGCATGTGGGCCTCCGGTCGCCGATCTAACCGAAACTAGATCCCCAATCTCGTCTTCCCCACGCCCACCGTTCTCAGCCATTTCAACGAGAACGTCCCGATCCGCCGATTCACGTATCAAGCTCCGTAGTTTTCCTTTCTCTTTTGCAATAAGGCCCTTCGGGGCTCCAAATTCAACCTATAAGGATTGCATTAATGCCATGCGATTGAACGGCGTCGAACAGGCAATACCAGACGACCGGAGTCGAGTACCAACTGCGGGACTATATTAGCTGAAATCTTTCTCGAAGACAATGAACTCACTATCTTATCCGCATCCATGATGGTCTAAACAAGATCCCGTCAGCTATGACACCACCTTTCCCATTCATAGGCCCACCTGAAGCCGATGTGCGATGATGATAAGTGTCGTATCCTTGTTGACCTCAGTGCGCAAGGACTCTTGGATGATCGCGTCCGTTTTATAATCTAGCGAAATTTGCAAGTCATTCATCCATCCGGAACGAAGTCCTCACCAATTGCCGACGTAGCTGTGGTCCATGATCAGAGCATGATAGCATTGGAACTGGTCCTCACTCACCTTCATCCAGAATCAATATCTTGCTGCGCCTAACCTGTTATCTGGTCAGCGTTGATTCGGTTTGTCGCGACGGTGCTCACCAGGGCCCTTGCCAACGCTACGATTTGACGCTCCCCGACGGACATGTTACCTCCTCCACTTGCTATACTGCTATCGAGAGTGAACCTGCGGTCCTCGTGTGCTTGATCCTGGAGCGAAAAGAGGCCCGCAGCGTGCAGCGCGTCATTCAGCGTCTGATCGTCATAGAGCTCGAACGGATCCAGATTACGCCTGAGGCTCGCGTTCAGCAGTTCCGGCTGGTGAACGTGATCAAAAGAGGATCCAGACAGCAACTGAAAACAAACCATCTGGGGGATAATAGTAATGTTGTTGCGCAGGGCATCCAGGTTGAGTTTGTTTGTAGGGATTCCATCAAAGTAGACAGTCCCTTCGGTGTAGATACACCTCAGGAGCGAGAGTGTTAAGGAACTCTGAAGCTCCATTCAGAGCGCTCTCTGCACGGATTACATGGGCCACTGACCTTTCCAGAGCCCGTACGTCCCACTTTGATGGTCATCGGTCAAAAAACTGGATGATTTTCGTATGCAGAACCCACGCACCAACACCGATCCTCTCCCCGGAGCGAATGTGGAATGACACATTCTCCAGCACCTTTGGGCCATCGACGGAATACCGCGCCGAAAGATTCTCAACTCGTAAATCGCCGCTGGCCGGCCAGTACGCGGGAGGCTTGCCCTCCTCAGTTGAGTGTGGCTCCTTTTCGGCAGCTACATATGATTGAATGCGCTTCTGCGTATCAGCACGAGTATCGTCATGAACAACTCGGTATTGTACCTCCAGGGAATTGGCTTTCAAACCAGGAGATCAGCTGTGCGCAGTCAATAACCATTTGACTCACCCGATAACTCAAATTCGTTCGCCGAGTAAACCAACCACAGAATCTGGCCAGAAACTAGGAGCAATTTAACAGTCAGTCAACAACAAGCTTTGCGCGAAAGGTTGACGTACACGCAGCTACAAAACAATCAACTCGAAGCATACAAAAGGCCCAACTCCACTCACCTGCTTGTGCCAAGCAGAAGCCGGTCTCGGCGGCTCCGGAGGAGCTGAAATATACCATGTAAGCTGCCAGGGATGCTTCAAAACAGCCCCCAAGAATGTCTAGTCGCGTTGATATCCAATTCAAAAGGTTTTCGTAGGGTCTGATGGCCCTGCTGTATTTGTCAAGCCGCGAAAAGCTTTCGTTGATAAACGCTTCTTGGGCGCCGTATGCCCGCACAGAAACTATGAAATCACTCAGATTTATTGGGGACGCTGGGAGGGTAAAACCGCTTTACCCAATCCGCCCACTGCCGCACCGAGACTAACGGAATGGTCAGAGTAGTACAGCCGAGATGAACGGACGTACTGGGCCAAAATAGGAGCCTGTATTTCGATATGAACAGAGTAAGAACAAATAATCGCTTGTGAAATCTACCTTGGCGTTTGAGACTTGTCGTTTAACTCCGAGCTGCGCGGACATATATATCTATGGCCAAGTGAACGAACAGAAGACAGTGGTCTGGTTATTCTTACCTGCCCCAGGACGTAGCCGAGGAACCCCACGAGGAGGCCGACGAATAGAATCTGTGGTATGACTAGAACTATGGAACATAGCTCAACGATCATGAGGGAGGAAACGTGGATCACGTCCTTCAGCATGGCTGGCAACATTCCGTCGACTACATATGTTTGTGAGCTCGCAGTCCGGCAAGAAAATGACAAACTCGCGGGCGGCGATGTCGGATGTACAGCGGGCGATTATACGCGACACCGGTGTTGTATCCAGCCATCTGCAAGTGCGTGTGAATCGACCGCGCATCTCGCTGACGAAGTTACCTCAATGTAGTCTGGAGAACCGATGCAATGAGAGACTTGTGAACAGCCTTTGAACCCCGGATGGACCCAAACATAAATAGGATGGCGTCTAGAGAAGTGAAGGAAAGAGCCACCACCATGATGGCAGCTGATATCGTTCAATGTGGCGTCGCACAAACGGCGTCTTCGACTCACTATATACTCCAAGATGACTGCGAAGCGTCAGCGTTGGATACAGGGAGGTAGAACAAAACTCACTACGAGACGGAGACTTCGGAGGGATCGTGGTCCTCATACAACGCGCTCCACTTTACGCCGAGGTAATATTTTTGAACCACGGAGGCGATATGGGCGCCAAACAGGCAACAGGCGTACATGAGGGGAAGGAGTATTGTATGAGTCCCAATCAAGGCCACGAAGTAGGGCTTCACTATAGCGCAATATATAAGTATGGGAAGCAGAGGATGTAGAGTAAAAAAAACACTCACTTGAATTCCAGGAGACATGGCCGATCGCCACCTCCTCCGAAACAATCAGTTTCCCGCCTTCGGTTTTCGCAAATTCCTTCGCGGCGGCCAATTCTTCGACTTTTTCAATGGTCTCTTCTGTGGCCTCTGCAGCTGCGCGCAGATCCTTGTTCGCCGTCATAACATCCGAAACGAGACCTTGGTCCCAGACAGTTCCGTTCCTCACGTTGACACAGTAGGTGGCAATCGGTGCGGTGATGTCCACGTTATGGGTCTTGAAAAAAT
Source organism: Mycena leptocephala (assembly GCA_029378395.1). Taxonomy (NCBI): domain Eukaryota; kingdom Fungi; phylum Basidiomycota; class Agaricomycetes; order Agaricales; family Mycenaceae; genus Mycena; species Mycena leptocephala. The sequence goes on along the minus strand of JARJLF010000656.1, from coordinate 66,732 downwards.
TAATCTGTTGGGAATGTAACAGCGAAAGATGAAAGAAGCACTGACGACCAAAATTACGGTCCTGTCGGCAAGAAGATCACCGGAAAGACAATTTCGAACGATCCAAACTGAGGTGTGGACGCTGTGGTGCGGTCATTAACGCACGTCGCGCAGCACGAGAAACGCAACGCTTACTCCAGGGCCGCAAGCACGTCGTCAAGTAACAAAATACTAGCATGGGAATAGACAGCGCGAGCCAGAGCCACCTAGACAGCGCAGCAGAATCAGTCACAGCAGGTACAGATACGGAATGGAACAAGGCAGTATGTACGTACCCGCGCCTTTTGCCCACCGCTGAGCGTCAATCCCCGCTCCCCGACCTCAGATTGGTCACCGGCCTCCAAGAGCGCGAGATCGGGCTCCAACGCGCATTGATAGAGCACTTTCTTGTACCGCTCCTCGTCCATCGGCGTGCCGAAGAGGATGTTGTTACGGATGGTGTCGTTCAGGACCCACGCGGTCTGATCGCAGTACGCGACACCGTCTGAGCGCGGGAGGTTGAACCACGAGTCCCGACCGGGCACGAAGTGCATCTCGCCTGGGGTTGGTGTTCAGTACGGAGAGAGGAAAGGAAAGAGCTAGAAGCGTTGGCGCGTACCGAGTAGGGCCAGTAGCAACGAGGTTTTGCCTGATGCACTAGGGCCGGTGACGATGTTGAGTCCGGGTCGAAAAAGCAGGTCGTCGATGCGGAGTTTGAACTGGCGCGCCGGCTGGGAATGATCGTCAATCTGCTCCGCTGCCCACGTGAAGGTGGTGTTGTGGAACCCAATCCCTCGGTCACTGGGGTTATCGGGATGGGGATCTGAGGTCGACACAGTGAAGACGTCCAACAGCTCGGTCTACAATCGGTTTACGCGTCAGGATGCAGAGCGGTGGGAGGAAGCAAGGCAAGTGATGGAGGTAGCGGATATGTAGATACCTGATGCAGGAAAGCGTCCACACGGTCCAAGGACACTTTTCCGGTTATTGTGTTGTTCAGATAGAACAGGAACAGGCGGATCCTATAATGTAGGAGTCAGTGACTTCGAGAGAGAAAAAAGTTGAACGGACTTGTAGCCTAAGGAATCGAATACCGCTATGGAACTGAACACGATGGACGGGGTCAAAGGCTGCTTCATCACCGCGGCCTAGGTCAGTGTCAGAATTCTGAATACGCAGTGAACGAGCGCAGGGACACGGACACTGTTGGCCGATGAGACCAGGCAAATACATTCGAGGGAGAAGCTTACTAGATAGTGTAACTCGCGAGCATGCTGACTGTCGGGAGTACTTTCCTGACAGAGATTGGTATTATAACTGAGCGTGAATGACATGGTTCGTGGAATAGAACGCACCCAATAACGATCGTGAAAACATTCAAGAGTTGCGCCTTTTTCACCCATACAAGCTCTTCCTCCCTCTTTTCGTCGATCTGCTGTTCTGAAAAGGACATCCAGCCGAATAACTTGACCATGCGCAGTACGTTCATCGCTGGGGGAGGGGAGGTGATGAGTGGCCGGAATGACAGCGTGCAAACCCCACTTACTCTCAGTGACCTTCTGCACGCGGGCGTCGGTGCCACGGAGCTGTTCAATCTTGGCGTTGCGAGTCAATTTGGCGACCATGCCCGGTACGGGCGCAAGAACAACCATGAGCCCCAGGCCGACGAAGGCGCTACATTAGGGGATAGTATGTTAACCTCCAGCGCCACCCAAAAAATAAAAAGAAGAAGAGAGGACGCACCTCCAGCCCTAATGAAACCAAGAACCTTAAAGACGAGAACGGAAGAACGGGAAAGAAAGAGTCGAATGTGACGCACCAGTATCGAATACAGGAAGTACGTTCCCAGAAGGAATGAACACGGCGCGTAGATAACGATGCGGAGGATGTCCTTGCCCTTGTTCGCCGCTGTGATCGCGTCCGTCGCGATGAGGTTGTTGATTTTCCCAATGAGATTGCTGCTGTCGGGTGGGGGTGCTGTCTTCTGCGATGGCGTGCCGCCGCCGGCGCTGGTTTCGGAGGGTGTAGACGTAGACGTAGACCCCGGTGTAGGATTCGGTGTCTCGGCTTTGATGCGGATGCGCAAGGCATGCTCGAACACCAGCGAGACGATGATGGCCTCCACTTCGATCATCACGATGTACTGCCAAATTCCACGGTCGAAGTTAGACTCGAGACTCGGGCCGCAGTGTAAGGGAGGGAGGGACGAACCATCGTGGAGGTATACGCTTCACGGGTTCAACATCGTCAGAAGCCATGAGATTCATCCGCCCCGCACGCCGACATACCTTCGTTGAGCACGGCTCCGAGCGCAGCCCCGAGGAATAGCGTCGCGATCCAAACCCAAGGCCGGACGACTGCGTCGGCGGGGGCCTCTAGGTAGGTTAGGAGGCGGTTGATTCCTAGCGCACTCACGTAGTCCGCGGGGACGCACAGCACCATGTACTAGGAGTCAAATTTCAATGAGCAATCAACGACTGTAGATTGTGTGCTGCGCACCACGAATGCTACGAGTAAGCGATACCGGAAGGTCTTGAGGAGTCCGAAAAATATGTGTCTTTTTGGCGCGCCGTGGAATTCGTCTATGAACTGCACCAAGGAAAGCACGTTAGGAAATACGTATACTTTAATTTGGAATGGAATGGAATTGCAGGGGCAGCACTGACGGGAAAACTCTTCTTCTTTAGATTGCTAGCATGAGAATAATCTGCGAGGGTCGGTAGGTCGTTGTACGAGAATTCCTGGCCCAGTTTGCTTTTTTGGTTCGCCGAATATATCAATCCGTCGAGGAACGAAAACAGATAGGAGGAGAGGATCGAAGCGGTCTGCTCTGCATTCGGTGGGATCGGATTCTGACGGTCGTCAGCGTGGAACAAATCTAGGATGGACAATATTTAGTATTACCAGAGGATCCACAGGAATATAGGCTCGCGGCGAGATGAGGGGCAGGATGACGGCCACCATAAATAAGAGCGCAATTTTTACCCAAAGAAGACCGCCCTCTTCAGTATCCATCGGGAGCCTCGTGAATGTAGCCAGAGGATAGACATCGCGGTACATGTACATAGCGGTCTGAAGACCCAGCACCAGATTGAGGTGGCCAATGAAGAACTGACTCCACGACGCGAACGTGATCGACAGGCCGCTCAGAATTGACGCGTAAATCTGGCAGAATCGTCGGTCCAGGTGGAGACAAGGAGAAAGGAACGCACAAAGGTCAACATTGAGGTGAAGGGCTGCAATTCGGGGTGCAAGGACCACTGGAGAGCGGCTATGCAGGTCAGAATGAGGCAACTCGCAAATCTAACAGCCCCAAGTACGGGGCTTCTTTCATGTTCCCGGCGTGATTTAGAGTTACGCCCGCAAAAAATGTGACCGAGAAGTAGTAGGACAGAACCCAGTGCAACACAATTTGCGTACAGAAGCGCATCGGTCCTGGGTCTAGAATTAGTGATACATGCGGCAGTCGGCTGAATTTTTTACCAGCGCGACGAACGAGTCCATGTCAATGGTGACTCCGTGCTTGAGAGCGGGCTCTGCATAGTGAGTAGATAGTTGTGAATAGATAGTAGTTGGGTGGAGGAAAAAAAGTTTTGTTATCCGTGTGACTCCCTTCGCTTCACGGACCCGCGTTGAAACGATCAGATCTTGATGCACACGGCAACGGCGCGGCCCGCACCAAGTCGATGACAAAGCCTGCGCAGTCAGCGGGGAGCTTCGGTTCGAATCCGAATCCAACCCGGCTTTGCGAAAAATCGCTGCTCCATTCGTCGTGACCGTTCATCAATTGAACCTTCACAGCCTCCTTGATCGACGAAATTTTGACATTGTGCGCTCAACTTCTTCCATTTGTTTTTCGCTCTATAAATGGAATCTTTAGAAAATGGATGCGAATTCACAGTTCTGGAACCTCATTTTCAGTTATACGTAGGCGGTAAGATTTTAGAATATATTGGCACTACGCACTCCAAATTCGAAGCTCTTGGGGTTATGAATACCCAAGGAGCTCAGACTGAACTCTCGGACGATTTGGACAAGCATTCAGATCAGTAGAGCTTGATCTTCCGCCTCTCGCGAAATCTGTCAACGTCCACACTGCCACGAGGCACTGCTGAGTATTAAGATGATTACCACATCAAACGGCATCACTCCCCTTTGGTCTGCACTCCCTCGTTTACCTCGCTGCGTTCTGGCTCGTACTAGCAGACATGCTGGCGCCCTGGCGCAATTCTCGAAAACTCATTGTGCTTGGAGACGGTGCTGTAGGAAAGGTACGCCGTGAATATGATTCCAAGCGCCACTTACGTGGTTGTATGGATAGACTGCCATGCTCCATACATACACGACTAATACTTTCCCGAGCGAATACGTTCCGTATGTACGTTGTCCCGGGATTTCTCCAGCGAGCTCTCACACACATTTGCGTTCTAGGTGTACGACTGGCACCGCGTCACTATCACGATCGAGGAGGAGACCTTCACAGTAGAGCTTGGGGACACCGCTGGTCCGTCGTCCGTCTGCGGAGATGGCCTGCGTCTCATGAAAGTTTCTTTTACAGGTGGGGAGGACTACGAACGCCTCCGCCCGCTATCTTACCCGCAGACGAACGTATTCCTCATCTGTTTTAAAGTAACCTGGCGCGCCTCATTCGAGAATATCAGCTCCAAGTGGGCGCCCGAAGTGCGCCACCACTGTCCCGACGTGCCCTTCCTCATCGTCGCGACCCAAATCGATCTGAGAGATGACTCCAAGTTGGTCGGACCGAAGCAGCCGGCGATCACGAGCGAGGAGGGTGAGAGGCTCGCGCAGGAGTTGGGGGCCGCGAAATATGTCGAGTGTTCGGCGCTGACGCAACAGGGGTTGAAAGCCGTTTTCGACGAGGTGGGGAGATCCTCTTTGAGTGTGAGGAGTCGCTGATTCTGCCTGCGAGCAGGCCGTGATTGTAACCCTTGGCAAGTGGCCCGTCGAACAGTCCAAGAGGGGAGTAAAATGTGTCGTTATGTAGACATAGCAGATGGATCTCATGTGTAGACTGTTCAGTTTGACACACCTGGTGCCAGTGCAAAAAAAAAAAAAAAAAACCCTGTGAAAACTCCGGCTCTGGATTAATTTATGAAATTCGGTGCTGTTGAACCGCCAAGCCGAAATAGTCGGAATCAGGTTTGGTTCCTGGTTCCGGACTCATGTGGTCCACAACATGAACAACGAGTCTACCGAAGACACACATGTAGGGACATACGGGTGGTTATCCATACAGAAACCTACAAGATGCCCAAAGAGGGGGAGCAAGCTCCCTCACCTAATGAGTGTAACTTGTTTGGGGCTCAGGTTGAACCAGGATCCGTGAGGTAATATACTACTCATGAGATGAGGCGCCGGTCTGCCAAGCACATCGCTTCTTGTGCAAGATTTAAATTCAGTACGAGAGTTGTCGATGGTGGCAAGCCGTCAAGGGTCATACAGACTCATACACACGGTCCATTTATCACTGAAAGAAACGGGGTCTGTGAACCAAATGGAGATGAGATCCTAAGGATAACATACGGAATCCCGTACAGTTTCCGACAATAATTTAAGCCTTCTCTGCCTCCATATACCTTCTCCTCCTTCGAAGCGACTCCGTCGTCGAAGAGAACCTGGCCGGGCTGGACTGGTGTTTGCGCCACAGCAGCGGATGATTGCTTCTTCAGCCAGGCTACACCAGGAACACGGCGAAGACGACCTCAAGGCCGCGCAGGATGTACACCAGTACAGCGTCAAGATTTTTAAGTCGACCCCAGGCGGGTCAAGTTCTGGTTGTCCGAGGTGGAAGAAGGAAGGTGAATAAGGAAGTAATTTAATCAATTCCAGGGCAGAATAATACAGCCTACAGCACTCCGGGATCAGAATCGATATAACAGCGTAGCAGGGATGGAGTCCGATTTCAACACAATGAGACCTTGTCCGGATGTGATCCTTCTGGTTCGCCTGCATCTCTTCCTGCTCCACTTCGTCGTCAAACCATCTACAGGCGTCACCGGCATCCCGGATCGCCCGTCGCGAGCCACAGTGCAAGGAAAAACACCAGCGTAACGAAGAGCACCGCCGCGCCGGGCAGGAGGAAAGCAGCATCAGCAGACTCATGTCCATCGACACGCTTGCGCGTGAAGAACTCGTAGTTGAACCACAATGAAGGCGAGAAGGGTGACACCTTTGCTGGCGATAGTAACTTTCGGGTCGGACGTGGACGCGGATGTAGATGGCCCATCGCAGGTGGCAACTTCCGGCTCGTCGGTTTGGATGCCTTCCTCAAGTGCTCCTGGCATAGGCGTCGGCTCGGGTGGGAGGGTGAGCCTCGGGTGAGCCATCGGTAGGCATCGCATGCTAGCCAGAACGTGATGTTGACGGCGAGAAAGAATGACCCCGCCGCGAGTTGGCCGCGAGCCCTTCCATGAGCCTGTCACCGCCCGGGCGAACATAGGAACACATCCGTCGACCTCCAGAAGCTTGGGTGCGAGGAGGAAGAGAGTGATTACGGCACCGGCGACGGCTACAACATGCGAGGTACGAGCACCAAAATTGTTGTAGCGTCTGTCTACGAGAGACTAGGCGACGGCGCGTTTGCGCAGGACAGGACTTCGCATTCAAGTGGAAAAGATAAAGCCACGTGACATATTGGCGTCGCGTTATGAGTACAAATAGTACCAAACAGGTACCACATGGAAACTGAACCAGCGTATGAATGACCACCAATTTATGGCTCAGTGACGTTAAGTCCCATGTAATTCTACTGCGTATTTTTACGCAATACTGGTTGAACCGCATCATTAACATTCTCGAGTGCGCCATGGGGCGTCTGTCAACTTCTTTGTCTACCCCAGCCATGGAGGTTCATGTTCACAAATTGTGTGTTGAATATTTTGAACGTGACCCACTCACACTCGCCATGTTCCATGGCACTCATGAAAAGGTCTGCTCTTATAAGTAGTTCACCAGAGAGCGAGTGCTACAATCATCTGCGCTCCTCTGTATCCGGGCAAGTTCAAGAGCGTAGAGACCCCGCGCTGTCAGAATCATAACACATCCTGATTAGCTCGCAGTCCAGCACATCCCAACGTGCCGTCTGTATCAATTGTCGCTTTCATTTTCTCATGCACAAGATGATGCTGATCACAGTCTATCTTGATGTCCCAATAAAATTTGGGACTGGATTCATAGCGTAGGTCACTACGTTGCAGAGGGCCGGCGCTACTATCGATCGCCCATTTTTGCCAAAAAAAATGTACCTCTTTTGCAAAAAAAAATCGATCCGGTGAGCTCAATTCAAGCTCAACTGCTTCCGAAAAAGGAAAGAAATAATTCTAGCATCCCAAATGTACTGTAAATTTCAAGTTCATAGAGCATTATGGGAGGATCAGAGCCGAGAAGAATATCAAAGGTCGGTTTAAGCCAATTTTGATTTTACAAAGACCTATAAAATGGGGTACACTTTGTTGCCACTTCGGCACCTTCGAGGCTCCCATGGGTTCATAAATATTCGAGCGGGTACGAGATGTGTAGGGCTTGCTTATGCTCGAATCTCAGCGAAATCCGAGCCTAGGAGCCACTGATTCAACAACAATGCACTCTCATTTTGAAAGGTGATAGTGCGGCAACCAAGATCGGCGGCACAATAAATCGATGGCCGAAAGGCTGTGCTGGGAGTTTGGTCGTGTATTTCGTTTTTTGTCGTTCTCCATCACCTACCAGGTGAACACGCCCAGCGAACTATCCATGCGGGTTCCACTCCTTCCCGTGGAGTTAGAGAAGGAAATATTCCAGATGGCTGCTTACTCCCGGCCTCTATCCATCCCACGCTTGATGCTGGTGGCACACCGCGTTAAAATCTGGTTCGTACATAGCGTGAAGTCTGCTCATATGCGCCGACTCACATAATTCAACTTCTAGGGTTGAACCACTGCTATTTCAGGTCATTGTCTTGTCCAGACACCAGTGCTTGGATAAAACTTTCATACCATACACATACCCCTTTGTGGATGACGACTTCTCTGGCATTCAATCCCACCCGCCCTCGATGCTCAGAGACTCAGTCCGCCATTTACTCCTCCTTAGGATGCCCGACACGGTGTCGGAATTCATTCTGTCTGCTTCCTCTGCTGTCGAAGATCTTTGGATCTCCACAGCCGAGCCCATTGGCTTCCTCTTGCCGTTTATCGGCGTCCTGCCTCTGAAGCGCCTATATTGCGATCTGAAAGAATTGTTCGCCCTCAAGACTCAAATCGATTTTGGACATCCATTATTCTCCCGCCTTACACATCTCGAACTGTTTGACCAGAATGCCAGAGAGTCCTACTCCGACCTCGCCCTCATTCCACATCTCACTTATCTGGCGTTCAATGTCCCCGGATTCCTCACCGTCTCGGTCGCTTTACTAGAGACGTGCAAGTCACTGCGCGTTCTCATCCTCCTGATGTTAAGGCGTTCGGTTTTCAGCGACATTACCAAACACCCGGCGTTGGGGCAACTTTCAGAGGATCCCCGATTCGTCCAAATGTTCTGTTCCGAATTCGTCGGTGACTGGAAATCCGGAGCACTTATGGGCAGCGACTACTGGTCGCGAGCGGAGGATTTCATTGCGCAACGAAGATCTGGGGAAATAGACCGTGAGCTTTTGTGCCTTCACCTTTTCAAGCGCCTAATTTGCTCTTGTTTTGCCAGGTCTTCAATACGAAATTGAGGGAGACTAGTAGACGCAGTAGATGATTTTCCCGCTTGACCTGATTTCACTCCCATTGAGATTGGATTTACCAAGTGCAGAGTATGTATCCAAAATGCAGCTATGGTTTTAGCACATCCACTCTGCTGCATGTCATTCTTAGTCTGCCTCGCACTTCCCTTCTACACTTGCCTCTTGTTCAACTCAATGTCAATTCATTCATGATTAGTCTTCTAATTTTGTCCAGACCTGAATTCGGCCATGATGCCGGGCTGACTCAGTTCCAACAGCAGTGGACGTCTCTTCTTTTCTTCCTGCAGTGTTCTCGATGGGTGAGCCCTTATCATGGTATCCGAGTTTTATCTTCTGACATGGGAGCCAGCTTTTGAGAGCTTTTCCCGGTGCGAAACGGCATTCGTCATTCCCTCAAGCATTCTTCGCAGGTTTTTTTTCTTACCACTACTAGCTTGGACGTTCCCACCTCGAGCTCCGGCTGCTCGGCAGATGTTTTTGCGTCTCTACCGGGCCGATTTGCGACGCATGAAGCCAATTGACAGGACATGAACCGGACATGAGAATGTGGCGCTCCGAGTGTAAGCGACGTTCGAGTCACTCGATGAACTTGTCAGCGTCCAAAGATAACTCCTAAAGATAAATGAGAAATCTGCTCCCGTAGATATGAGGCAAGGGGTCAATTTTCATATCTTATTCCTAGTCACGACTTAGCAGCGATCCCACATAGTCTCCCTGCACACCAGCCGGATATAGGCCTGAAAAGAGTCATGTGCTTCCATTTCGCACGCATGCTAATGGGAGTTCGTCAACTATGTTCGGACTGACGGCAATAGCTGGGGATTCTCGAACCTGATGGAAGTTCTTATTGGTAAAAGCACAGGGACTCAAAAGGCCGAGATGGCAGCGTTCCCCACCTTGCTCCGACCTCCCAATTTGATTTCTGCCAGTGCCTCAAGATCCATACATGAACTACGGAATCGCTTCGGCAGCTTTGGTTGCGCTTCTAGCTTTGTATATTGCCCTCCGTCGCCGGAGCACCATCCGAAATATTCGGGGGCCGACATCCCCGTCGTGGATATTTGGTGCGTGGTCCGCCTTATCCCCTGTGCACCTCGCCAATCGTACGTTCAGGAAATATGCGCCAATTGATGCTTTCTCGCACATACGGTGACCATGAGTTTGCATGGCAGAAGCTGTATGGGTCTGTGTACCGCTTCAAGGGGTGCTTCGGGGTGAGTTCTTTCCGATGCCTCCCACCTAGATTTTACTTGTTCTGCAGGAAGAGCGCCTGATGGTTTCAGATCCGCTTGCACTGCAGTATATTCTCAACAGCGGGCATTTCGCATTGTCGCCCGTTCTGCAAAATATGGTGGGCCTAGTGTTTGGGGATGGAAGTCTCATGGGTATTAGAGGCAAGGTTCATGCAGGTGTTCGTTTACCAGGTTCTGAGGATGCTACAGGGCAGATGCACAGACGCATCCGTAATGAGTTCAATATCGGGTTTAGCGCTGCCGCCGTCCGGACCTACCAGCCCATCTTCGAAAAGGTTGCACAGGCAGTACGAATATCCGCCCATATCAGTATGATCTGCCTGATTCAACCGTCTGTCTGTTCAGATCAGTCAGGAGTTAGAAGCAACCGACGCGCCATCAGTTAATATTATCCCCCTCCTCGGCACTGCGACACTAAGTGCGATAGCTGAGAGTAGGCTACGTTGAAAGCTGCAAGAAATTGTTGCCTGACTATCTTTTAACAGCCGCACTCAGTTACTCAGTGCAAGACTTGGGAGAGGAATTTGTGGCAACGAATGTTCAGATACTGTTCACCATCATTATCTTCGCTGTAGTGTAATCGGCTGAACTGCGTCGCAGGGCCGCCTCGTCCAGTCAATCTGCGGGCCAATTCCTCGCCGACGCGATCGGGGTGCGCTTACCGGCGTGGCTTTTGCGTGCGGCGATCTACCTACCCACTAAGACCTTCAACACCGTTCGCAGGGCGAAATACCTGGCGAATCAACTCGGGGAGCGGGTCGTCCAGGACAAGAAAGATACTGCGCAACGTGGGTTGGATATCGACCGTGATGTCTTCGGTGTGCTTTGTGAGGACTGTTCTTCTCGGAGTGGTTGCAGTCGCATTAGGCTGATGATTCTCCGTTCAGTGGATGCGGATCATTCAGATACGATGCGCAACACACTGACGGGCGAGGAGGTCGTCGATCAGACTGCCATTATTATGATTGCAGGTCAGAATTATTCTCTCGGAGACAGACGCTTCAGTATTGACACTTTAGCGCCAGGTCAAGACACCACGGTAACGGAACTTAAGTCCAATTACCAATGTCTAACGATTCTCACGCGCAGGCGAACACCGTTGGGTTTGCGTTGCTGGAGCTCGCCCGAAATCCTGAACTTCAAAATCTGCTCCGCACTGAGATTCACTCAGCAGTTGGAGCAGGTGGCCTCAGCAACGTCGCGTATGATCGCATGCCATTGTTGAATGCATTTATCAAGGTGCGGGTATTGCATGTCATTTCAGAACAGATTGTGAACTGGCAGATCAGGAAGCACTGCGATTTTACCCAGCAGAGGCGCTGACGGAACGCATGGCCCTTCAAGATACGGCTATCCCACTCTCGGAGAGTATCATCACCTCAACCGGAGAACAAATCTCGGAAATACCTGTCCGCAAGGGTCAGATAACGATAGTGGGGATCGCATCTTACCAAAGGTGCGGCTCTCTTAATGGAGCCGGTGATCTGTTAACATTTTACTGCTCAGACTTGAGTCGCGCTGGGGCAAGGACGCCCATCGGTTCAGGCCATCCCGATGGCTCGACGGCACAGTAGCCACGGGAGGGGCCGTTGGACCCTATGCGAACCTGTCTGTCGTTTCTTCAATTTCGTGTATGGACTGTTGAACGTGTTCGCAGCCTAACATTCCTAGGTGGCCCGCACACCTGTCTCGGGTGAGAACTCTCACTTCAGTCTGACTGCGATTCTTACCCCGGCGCAATGCAGATGGCGTTTTGCGTGAGTAGTCGCTTTACGTGTCGATTATCTGATTTCTCATATATATTGCCGAGCAGCCTACTTGAGATGCAGGTCATTTTCTGCGAATTGGTGGGAAAGTTTTCGTTTGCTCTTCCGGACCACGAACCTGTTCGTGTCCGTATTGCAAACACACTTGTCCCAACCATGTTGAATGGGCAGAAAGGTGTACCGCTCTGCATTACCCGGATCTTGTAGGATATGATGGTGAAAGCCCTGTAACGAAACTCAGTTTAAAGCCCGAAATGAGCCGAACTCCAACCAGCCGAACACAGGTGCTATCAAACTGAGATGTCAACCGTTTCGTTCTCGCCAAATTCTCGCTCTTGCTCATGCTATACTGTACCCTGCCTTCAGCTTGGGATGGTTCGGACCTTTTGCGCTCCCGGCTCGAACTTATCAACGAGTACCACCCACTGATAGTCCGAATCAACTAGCGGAATGCTTTAACAGCTCTTATTACCTGGCAATGACCACAAATCCCAGATTTCAGACCCGAGGGCCGAAAGAGCTAAATCGAATAATAATAATTCAAAGGCTGAGCGCTGAATGTACGTATGAGTTAGCAATTACATTGTGAGAACATATGCTTTGGTTAATTTAATTTATTGTACCGCATCGTGATTCATAATCCATGACATCCCATACCGCTAGAAACACCAGAGCATGTCACCACCGTCTCCCCTTCTCCTTGTCGTTATCGTTGTCGTTGTTGGGACTGAGCACCATGACGCTTTCGACGCTCGGCGGTATCGTGCTGAACACAGGCGTGCTGATCGTAATCGTCGTACCGCTCCCTGACTGTTCCCAGATGGTGTAGTCGAGGTGGACGAGGATGATGATGAGGGTGGGGTAGGTGCCCTGGCAAAGAATTGAGGTCAAACAGGTGAGCGAGGTATGACGAGGAGGAGACGCACGATGACCATATCGTATGCGCCCCGCAGCACTGCCTGCAGAACGGGCACCTTCCAGTCGATGTAGAAGTTAAGCATAGCGATGACCTGGAAAGGGGAGAGTGGGGTTCAGACTAGTCGAATGTTGCATATATAGACATACCCAAAGTCCGAAATAGATGAATCCAGACTCGATGAGCAGCGCCATGATCTTGCGCGCGCGGGTGCCCGGACCATTTGGTCTTGGGGATAATGTCTGGACGGCGAAAAGGTCACGACGTTGCCTGAGCAAACAGCTTTCAGGGACCGATTATGAAGAAGAGTAGGGCCGACACACCATGCTTTCCACGAAATCAAAAGTGTCGAAAAGAAATTTGTCCCAGCGCTCAGACCTGCGGTTGCCATGGAGAGCTTGAGCGACGTCGGGCCGTCGTACACGCCGACTGTCCATACGGAGGAGTACCCGTTGTGGACCGCGACACCGATGAGGCTGAGGACGCAAGCTGTCCCAGAAAACAGACATGAATATCCATCGCACGGATCGAACAAACGAAGTCACGTACCGACACCGGCAAACCAAAGTGTCATTGGGAAGAGCACGAGAAGTCTCCGTTCCGCGCAGAGCGTCCACGTTCGCCATAGGACAATCGCGTCCCCCATGAGGAACTATGGTCTCGTTGATCAGTATTCATCGTGGATGAGAAGAAAAAAAGACACACCAAAGAATCAAAAAGAACCTCGCACGCCAACTGGAGTTTATTTGAGGCGGGGAGGTAATCTCCATCTGAGAATTGCACAAGATAGATCGCTGTGTCCACAGATGCCAGTGCAGTCGAGGTCGAGAACAAAAGACAAGTCGAGAAGAGAAGGATTTGGCGCGGGGTGGACTCGCGAATGCCCTTCTTTCTGGAAAATTGGCAGATGTCAGTGGTTGTCAATCACGAAAAGCCTAATAAGCTTTCAACGTACATGACAAGAACTACGGAGATTAAGAATAATAGTGCGTAAGCTCCCCAGGCAGTCGCCATTGCCATGAGCTGTCCCGTCCCAGACATAACAACTGTCGCTGTCTCCGACATCGCGCAAGATCGATATATTGTCAATGAGATGGAGTGCTGAAAGAATGCGCGGCGGCGGACAAGGACACGTCAAGTCCTGTCAGAATTAGAGAGGAAGAAGGAAGGGAAAAAGGTAAAGAGACGGACACGTCCGATCGTGTCGTAGATTTATATCAGTCGTGCCAAGAGTCTGCGGCGCTAATCCAACTCTCACGTTTTTGACAGCTTGATTTATTCGTGATCTTCACACTAGCCTTGCTAAATGTTCCTATACTGTAGATCACCACAACAAAGCAGCCCTTGCGCAATCATTATCTTCGGAACCAGTGGGTGTTGAGGGAAACAGGCAAAAGGGAACAGGTTCAGCCTTTTTTTGTAAAAAGAAAAATATACTCTTTTCCCATCAAAATGATGCTCGATGCCCGGCAAACAGAAAATATGCACAAATGGAGTATAGATGCGTGCCTGAGCTTCACCGCCTCGCTGCTCGGAGAGTTGCGCCCACCGATCATCGACTCAATTAAAAATACAAGACTGACCATGCATATGCGGGTCCAAATATCTTCCGTACCGGAAAACGACCGATAGAGAGCAACAGGGAGGAACTTTGGGAAGAGTGCGTAAAAAGAAGTGGAAAATATTTGAACCTCAAAATTGAACCCCAACCGAGGGACCCGGTCGCATTGGCAACGGCGCGCTCACAGTCACGTTCTGGACCTATTTGCGTGCATACCATAAAGTGGAATTTAAACTTTGAAATATCGGTAGAAGCCTTTTTTAGTCGATAGGAACCGGAACTTTCCAGTCTGGGCCGGAAGTACTTAAAACAAACGCCGTGCCTCATCAGTTTCAGCAAGACTAGAACTCTGAGGAGTGCGTGAGGCAGTGCATCCGTGAAGCACTGCCGTGGGACAATGAAGTGTTGAATAAAGGTCCAGAGGTAGTGGGGAAGCTCACCTGAGCGCCAACCAATATTCTCTAAAATACGCCGAGGAAATTTCCGGAGGGGGGAGATTCAAACACCGTTTACTCTATCAAGCAGCGCCTGGGTGCAATCGCCAAAATACACTTGGCACTTAGCTCGGTTGAATCTCTTGGATGAAGCTCAGGAGGGAGAAGTGCTCAGCGCAGCACCACTCAGAGCCGAAGTCACTGGGTCATGTCAATTTAAAGTCAATCATTTGGTTCAAATATAGGTTACATTGATGGCGCCGGCCAAATTATTCCAAAGATGGGCTACAAAGGGGGGTGGGCACTGCCAAGAAAATACAACAGGGAAGAAGAAGAAAACAAAAGGAGCCTCAAGTGGCCAGCCAGGGAAACAGATAGAGAAAGAATGAAAACAGCTGCTCAATTCACATCATCTTACTTGGTGGGGCTGCGGCACCATGTAGTCACCAGCGACTTTCAATATCCTTGGTGGGAGAAAGGACCCCGGCGCTTGCGATACTTGGCTGGACCGTGTTGAATCCCCTGGAACCCAGGGTTATCTTGGTGCCGCTCTCGGTATGCGTGGTGTCCCAGAAAGTGTAGTCCATGTGCACGAGGATGATAATAAGGGTGGGGTACGTTCCCTGGCGAAGGGGTGAGCCAGATAAGCCTTAACGGGAAGCGATGCGTACCATGACCATATCGTATCCCCCGCGGAGCACCGCCTGAAGAACCGGAGCCTTCCAGTCGAGGTAGAAGTTCAGCATCGCAACGACCTGGTCGATGATAATGTGCGTCAGAAGTTGTCTTATAATTTGATTATAGGTATGTACCCAGATTCCGAAATAAATGAATCCGGATTCGATGAGAAGGGACATGATCTTGTGTGCCCGTGCACTCGAACCACTAGTGGATGAAGTCTGAGTCTTGAAGAGGTCACGGCGTTGCCTGAACGAAACTTGATGAGAAAAATGCTGGAAAAAGAAAACTGAAGATGACGGGAGAAACGGGGCCCACCATGCCTTCCATGAAATCAAGAGTGTGGAGAAGAAATTAGTGGCGGCGCTCAGGCCTGCGGTGGCCATCGACAACTTGAGCGAAGTCGGTGCATCGTAGACGCCGACTGTCCATGCCGAAACAGCACCATTGTGGGCGGCGACGCCGATGAGACTCAGAACACATGCTGGCGTGCAACATCCGTCGTTCATCTCTTAATGAAAAAATAAAATCCAACATACTGAGACTTCCAAACCAGAGTGCCATCGGGAAAAGAACGAGTAGTTTACGGTCCGGGCAGAGGGTCCACGTCCGCCAAAGGACAATTGTATCACCCATGAGAAACTGTGATAACAAATTAGTCAACATGGTCATGGCGTCGGGGAAGACTGACCAGTGAATCGAAGAGAACCTCACACGCCAGTTGCAGTTTGTTGGAGGTCGGAATAAAGTCTCCGTCCAAAAATTGAACAAGGTAAATCGCCGTGTCAACTGACGCGAGCGCAGTTGAGGCCGAGAACATGAGCATCGTGGAGAAAAGAAGGATCTGGCGGGGAGTAGAATTGCGAATTCCCTTTTTTCTGGAGCCGCGGACTCGGATGTCAGCGGTCATCAAGGAAGTGGAGACAGGCACGCTTAACAAGCGAAACGAGGACGTACACGACAAGAAACACGGAGATTGAGAATAAAAGGGCATAAATTCCTGTGGATTGTCGGTTGGTACAAATATCGAAGAAAGATGTCGGAGAAAACGGATACATACCCCAAGCAGCGGCCATAGTCATAAGCTGACCCGTTCCAGAAATGACGACTGCTGCTGTCTCAGACATTGGTATTGGAAGAGGGTGAAAGGTCCAAGCAAGGGTTCAAGCGAAGAAGCAAAGTGGACAAGTCAAGTCCTGTGAAATAGAGATTAAACGGAAGGAAGGAAGGGAAGAGAATGGGAAAAGAGGTAAGGTGGCCGAGCCGCATCACTCAGACTTATATCAAGGCTTGGACGACGGGCGTGGGTAGATACTAGACTCTTGGTACAGTAGATTAACTGCGATATTAACTGCGATGCAACTGCGATGTGTATCAGCAGCGCCTTGAGCCCACAACAATCCGTGTCTTTCTCGGTATTGATATCATCGTACGACTCGGTGGCAGAGACAGCTCGAGATTTAACCAGAGGAGGCATCATAGGAAATGAAGAGGAAGACTTGAAGGAAGATGTTGGAAGAAACCAACGCTACACTGACGTCACCGTGGCGACAGCGACCATCATGATGGCACGTGTAGATTCGAGCTCCGCTCCGCACCACCGTTGGCATTGACATAATGCCACTCACCGGCGTCACCGCAGGGTGAACCGACGCTATTGCTGGTTCCCCGAATATGGTCCAGTATCAACCCCTCATTTTGCAGCTCTCATCAATCAGAATAAAATCATAATCAGCCCGTCGAGATGCGCTGCCATCCTTTCCGACGCCGGGGCCTACCTCTTCAAGCCTTCTTAGCATCTCGATCATCGATAAGTATCATAATTCAGAAACTTTGCATAGTCGGGGTCTATATATTTCGCTGGTATTTACCCTGGCCACCCTGATGGTAGTCCTGGTTCCGAAACCTTTGACGACTTTCTGAAGCTGCCCTCTGGGCTGTTGGAAATTTTGGAATGCATCTCATCGAGGACAGATCTGAAAGAATAGGGAATCCAACAGGGAAACATCTTTACAATGCTGCCAGCGGAGGTGGAATCTAGATCTGGGGTCGAGGGTCCTAACTCAGCTTGATTGTACTAATCTTGCGTGCCACTGTGCCAAGCGAGTTCAAGACTTCTTCCTCCTCATAGACTGTCATAGCTCTCACTCACTCTTCCGTCTTCCCTTACAGTATAGTCTGTGTCTATCCATGCTTTTCCTTGGCTTTTCCGCTCCGATAGTAAGGCACAGCCACTGATGTCGTACTCTCGCTTCGGCGGACTCCGCATGCTATTCAAACTCCCGGATGTTTCGCAGTGCGACCTCACCAAAATTTCATCGTTCGATGCGGAAGGGAAAGCCAGAAAATAATTATGCATATTTGGCGCCGTATCGGCCACTCTGGCTACAGGTAAAGCTCATTGACTCGAAATCGATGGAATGGTGCTCACGATATCGTGTACCGGTTAAAGGCTCCAAAATCCCTAGTTTTCCAGAATACGAGTGCTCCCTTCTGGAACATCTCGAAACTCGAAGCTTATCTATGAAGAAGAAGGCTGAAACATCTCACGACAGTCTCACTTCAAGGAACTTCCACACATGAGGCGAAGGTCCCGAAATCCAGTGGCCAATCATGTCTTGAATTTCCTCTTCGCGCTGAAGCGACGGACTCATCCGTGCGTCCAAATCTCTCCTGAGTACCCCCAACTGATCGCGATGTTGGAGGCGGCAAGACACTCCCTCGCACACCACTGTGAGGGAAATACCCAATCCGGGCAAAGAACGTTATCACCCCGTCAGATGCGAACGGAATTGTAATGCGGCACCGTCCCGTGGTGGGAGTATTTTTATTCAACAGATAACGCCTGTCGTATCTGTGCATCAAGCGTATCGAAGATTCTAAGTACAGGCGTGGATTCACATATATCAGGCCCCGCATCCTACGACCCCGCAAGGGTCTCGCCTCTCCCACTTCCAGCATGGGCACATCCAGCGAATACGATAATCGCAGTGACGAGAAACACTCTGGTGCCATTGAGGTTTCGGCGGATGACATCGATACCGGGGCGGCGGTGGCGTCCGGCGGGGATGCGGATCTGGATCCACTGGAGGCCCTGCGAGTGAGGTGTGTAGTCCGTACTCCTGCACAGCGATATTCCACGGAGGCCTTGCCCATAGGAAGAAGATAGATCGCCACATCCTTCCGTTGATGTGCTGTGCGTGCTCTTCCCATTTCCTCTCGTTTCTCTACTGAGTCCCTGCGCCAGTGTTATACTGGTACGCCGAATGTTTGCAAGTTTCTAGGTGCTTCCTCAGGTGAATCAGGATTCAGTTCATGGGTAAATTGTTTTTTCTTCTCACTGAGAACACGTCCCAACCCGCCTTTCAGATAAGACGACGCTGGGCAGCTCTGCCATTCTCGGCATCCGGTTTGCCTTCTTCATCATTCGACGCCCCAGGTCTCATACCTTGGCATCAGAGAAGCGACCCATCTCTCAACCAATCAGTACGCTTTCTCCTCTTGTCGGCAGGTTCTTCACATCATCGCCACTTGTCTTCTGCAGATACAACTGGTATGTCAGACATTCATCGAGGATAATATCATCCGACCACGTCATAGGCTGGGCACTGTTTTCTACCTGAGCTACCTCACCTTCGAGTTTCCGCAGAATTTGGCCCTGCAGCGCTTCCCAGTGGCGAAGTGGATAAGGTGATCTTGCACATCGCAGTGTCGTCTGTTATTAATTTCTTTGCTTCTCCTCCACAGCATCAACATCTTTGTCTGGGCCGTTGCGCTCTCCAGCCATGCGGCGTGCAAGAATTTCGCTCAGCTCATGGTGGTCCGGATTATGCTGGGCATGTGCGAGGGGTGGGGTTTATTTCGATTCTTTACTACTTTGAACCAAACATCTTATTCCGACCTTCAGATGCATAACCGCAGGGTACTGTTGCTCTCGACCCCAGAGATTCTGACACTGAGATTGTTGGCAGCTTTCTGATAGTCACCTCGATGTTCTACACGCACAAGGAACAAACTGTCCGAGTCGGATATTGGTGTACGCTCCGTGCATTTAAATGTGTCTGATATCTCCGTCTCATATATCCGATGCAGTCCTGATGAACGGATTTGGTCAGCCCTCTTTCCCCCGTGATACCCTTTGGACTCTAAACCCCCGCAGCGCAAATTATTGCGGGCTTCATCAGTTTCGGGACTCTGCACATCAAGACGGACAGATTCGAGCCGTGGCAATGGTTGATGATAATTACCGGAGTCTTGACCTTCATTACATCGATCTCGTTCTGGTTGATATTGCATTTCAACTTTCCGCCCGACGGCATTTCTAACTTTTCTACTGGAGGTTCTTCTTCCCCGACTCCCCGACATCTGCGTGGTTCCTCACCCCACACGAGCGGACCATCGCCGTCATGCGAATTAAAATCAACCAGACTGGCGTCGAAAATAAGGTCTTCAAAAAAGCTCAGTGAGTGTCGGTTGGTATGCTATATATCAACACTAATGAGGGGCCGTTTCTGCTAAAGGATGATGGAGGCCCTGGCGGACCCAAAGACCTGGCTCTTCGCCTTGTTCGCTGCGCTGGCAAACATCCCTAACAGGTGAGGGCTGCCGACTCTTCCAAACTCCGGAGCTGACTTTGAAACTTGTCTCCAGTCTCAGGTGCGTGCGGTCGTCATATCCTACTCTCGCATCTAATCCCTAGTATGATAAGCAACCAAAAGCCGCTCATCGTCAACTCTTTCGGCTTCACCGTCCTGCAAACGACGCTCCTGACCTGCGTCGACGGTGTCGTCGAAATCATCACCATCGCGACTGGCGTGAACGTTGCTGCGCGCACGGGTCAGCGCGCGTACACGGCGTTCGTGTGGAAGGCCCCCGAGGTCCTCGGCGCGATTCTCGTCAGCACGCTGCCGTGGAGCAACAGGATTGGCTTACTATGCTCGCTGTGGGTCACAGGTGCCGTTCTCTCTTTGCGGTGTCGGAGTGAATACAAATATAACTGACTGTGACAGGGGTGGGAACCACCGGATTCGGTACATTGATTTTATTCACTCGTGGTATGACTTGCTCATTTGGCTGGCGCCGGTGCGCCGTTCACAGTCATCACCCTGGCATGGCTTGCGTCCGTCACGGCTGGGCACACCAAACGGGTTACGACCAACGCAATTATGCTAAGCGCATATGTACGTCTCCTCGTCTAAATCCACCGTCCCCTGATTTACGTATGGCTGTTAGTGCATCGGAAACTCTGTGGCGCCCCTCATGTGGAAGGCGCGTTTTCAATCGAACCCTCCTCTGGTGCATCTCATTAATGATGCTTTCATTGCACAGCAACAATACAAACCGCGCAACCGCGTCCCGTGGACCATCATCGGCATCTCCTACGTCGCGTGCATGATACTCCTGCTTATCATCCGCGCGGTCCTCGCTGCAGAGAACAAGCGGCGTGACGCGGCGCCCAAAATCGACGATCCGTATGACAACGTGTATGTCGAGCGGCTGTCGTCTGGAGGTATCATGGAGAAGGTCAAGGTGGATAAGGTATGTACATTTTCCGCCCGCCATCTTCATCTGTGAATTTCCGAAATTTTGACTCACAAATTGCTGCACAGGAATTTTTGGATCTGACGGATAGGCAGAACCGCGATTTCAGATATGTTTTGTGAAGTTTTGAGCGTTTAGTTCGGTTCGTTTAATCATGAAATCCTCTTCTAATATTACAGCTGTTCCTAAAAATGCTAAGACTCGTCCAGAAAAATCGATGTCTTCCTAAATGCAGGTGGGCCACTTTCGGACTACCCGGTCTTCCTGAGGCTTTCCTAAGCTGGTTTCCATGAGATTTTCTTCCTAGGACACTCAACCGAGGTATGATGCTCCCTCTGAGTGCAGAAATATGTGCGACCTTGTTTCGGACTCCATCGGGCATGATCGGGGCACATCACGGACCACAGACAGACCGAGAACCTCTCCATTCTGTCCAAATTCCCCGCCATACGAACGTTGTCGTTTCACGCTTGGGCAACGCCAGGGTTTGAAAGCGACCACGCCGCACTTCCCTCCCGCATTCTGCTCAATTTATTGTTCTTTAGGAGCTGGTTTCATTATGGCATCTCTTTGGGCTTGGGTTCAAACCCACAAACCCTGCCATTGTTGTATTTGGTGTTCCTTTGGCACTTTTGACCTTTGTTGAACTTTATACAGCCTGTCTCGATGGCCTAGTAATTTTAACGCAATTAAAATTTGATCTTCCTCATTGTTAACTCGAAGACTGTGATACACCTACTCCGAGTCTAAGCGCGGAGTGAGAAGCGTGGGTGTGCGGGGTGGTCCAATATGTTCCATATCCAACGGGTAGGTGTGAGGGCTAAACGATATGAAACTCGGGCGATATAATGTGATGCTGGAGCGAGGACGAGAGGGCTAACTGGGGCCGAATGTCCACTGTGGACCTAAGGCTAATCTGGGCTAATACGTGGACTTGTGGTGAGTGACCGTGATCGAGGACGAGAGCTAAACTATACGAGGACTTGTGCAGATGGACTGCGGAGAGCGACTTGATTCCAAGTAAGAAATGAAGTCTATTGAAGTGGGGAGAGGGAAGATGGAGTACAGGGTAAATAGGTCCAGTATTTATAGGAGCCTTCGAGGCTGTGTTGGTAGCATGCGGTACCGTAGGGTGGAAGCAATAGGACTCCAAAAGGAGCAGCGGAATTTAGCCGAGCGGAGGAGGAGGCGGAATTGAATATAGGGACAAAGGAGCAGGTGGAAAAGGCGGTAGAGACCAAGGAGTACACGGAATAAGGATGGAGAAGGAAGAGGAGAACATAATAGGGAAATAAGAGTGATACAGGAGAGGTGGGGAAACCACGGAGGAAGATAGAGGCACGTAGACATCGTGGAATTGGGAATAACGGCTGAGGAGTATGCGGAATAAGGACGGAGAGCTTCAAGGAGAGCTAGAGGTAGCGTAGGAGATCCATAGGAGTTAAATAGGGAGAATAGGAGGAAAGCCGGAGAAGACGAGAAGGTGGTAGAGAGGAGGATGCGGAGTTGATGGAATGAACTGTGAGAAGCCGGAATAGCTGTGCTGTGAGAACTCCGCTGACTGCGTGTGAACTCCGTTTCCGTGTGTAGCGCGCCTTGGTGCGTATCAACTGCCAGACCAGGCCCCCGGACACTACCTTGGAACTACCTCCGCGATAGAGTAAATCAAGGCCCCAAAATGGACATTTTCAGCTCCGGGATATAGAGTAAAACAGGCTCTGAGTGGGACTTGCGGCTCCGCCATAGAGTAAATCGGGCGTAGCCCGAGAAAAAAAATTTGAAGAAAATACTCCTTGTGGCTGAGTTTGACTTCAGAAAGGCGGTTTTGATCGACTATAGTAGCCATCACGATCAGAGGTTTAGGCAAGCAGACCATAATAATGCACCACTTGTGAGCGCGAGGGGCAGGGAAGGCGAGAAAACCAAAAAAAACTAGCGTGGGAAAAAAAATTAGCTCCGCCATAGAGTAAAACAGCGTCCAAAGCCCGATTTTCTTAGAGTAAATCAGTGGAAATTTTTGCAAAAAGGCGGAGCTAGTTCCAAGGTAGTGTCCGGGGGCCTGCCAGACCTCATCTTCTTGTCCAAGGCGTAACGATGCAACACCCGGACGCATCAAGCCGACGGGCCGGATGATCCGATGTCTTAGCTTTCTTCCTCTCATGGCGCATTTTTCTTCCCTCAAAAGGCACGCGCCTACTTGAGTGAATCAAATGTGTGTCAGCCCAAGGACGCCAGCGGGCAAGCTGCGGGTTCATTCTTTCTGGTTTTATGTTGTTATCCGCTCGCACTTTCAATCCAACGCAGAGGAAGCGCGATATAAAGTCTTGAGATTTTATTCAGACAGCTCTTGGGCGCTGGCCTTCCCACCGGTTTTCCTGCTGCATCTTCAGCATACACGCCATACATATTCAACTCGGGTTACGGCATCTCAGCGCCGCAGGAGTGCTAACTATGTATTGAAAAATGCCTTAAATTAGTATTTCTCACACTCTGGGACCACAAACTGGCGAAACGCATGCTTCTCAAGGCATATATGATTATAGTTAGGCTGCTATCTAAGATCATCACTGAGGATCGGCGAAAAGGTAATGGTGTTGCAACGTGCAACCCGTGGATCGGAGTCAAGAAGAACACCACTACTGGTATAATATTTACCAGGTTACCTGAGACCCCGGTCCTTCGTAAAGAGTCTTTGCAATCACGTTGTCATTTTTCGGGACTCTGTTGTGCGAGCCGGGACTCGGAGTCATTGATTTCGTTAACAGGGAGTCCCGATTCTGCGCTTGGGAAAATTCCAGGCCAATAACAAAAGCACATTAATATTATATGCCCTACGGGGCGCAGAAAGTAAGTAACACGCAGACATTGCTCCATCAACCATGTGCTCTCTTGGCTACCCTGGACTAAAATTTGAAAGCGTAGATAAAGACCTACATTCTGGATCAATTCCAGGTCCCAGGTACACCCCACCCCGCGTGATATGAACAATGCATTTATCCTGGCATAGAGTTAAATACCACATCGACTACAGCCTTTCGTATTCCACGCCTTCTCACAATCCTACTCATGCAGTTCCACTTTTGCTTCCTCGCGCTCGCACTAACGTTTTCTGGCATCGCTGTCCCCGCCGACACTACCGAAACCATCGAGCTTACGGGCTTGAACATGGATTGGGGCGCACCCACGATAACGAAAGATTAGGTGGGAATTGTGTGGGTTTCTCACAATTTCACTCTGAAATTTATTCACAGGCCTCAGCTTGTTACTGTTGGTCAAGTCGCAGACGGAGGTAACAATGCTGCCTTTTGGATGACGCATTATGGATCGAATTGAGCAGACTTGTGAGACTGGAAAGTAGAAGATGCAAATATGCCGAGACCAATGAGTTGCTTGCACATAGGAAAACAACAAATTCTGAACTCTCAGACGATACTGCTTCAGATATTCCGATGGGTAGGAAGTGCCAGCATCTCCACCAACCCAGAATAAAAACTCCCAGCACCATTATATTGAGAGTGTTATAACTGCCATGAGCCCATGCAACGGTGTGACAACCCAAGGTAGAAACGCAGGATCCCACTCCACAGTCGCTCCAGGATAATGCCGCTGTAATGGCCAGTTTGTAGAGTTGGACCTAGGAGAATATGGTCGACATGTAACGCAACTAGCGAGGCGAAGTCGGATGACGCACCTTTATATCAAGCGGGGTATTGTATTAGAGTGTCTGTCGAGAAACTGGAACCTGCCCAACAACACGCTGTCTCTCTGAGGTTGTATCATGAATGTTTGTTCTCCTAACTATTTTCTTTTTTGCTTCTATATTCCTACCCCGTGACGGGAAACTGGGTGCATGAACTCGGCTCGGATTCTGAGGTATATGGAGGTCAGGTGTAATGCGCCTACCTCGTTTCAAGCCTCAGGCTAACGCAACTCAACCTATGGCGGTAAGTCATCAATGCCGTTACTGTAGTCTTAGAAAGACCGAGGTTGTTTCTAGATCATACAAGGCATGAGACCCACAACGCCTCAAGGTAGCCCAGGATCGGCATGTGTTTGCAGGACCCGATGAATGGACCGCTTGGCAACGGGGCTTCTGACGCGGTCACGTTACGTGTCGTCATGATAATTTGAAGCGCGTGGCCGAGTCACGCGAAGATGCGAACCTTCTTCGAAGCAACACCGATTACTTAAAACGATGTGGAGAGGTCTTCTCTTGTTCTCCTGCTGGCTCGCCCCCACTCTTGGACTTGTCACAATGAGTTTCAAAGCCATTGCTGCTGCAGTTGCACTGCTATTGTCTACGGGCACTTTCGCGCAGACGCAGAAAGCCGTGTACGCCCATTTCATGGTATGTCGTATCTACGGAGCTGTCCTCTGTTACATCAATGGGCTGACGCGAGTCTGAAGGTCGGTATCGTCGAGAACTACACCGTTGATGACTGGAAGGCGGACATGGCAGACGCGCAGGCCATTGGCATCGACGGCTTCGCGCTCAACTGCGCACCACCTCGGGTTGATTCATACACGCCAAAGCAGCTTGCAAACGCGTACCAGGCGGCTGGGGAGATGGGATTCAAGGTGTTCATCTCGTTCGACTTTGCTTATTGGCAGAACGGTATGTACAGGTTCTGCGCCGGTTCGCTCGTGGCTCATTCGTAATAACCAGACGACACCGCCCTTATCACGCAGGCACTGCAGAACTACAGCTCGCTTCCAGGCCAGGCCAAATATGCCGGCGGCGCGATTGCTAGCACCTTCGTCGGTGAATTTTTTGACTGGGCGCCTGTCAAGGTTTTTTTTTTCTTTTTTTCTTTCTATGCGTGATTAATTGAGCGCGCCCGTTAAGGCGGTGCTCCCTGTTACGGCACTGCCCAACATGGAGGACCCGATCCAGGCGACAGAACTCCACACGAGCTTCGACGGTGCGTTCAGCTGGTTACCGTGGCCCACGGACGGTGGAAACAGCATCATCCCGGGGCCCATCACCACGATCTGGGACGATAAGTTTTTCCAATTCCTCGCTGGAAAACCATACATGGTATGTCTTGACCCTTATCTTCCCCCAACGATATTTATTTCTTGGGCTTTTGTCAGATGCCCGTGTCCCCGTGGTTCTCCACGCACTTCAATAGCAAGAACTGGGTCTTCATCTGCGAGGAGCTCATCACGGACCGCTGGAGGCAGGTGCTCGCGCTCAAGCCCCAGCTCGTCGAGATCATCTCGTGGAACGATTTCGGTACGTCAGGTTCGTATGGCCTGCCATGACTGACACGCTTTTGCTGGAAACAGGCGAGAGCCACTATATCTCCGGTCCCCAGCCGCACCATTCTGACGACGGCTCGTCACAATGGGCCGCGGGCATGCCGCACGACGCGTGGCGCCGTATCATGAAGCCCTACATCACTGCATATAAGGCAGGCGCCTCCGAGCCCACAGCCGACACCGACGGGCTCGTGTACTGGTACCGCCCCACGCCCAAGGGCGTTAAGTGCACCAACGACACGCTGCCCGCGCCGAACGGGATTAACCTGCTCGCCGACGTGGTCTTCGCCACGACGATGCTCACTGCGCCCGCGACGCTGACGGTCACGAGCGGCTCGCAGCCGCCGATCAGCGTGAACGTCTCCGCGGGCATCGTGACGAGTAACTTCACAATGGGCGTGGGTACGCAGACTTTCACCGTGAGTCGCAATGGCGCAAAGATTCTTGGCGGCGACGGGGGTTTGAAAGTCGCGTCCACCTGCTTGACCTACAACTTTAACGCGTACGTCGGAGGATTTTGATAAGTGCTTGGTGAAATAAACGTATGTATGCTATGAGACTAAGGCCATGTACTTGTTATATAATGATCAGCGAGAGGTCCGCATAAATACTGCCAATAAAAAACGCTCACAGAGAGGGTCGACGCGTATCCAGTAGGAGGCATACATCCGTAGTTCAAAACCGTACGGTTGCGTCAAAAACAATCGCCCACATACAATGTAAGGATCGTCCCTTGGCTGAAGTTCCATCGTATAATATCCGTGGCTGGCTTCAATACTTTGCAAGTCGTGACAGTGTTGTGTAGACAGGTCCCGCCAATGACGAACAAATCCCGGTTTCACTTGGAAATATAGCGCATCAAGGTTATGGCAGAACTGCATGAGAGGGACGACACTTGAAGAAAAAATTCCTAGAATAATTGTCATCACGACTGCCATGGCAATTGAGCTGGATGGCCATGTAGGAATTTTGGGTGTTCATCTTGCTTGACTCCCTGAGGATGCAGAAGCCAAGGAAAGGGTTGGTTACAAATGGATGAGGTAGGTTGGCAATTGCGAACTATCGAGTCGACTCGGAGAAGCAGAGATGGGGGTCAAAGTGGTCGGGATGAGGGCGCATCGAGAATGCCAGCAAGAATCCGAAGACGATCTCAGCAAGGGTTTCACGGGCGTTCGGGAAAAGACGAAAGCGATGCACAGCCACTGTGAGCTAGTCTCTCATAGACAGACACTACAACAATATTAGTGCTCGTGCCTCGCATGTTGTAACTGTGAGCAGGAAATTGTGGCTGATCTGGCCGTATCTGGCCAGATGATCGCCATCGGCCTCATGAGATCAGATACTACTGATTGGCCGGCTGGCGCTGACTGGTAACTCGCAGATCGCCGCGTGCGGATTTCGCCCTGCCAGAGCGCGGATGAGCTCGCCGTCAGCTCCGCACCAGCGCTGGTCTGTGGGCCTGCTTTTCCCGCGCTTTGGCCTGGTTACCGCTACCGCTCTGCTCTTGCTCTTGCCCCCTTCCCGCTCCCCCTTACTTCTCAATTCATGGCATAGGAGGAATAGATCATCGAAATAATATTAATCAAAGGAAATAATACATGTAGAATACCGTTGTACAGAATGATGGGATGAGGCGACGCGACACGGAGGAACCGGGGCAAAGCCGCTAGGCAGCGCCGAGGAACGTGGATGCGATGGTGCGAGGGAGAGTAAATGGCTTGCAGGGCTTGTTTGAAATATTAGCGCATTGCCGGCTTGAGAACTACTTGAAAAAACAGTGAAAATGACTTGCAGACGGCCTAAGACACCTTGAGGAGATCAGAGATCACAGAGAGTACGAGGAGGGGCACGAGTGAAAGAGGGACAGATGAGTTGCTTGAGGCCAGACAACGGCTTAGTGTCTTGTCAGCATATTCAATCTCGGAACAACTGGCCACTTACCGATGCAAGTCACAATTGCGGTGCTGGCACGTGAGCTGTGACCTGACGCAGTCGTGACTTGATCGTGACTCCACGTTTTTCTTTCTCCTTCCACCCACAGTGCCACCCACCTCCGCAGCCACTCGCTTCCCCAAACATGCATCGCGGGCTAGGAATCCTTGAAATAGTGGAAATAATATGCGCCCAGCTTGGCTTGGAAAGCTCCGAGTCACTCAGCACAGACGCGTCCTCAGCGCTTTCTGCGCTTGCCAGAACGGCCCAGTTCTTCCACAATCCGGCGCTCAATGTGCTGTGGAGACACCAGGATACACTTGTTAACCTTATCAGATGTATGCCGGAGGACCTATGGGATATAACGCAAGGGAGCGACGACGAAGACGATGATGGCCCAGCCATTGGCACAAGCATCGTAAGCGATCAACACCCCTTTCGTTCCCCAAAGGCCGACACCCTCATGATAGCAACTCCTACGGATCATGCAGTCTTCCGATTGGGATCGCCCCCAGTTTTATATGCCCCGCGTCAAGTCTCTTAGCGTGATGGAAGCCTTCGACACCCCGGAATTCCTCGAGACACTCAGTCTGTCTCTTCCTGGGGAGACCTTCTTCCCCCGTCTCGAAACCCTCCACTGGCATCCCAAATCGGACTTGTCCGTATTCCATCATGTCCGTTCGTTCCTCACGCCTCATATCACGGATCTCTCCCTTGGCTGCGACAGTTTCTCACATCTATCTGTTCTTTCGACGTTGGCTGCCAAATGCCCTTCTCTCACACGGGTCACTATTACCACGGACTTCTCCGCATTGATCGGGATAATGGCAAGGAGCGGCCCCGGTGGTTCTGGCCAGAAAATTTTCGCCCCCGCGATCTCGACTCTTGTGCTCGCGTTACCCCAGATTCGGTCGCTACAGGTTCCCTGGCTGGATGACAGGGCCGTCGCACATTTAGCGCGGATGCCCGACCTGAGCACGCTACATCTAGAATTCGGGCTGCCTCGCACTGCTCCTCCTGTGGAAAATCTTGGTTTCACGACCCTCACGGAGCTCACGGTGCGGACAATGAAATGTGCCTTACGGCTGCTCAACGTGGCGGCGAATTCTCCGTTGGAAAAGTTCACAATCATGGCAACCTCTTTGAATCCCCCGGAAACCATGGCTCGGGAATTCTACGCGACCTTGCTTGAGCATTGCTCGCACTCCTCGCTGCGGGAAATAACGATAGGCGGGGAGTTTGACGAGGATATAGAAGCGCTGAGCACAGCTGAGATCGCCACTTTTCTGGTAGGAGGCGATGTCCTCCGGCCGCTCTTCTCCTTCCCCAACCTCATCGAAGTGCGCCTGGCGCACCCGGTGGGATTCAATCTGGACGATGCCATGATGCACGACCTCGCTCGTGCATGGCCCCAAATCGAAGTCTTGGGCCTCACTGCGCGGCCTTACCGGCACGTCCCCTCGCGAGTCTCGCTCGAAGGGCTCTACGCCTTCGCAAAACACTGCCCTCACCTCCGCATCCTCGCCCTCACCTTCGACGCCACCGTCGTCCCCAAACTGCGCGATAACGGGAAGAAGCGAGTGACCCAACGAAGTCTGTGCCACCTCAACGTCGCTGCGTCCCCCATCCGCAAGCCCGAGCCCGTGGCTAAATTCCTGTCCGCGATGTTTCCGTGCTTGATGGACATCGCGACTTTGCACGGCGATCGTCTAAATGACTTATCCGAGGATGAGGGGCTTTTCGACAACGAATCCGTGACGGACTCGTCGGAGCTCTGGGAAGATGTCGAATATACCCTTATTGCCTTCCCCCCGAGTCGAAGAAAGTGAGTGCTCTCCGACTCCGTATTTATTGGCAGTTGAATGGTTTGGCGCAGGCTTCGAAACCTCGAGATTAATTTCGTTTTACCAGACCTCTGGGTCGCGTAATACTGCTCTATTTTGTTTCAATGTTTATTTTCGTGCTTGTTGCAGAAGAACACGAAGTGAGTGGATTTATTGTACCATGAATGTGGCTACCCATATAATCCACGATGCCCCCCCCCCCAATCCGTTACCCCTCTGGGCCAAGGATTTGGGGGAAAGATAAATTAGGTGCAGATGGTCAACACGGCCAGAAAACAAGCCATGGATCGGAGAAAAGATGAATCAGAGTCACGCAACAAGAATAGCTACGCAAGCACGTACCAGAACGCCATAATGACCATGCAGGACACTCGTCGTTGCCAGATCTGATCAGAAGTTAATGAATGAGCGCGCGGTGTAGGAAGCGAGTTGGGGGCGTAGAATAATTGACTGTTCGAGAATCTGCGCGCTAGAATGAATGCCCAGCGCACGGAGTAGCGAAAAAAGCTTGTTTAAATCCCAAAGACAGGGAAACGAGTCAGAATGGCGTGGGTGACAAAGAAACGAGTCAACGCACGCACCGGCATACGACGGGTAAGAACCTGATGCCGCTCTTAGAATCTTCACCCAGCTACGAGAATTACGATATTCCGAGCGAGGGATATAACTCGGCGGCGTAGGATAATCGACAGTGTTATTTGGGAGATGCTTGAAAGAACTGCGGAACTCCGAGCCTGACGTAAGTCCACGATTTAGCGCAAGAGAACGGGAAAAAAAGTGGAATCACGGACAATTCATGGGAAACGGACACGCAGTGGGAGAGGAGGATTGCAGCAGGTCGCCAAGTCGCGCGAATAATCACATATAGGCTGCGCTTGGACCCGGCGCGAAGTAAGAGATCGCGGTACTAAATATAAGAAACACACGCCAACTGTTGCTACCAGGCGTCGAATACACTTGCACAAATAAATCGGCGGCGCACACACGATATGAGGACGGAAGGTGTCGCAGACGGGTCGACGTCGCACCCGCAATCTGCCGAATGGGTAAACGAACTGGTCGACGGAGGGGACCTATGACAAATCACACGAAAAAAAAAGAGGAATATGAAGGGTTCGGTGTGGTGAACGACTCAGGAAAACGCACTGGTGAGATATGTCTCCATGAACGTGGACCGTCCACTTCAACAGAAAAATACCAAACACAGCGTGCAAGGTAAGCAGGAACCGATGGTACTCTGTCCAGCCTGATACGCAATGACACGAGGCTGTCAAAATAGAGGCGCTTCTCAGCTCGCCGGGTATGAGCGACCTAGACATGAGCGGGCGAGTTACTGCGTTCCGCGTGTTTACATCTACGGCGGACATCCACAGGGATCGTCCGCGTGTTGGATGGAATGCGCATGCGAAAAGGAACATCTGGAAGTTCTAGAGCATCCCAAATCAGCAGTTCAAGGACGAGGAGGATGGGTGTAATAAGACATAGGTACACGCACCAGAGAAACGCACAAAACTTGCAGAAAGTGGCACGCAAAGCCGGCAGGATCCAAATTTTCTTGCTCAGATACGACGTTCCAGTACCGATGGGATAATCCGCAGGTAATATACAGCGATTTTACGCGTTGGACGCGTTTCGGCGCAGTCTCAGAAGCAGCGACATTTGCGGAAGCGCGGAACGACCCGTCAAGAGTCCCAAGGCGATGAGCCGGGGAGGCCAGTGTAATTTCTGTCGAGCGACAAGCATTAGAAACGCGGGTGCTGGGCAAAACTAGGGCTCCAGGCGTCGGACGATGGGTGAAGAGAGCAAGATTGATCCGGTGATCGACACAGCCACAGCACCTCTTTCTTCCACACCACGACCACCATCCGCCATTCGACGAAATCCTCTGAGTTTAGTCAAGCTAAATGTCACGTCAAAGTTCCTCCCCGAGTCCATCCTCTTTCATCTTCCTCACCACTACCCATCTACAGCTTCGACCGCTATAGCCCATCCCTCAGAGCTCCGCAGTATCTCGGCCGACCATCGGAACATGCATTACTCCCGGTCCGTCCGACGCCCTTCTCACAACGTCTGTCGTGATTCCGTTATTTGGAATTCGCGCAGCCAAAGACCGTACGCTAACGTGATGCACATTACGGCGTTCAAATGGAGTGTCGGCTGGCCCGGCACCATCGGCAAAGCCGGATCCGGAACGCGAAAGCTCCAACCACAGTGCTCGAACGGCGAACGCGATTCGCAGAGCAGTTAAGACTCCCTGAAGATCTTTTTATGACTGTAAAATAAACAAAGCTCCGGTACGCAAACTACGACGCTACGAATATCGCGAGTTCGGATATACACTGCATCTCAAGCGAGGGCACCAAATCTCAACCAGACGAGCGTAACTCCGGTCAACCCGGCAAATACCATCACCTTCCCAAGATTGCCACCAATCCGCCGACTGGCCAATTTCGAATCCCTTGCAATCCTGGACAATAGGTGGATCAATTATCTTGGCAAACGGAAGTCACAAAACACACGTTTTAAACCGTGCAATTCGATCGTTAATCACTCCGTATGTGCCCTCGCGGATGTTCTCCCTCTCCAATCGCATGATTGGGCCGTTGTCGGGCAGGAGCCAAGAGCATCCGCTCGTCGCTGGGTCAGGGTCTGTTGCGGCATAGAGCACGGTTTGCGCGATGCGAGTGGCGGGGAGAAGCTCTGAGCCTGTCAGGACGAGTCGTGCCGTGAGAGACAGAATTGGTGTATCTGTTTTGGTGAGAACAGAAAAATAAGAATGGTATCAACGAGAGACAGACCTGCCCACACGGGGTCGACACACGCGATTCGAATGTTGTCGTGTTCCACCAGGGGGTAAAGTGAACGCATCAAACCACGAATGGCAAACTTCGATGATGTATACATCGGCGTGAGCGGGATCGCCTCCCAAGATGCTGATGGTATGGTCAGTTAACGTCAGAAACACGGAGAGGAAACGGTCGACCCATCGACCCTATCAGAATGAGAGCCTTCCACTGGTCGGCGCCTGTACGAGTGCTTCTCAAATAATTCAGGCCAAGGTGAATGGCTGAGGACAATGCATGAGTGAGAAAAACAACTGTTGCAATACATACTGTGAACTGCCCCAAAAAGATTGATCTCCAACGTCGACATATCAGGCGGGAGGGGTTTGCCGTCCTTGTAGTCTAAGACACCAGAGCACGTGTCACCATGTTCGCTCACACCAGCGCAAGGGATCTGCAGTGAGGAGATCGTCAATCGGGATGGACCCTGCGGATAGAACCACGCCCGCACCACAACGTCCACGGAACCAAAATGAGAAACCGCGCTTTCAAAAAGGGCGATCTGATCTTCCCACTGCAGAACGTTACACTGAACGTATATCGCGTTACTATTGAACGGAAGATCCAGTGAGTACTCTGCAATCCTTCATGGCAAGCTGCATACCCGCCCAGTTCACGAATCTCTTTAACCACCTTGCTCGCCGCCTCGCCGTTAACATCGCCAATCACAACTTTGGCGCTGCGGTGAAAATCAATGAGACTGTGAAAGGATTCACGGTATGAGAGACATACCCGTAGCGTGCAAACAAAATGGCCGTTTCACGTCCTATGCCATTTGCGCCACCTAACATTGAGATCAGTACGACGCGGAGCCAACAGACAACGCCGGTAACCGACCAGTGAGCACGACAGTTTTCCCCTCTACCCTTTTGGCGTACTGGAGGAGCTCTTCGAGGTCAATCGAGACCATTGTGGTCCTGTGGAGGTCTTGTGAAAGGAGATTTTTTCACTACTCCATCCAGATATCTCCGAGTCGCGACTCACGTTATCTGGGCAAGCTTCGTGAGAATTTTGGACCAAGCGGGCTCTCGGGGCCGCCGAATCTCGCAGTGATCAAGCTGTGACAGCTCAATATTAATGCGGTATTGAATTACTCTGTATCAGTACCTCCATTAGTTCCGTCCATTCCTGCAGGCATGAACTCGCAGGAGAAACGCAGGGAAGACGCGCAGGGTGCATCCACACCTGTAAGATGTATCACATCGAAACAACTACGGGTGGGATGGTTGGACATTCTTGATTTTCGGCGGTGATGGTCGGATAATGTGACAGCCGTATTATGAGTGCCTGAGTATAACCAAATGGATAATGAGCCCAAGTATAGCTGCAAGGGAAAAGAGAAAATTTACGACTTCACTGCCGCCTAATTACCGCCGTCCCTGCACAGGGTTGTCTCGGTAACCCAGACCTTCAAGTGTGATTTGCGGATTCGGAATGTTATCAGCCCGGGATCGATCCGGCGGAGTTCTCCCCTTGATAAAATTACGTTTGTTCGTCTGTGCCGGGGCGCGGAGCGCCCCGGCGCGCTTATAAATAAAAATGAGTGATGGGCGCGGAGATGGGCGCCACAGGCGGGAGTCGACGACGGACGAAGTCGTATGGATCAAGAGCATGTTGACTTATCATGGTGATACCATCAAGCATGAGCGGCGAACGCGGCGGGAAATCGAGGAGCGATTCAGACGAGGTATCACGGAGCGCAAATGAGACGTCTCCCGCTCTCGTGGGCGCGAATTGGAGCGGAGGGGGTCACGGAGATGGGACCGTGCAGAGGAGTGCACCGAACTCAAATGAGTTATGAACCTTCAGGAACCGCGGAAAGCTGGGGGGCCGGGTATTTTTCTGGGAAGAACGACGACACGGAACAGCCCACCGTCAATAAAGATATCCGCATACCACGGACGGGGGACGACGAGGGGTGGTATGAAAGACTAAGCAAGAGAGTCAGAAACACCAAGGCAAAATATTTTAACAGCTGAGCCAAATTGGAGGACGCACTGACGCTGGATAAAATGAAAACTATCAACATATTTGCGAACTAAATGCATCTGCAACTCGCGACATCCACTGCGTTCCCACCCATCCTAGACTCAGCTGAGACTAGGCGCTGTAGGTTGTGCCAGATGGAGTTAGGTCGGTGTAGGTCCCTACACAGACCCCCATCTAGGCGACTACACGTAATGTCCGTCTGGCTTTACGGGTGCCGTGAACGGTGGCTAGACTCAGGTCAGTGTAGATGAGGGTAGCTCATGGAAGGTGAGGCTAGTTCCCTAAACTCAGCTACACAGACCTAGACTTGCGTTTTAATGTTGAACATTTCCATCATCTAATATTCTGAGCAACTGCGTCCCTTCCCCCCTTTTGTAGGTGGCTACGAGCACCTGTTGCGACCTACACAGACCCTCCTGGACCTAGACCTACCTACACTGATCTAGCCAGAGCTAGACAGATCTCCACAGACTATGCTCTAGGCACCTAGACTCAATCATCGGTGTAGCCACTTCTAGGTTCCTACACTCAGGCTGAGTCTAGGAAGGGTCGGAACGCAGTGATCAGCAATAAGTACTGCGTACACGCGGTAAGCGACTAAACGAACCAGTAACGCGTTCTCCCAGAAGACTGCGCGTCAATCATAGATAAGTTATGTGTGAATTTCGGACGCACACCCTTCGAATTTCCTGGAGGTGGAGTTGAAGGCGTGCATGTGCTCGAAAGAAAGTCTTGAAGGCAGCCAATTGTAAATGTCGACTACAGTGTCTTCTGAGTGAGAGAATTGCATGAGAGCAGAAAATCCCGATTGGGGTGCACCGGGGAATAGGACGATTCGGAGAATGAACGAGTGGTACTCAAGCCTGCGAAGAATAGATAAGAGGCTCGAGTTCCGAGGGCTGTGCACCTCGCTGGCACAGCAAATGTACAGTGCTCTCTAGTGCGCCTGTAGATATGCTCAGATTAGGGAACACTGGCACTTTAGATGAGAGTAGAGAACGAGGAGGGGCTAGGCGAGAGCACAGTTATGGATCTAGGGTGTGGATCGTGGCGGATGCTGAGGGTTACAGGACGTATGATATGGCGTGAGTTTAAAGATGAAGATGGACGTGAGGTGGGCACCGCCCGTCGATGCGCGTCTCAAGTAGCGCGCGGACGTCCATCCTTCTCCGCGACACAACGGCGCCATTTGCGCGGCTCATCCGTCGCGGGGAGTGCGCGGCCTCGCGCAGCTGCGTCCACGCGAGGAGCGACCCCTCTGACGGCGCGAGACGATGTTGGGTGTCTGCGGTGGTGGTGGCAGGTGGCTGGCGGTGGGTACAGCCACTGATGGTGTCGGCAACACCGGCTCTCCAGATCGATGTTGTGTTTCTCTCAGTACGTATATATGTATCTCGTTTTCTACTAAGCGTCGACGGTCGTCTGTGGCGGATTCAGTTTAGTGCATGGAGTCGGCTGTCATATACATTATGGGGAGCCCTAAAATGACTATTCTGCTGTGTGAGTGCAAGAAGCTTCGTTTCCATTCGAGCTGAATTCTTTGTCTGCAAAGAAGTGGCGAACAAAGGTTTTGCCTCCCTCAAAAATATAGCGGCTTTTGCGATGTCACCTCGACGTTCCAGAATGGTCCCAATGTGATCCGTACACTCGGCCCTCCAGCGATGGATATCCATGAAGGTGAATCCATCCAACGCCACCTCGTATAAGGTCAACCCTGTTTCTTCGTCTCCCTGGGCAACAGCTATGGATGCGAGACGGCGAAACACTTTCATACTAAGACCATTCCCCTCCGACTCTTCCCAAAAGTCCTTGGGTCTGCTTCTTCGGAAACAGATGGTATGCATGCGTCTGCAAAGGGAAAGACATACGACAGCTTTCTGTGGACAGGTGGACACTGGGGATTTTTACCTGGGAGGACAGAATGCCTCCCGTACACTTGCGCACTCCGCTTGTGGTCAGGTCCCATGAGGTTCTAACCAGAGGTCCAGCCATTCCAACGGCCGGCCAGTCCCAGACTGCCAGCGTCTTGTATGATTGACCCCCTGGAATGATGTTGTGCTCGGTTGGCATCTTGTAGGATTCTGTAAGGATAACCACCCGTACAGTACTACATGTTTGTCTTCCGTAAACTTGTTGTTCAGCCTGTGGACCACGCGAGTATAATATACCCCCCCCCCCCTCCGAGCTCAACTTTCATTACCGGAAAATCGTGTTCCCCGCCAAAGAAATGCCGTTCCCGCAACGCTGCGGGAACAAAATCCCCTTTACACTGAAAAAAATCACTGCCCCCCAAATCTGTTCCCGCAATCCTGAATCCTGCGGGAAGAAAATTCCAATTCCCTACTTTTTGTAGCCGCCAATTTATCAACAACAGTTTTCACATGGCGCGCTACTCAACGTAGCGCGTCATGATATTTCGGATGCGCCGCCATACGCTACGGCGCCGAGCTACCGACGTAGCTCCCAAGTGAAATCGCGCGCTACGTTGATAGCTGTTACATTTGCTACTCCATCCCCTAAATTCTAATCACACCCTACATTTTTCACTGATACAGCTCAATTTCTTCCTGCTTCCGACCATCTCCCGCTGACGTTATATTCAGAAACGTCCTCTCCGGCCACTCCCCCGACATCGTGTCCCGTCGTTTCACGCGACGCGTTTGTTTGCCCGAGTATGGCAACGCCCTCGACGCTGATCGCCGCGCTGGCAACGGCTCTTTCGTTATCGCCTATTTATCTTGGCCTGAGTTCTGTGGGCAGACTGGTGGCTGTATACTCCGGAGAAAGCGGGGTGGCCGTACACTTTCGAGTGTGTGAAGAAAAAACATCCAAATGAATCCGAAAAAATTCTGAGAGGTAAATCTGACGAGTCCACACTAAATTACTATTATTCGGAAGGGCCCGAACAGCAACCGAAGCAGCTCGAGGAAGTGTCAAATGCTTCGTAGACCTGATGCGAAACAACGGAAGGCATGGAGCAGCCAGTGGTGCATCAACCTCAGGCTTTCTATTATCGATTATACATATAAGTGTCGTTCAAAGTTAGCCTTTTCGCGTTTCTTTTCGTGCTCCTTTTCGTCTCCTTTTCGCCATTTTTGCGCCAAAAATGCGAAAATGAAACAAAAAGGAGAACAAAAAGGAGTGCAAAAAGACCAACTTTGAAACCCCCCCCTCCTGTATTTTCAAGAAGGAAGCCTAGTAGGAGAGTTTTCCTTCTCTTGAACACATTTCGGCAGTCATCGGCAAGGGATCTGCCGTTGAAACTCCGAGCCAGCCGAGCAGGCGATCAGTGCACCCATGTTGTCTCAGAACACGCGAGCTGCTCCAGTCTTGTGATCAGCGTCTGCATATCTCTTAGGAGCGTTAGGTATTTAGCAGGTGCTCTAGCCACTTTTGCAATGGGAGAGTGGTTCCACCGCGAATGGCACTGGACTTTGCGGGTGCCTTTTTACGCGATTTTTTCGGAGAGGTCCAGCCCATGAAATGTACAAATGGTATTCACTAACAATGGGTAGTAGCTAATAGGATAGAGAATGTGTGATGAGAAGGTATGAAGGGCCCGGGAAAGGACAAAGGGAATGATGGAATCAAAGTCTGGTGCGGAGTTCCAAATATCGGCAGAAGAAGGAGGACAAGTAGGACGACAAAAAGGAGCATTTTGGCGAAAATGGCCTTGCGAGCTCATTTTCGCCAAAATGCTCCTTTTCGTGGTTCCTACTTGTCCTCCTTCTCGGTTCAGGAAGATGAACAGGAAAATGAAAAGGAGACCAAAAAGGAGCCGAAAAGGAGAGCTTTGAACGACGCTATAGTCAGATTGTTTAAATTGTATATTCGAACGAAAGCTAATACAAGACAAGGATGACTCGGAATACCAGAACATCACGAATATCTGAGAAGTTGTCGCGTGGATGTGCCTGTGTTTAAATTCTGCCAGTCCTACTGACTATCCATCCAGTCCTTCATGGTCCATCCTATTGTCAACACCTTATTTCTGTACTATTTTCTCTCCACTTTTTAGTGCTACAGCGCTGCCACCCAGCGCCGCCGACCGCCGCCATCGCGAGGAGCTGTGACGACGATCTCGAAGGGCAGGTCAGCGTCGACGACGTCGCGAACGGTCGAGAGGCTCAAAGTGGCTGAAGCGCGAGAACGCGTCGGAGGTGCACAGCCACGACCTAGCCTAAAGCTGGGCAGAAAAATAATAGAGAATTCGGAAGAACTACATACAATACATTTCGTCGAGAGTATGAATTCTCTGTATTCCAACGAGAATCTAGTGATTTTCCCTGTACTTGAGTTCTTTTCCTTACCCTGACTCGTGTATTTGACACTCGTCGCGGCAACTGGCGGTGGGGCATTCGTTGGTTCGTGAAAGTGAAAGTAAAGTTTACTTACTAGCAACCTCGTTCATCATTTCTTCTGTCCCTCGATGCCGTAGTTACACAGCTCACAGCAGTGCTTGCGAAATCTAGAAGCTCAGCGCTCAACAGCTGATGTCTATATTAGGTCTTTAAATCCGATAAAAGCTGTGAGTTCGGCGCTTATCCCTCTGATCTTCCTCCCACAACCATCGACGACGATCCATGCACAGCGAACACCACCAAGAGCCCGGGTTCACATCGGATCCGATTCCCGAGGATCCTGAAATCGCATCGTGAGTGCTTCTGTCGTCCAAGTGGATCGTGTCTGACGGCGTCTAATCTAGGTATGGCGGTGCCATTGTCTCTCGCTCGCAGCATTTCACTGTGACTGGTGGTACCTTCACCAGTATTACCAACAAACAGATTTCTGCATCTGTGCCTCCTGGTATGTTTCCCACATCCATCTTGCAAAGAAGAATTCGCTAATGCTCGATAGATTTCCGCAGGATCCCACTGGGAGACATTGACCTCCTGCGCGAAATACGGTTGGACAGCGCGGGCATCACCGATTACCGACGTGAACGGCCGTGCGTGAGACGTGTATATACCGCCAAAATAGAAGGTCGAAAGTCGGACATCACCGTTGCTGTCTATCAAGGGCAGAGTGCTCAAGAGGTGTGTTAAATTATTATTCTCACTGTACTCTCTCATTAACTTCTGCAGGAATGGCAAGAGGACATGAAGCGTTACTCGCGACTTCGGTACGGGAAAAGTTATGCTGCTCAGCAATAAATTTACTTTTTCGGCCATCCGAATATCGTTCTACTGTGCCGTTTCGCAAGTTCGTCGACAATGCATGCTATAGTGTTTAATTACGGTGTGTAGCTTCAGTTTCTGAGGCAACTGACTGAAATTGGCCGTCAATCAGATCTGATACCGCTCGAGCATTTCCTGGAATAGTATCGCCATTCACCTATCATCACTGTGTATATCCACGGGTACTGCGTAGGTACATCTGACACTCGACGATTGCGGAATGTTGATTGGTCTGTAGAGGGAGTTCAAGGTTTGTGGAATTCGACTCGGTTTCTCTGTCGCTGACACTGTCTTAGGACGTGCAGAAATATTTCACAACAGCCTTTCGACAGAATTTCGTGAGTCCGCCCTTCGGTGGTACCTGACTTCTTAACAACGACTCCAGGACGAGAACGAGTGCACATTTTGGATACGTCGCTCAACTGGGCAGCTCTGCGCAGACCTCATACCCGGTGATAGTTTTTATTTTTATATTGCGGACGACATATCCGACCCACAAGGGTTCACTTCCTTGAATGCACCCGGTCAAGAGGCCGTGGTCATCGATTCTCTGACGATAGGACAGTATCATGACATATGTGATTGGTATCTATCAAACTGGCGAATCATCTCCATATCCCCAGATGCGACAGTGAGTCTCGGCGCAGTAATTGCCTGTTCGTCGAGCGGTCAACTCCAAGACTTGGTTGAGATTGCGTCATTGCCGGATATGGATGTTCATTGCAGTGATTGGTATGGAGCAGAAGGAGAGGTCATGACGGATGGCTGGACACGGTATTTGATTCCTTCGCCTGGAAGGCGATCTAGTCTAATCATGTTTACTCAAGTTTCAACTCCAATGGTGTACTAAACTGTACTCTCTCGGCCAACATGTGGTACTCTGTTCACTGGCGACCTTGGTTCAGCCAAGCAAATCACATTTCCAGTCGCCTCGGACTCACATCCAATTTTGAGAATTATCGTACGTTTTGAACACATCATTGGTCTCACTTTTGTAGTAACCTCTTAACTAGTTATAGTGGAGTACATATATTTTAAAATCCGAATTTCGGCGGATATCGAAGACAGCCCCTTCGGCTACTTATTTGCATGCCCAATACAAGACTTCCAAACCGGGCCATCGTCGTTCGGATGGCCAGACTGTCCAGCATATTGGTCCCGGGACCCTTTAGGTGTAGAAAATCTCACCACGGCGGAGGCGACACATCT
The DNA here is from genome assembly GCA_029378395.1 of Mycena leptocephala. Lineage (NCBI taxonomy): Eukaryota > Fungi > Basidiomycota > Agaricomycetes > Agaricales > Mycenaceae > Mycena > Mycena leptocephala. The sequence goes on along the minus strand of JARJLF010000656.1, from coordinate 25,581 downwards.
GGGATTCCCTGCCATTCGACTGAGTGTGGGTGTGGAGGGGAGGTATCGGGATACAAGTGTATACGCTGGACTACGCCAATTCTGCCAAGGCAAAGGGTTTGATCCAGATAGCCAGGATGTTGCACGACATCTGGGTTACCCACTTTTTTAAATATCCGCTGAAGTGGACCCTCCGTTTGCCCACAGTGAGCTCACACACTCCCTCAACAAGTGATTGTGTTATTCTGACCAAATAATGAGTAGTAGATCCTGATGACGGGCAAACCGAGGCATCCAATCTCTGCGATGATATACCCCCGATGCTCTTCCTTATGTGATGTGAGGTTGCATCCTAGATATTACGATGGATATAAGAGGGACTTGTATTTTGTGGAGCTTTCAGCCGAGATTTCATTACTGTATCCAACCGGTGTTCGTTAAACTTGGTTGAAATTTTGAATGCTAGGGTGCTCCCCACCTGTATGTCGCTCCATTGTGGTGCACGGAGTAGGATTCACGCCACGAGCCATGTAGTGAATTGGAATGACTGCTTGGAATTTAAGAGATTGAATGGCAGTTGAATGACTTGCGAGTCATGTTTGTCCAATTATGTACATGTTAATCAGCTATTGTGGTGCAGATGCGCCATCCATAGTTGTAATTTTCAACAACGGTGACTTGTGGCTCGCGCCCTCCAGCGAATATTTGCGCGAATGAACCGAGGATGGGTTTGGGAAACAAATTTCATTTGCAATACATGGCACGACGGTATTGAATGAAGGGGACAACAACAGACGAGGAATGAACTCGCGTCATGTCACTATATCCTCCGGAGCCAAGAAATCCTCCACCGGGATGGAGGAGCAATGCGATGCTGTGTTCGTTCCACAGATACTTCCCGCGCAAATGGCAGAGTAACCGACGCCAACAAATGCAGAGACGGAAGACAAGGAAGAAGCAGAGAAGAAGATTTGAAATAGGAGCGGATGGAGAGATGACGGCACCCTCGCATCCGCGCATGGGTAAGTGGATAGGGGAGCTTGAGGGCCAAGAAAGGAGGAAGAAAATCGTCCAGTGAACGTGGGCCCAACGGAAGGGAATGCGCGAGTGAAGAAGCCCTCAGGCACGTCTCGGACACACCACCAACGCCTCCTACTGGATCGACATCTTCCGCACCGGCGACCAATCCGGCGACGCTCCTGAGGCGACATGGCAGAACGTCGCCGCGGGTTTCACTTCCCAAGTCGTGCGATTTCACAGAGACGCTCCCATTCAGGGACGGCGCATTTGATATCTTAACGAGCAGTCTTGCCGCGCATAATGTCGATAGAGCGGGAGGAAGGCTGTGTGCGCCGAGAAGGTATGTGGGCGGATATGAGGAAGTGCTTACGGAGCTGGGATGGACGGAGGTGAATAGCAAGTGGGGTAGGGCGGTAGTTATGTTTGGGGTGTGGCCGTGTATGGTGTTGAAGGCAAGGAAATCGGAGTGAGTCGTATTCAAATTTACCTTTCTTTGGTACGTCATGTCTGCCATATCGTTCCCAAGATGACATCCTTCATTGTGCTCTATATCTAATACAACAACTACCAATCTAAAAACCCGAGCATAGACTTTCAAAGAAGAGGAATCCAGCAGAACCGAAGAAATTTTATGAAATGGCCCTAAATGTTGTCTCCCCGATTCAAAAGAGCGTCCACTGGACGTTGATCAAACCGTCGTTCTCATAATTTGGATCAAGCGCAGCGATAGCCCCCTCGGCCAAGTCGATCGAATTAGGGCCATGCAAGTCGTTGCAACCTGCGCACCTGTCGGCGACTATAACCGAGATGCTGATGCCATTGACTGAAGCGTAGAGTAAGACGGTCATTTCCCTTTGTTATGTCTAAGTAAACGACGATGTGCGTACATTCAACAGTGACGGTTTCCCCGCAGTGCGCGCCATTGTCCCAGGTATCTACCCCGAGGGCGACCACGAAGTCGGAGTTCTGGAGCACGGTTCCGCAGGCGCCGATACCACCGTCGGGGTCATAAAACGAGGCTACAAGAATTGTCTGTACCACTGCTCACACCTGAAGGTTGAACTTACCAATTGCGTTGAAGGTGGTTCCGCCGCCTCCTCCAGTGGATCCTGATCCCCCGCTGACGCAGAGAGTTTGGCCGACTTGAAGATCTACCAAAAAACATTCAGCGAGAATCGACTTGAAATGGGGGCAGGGACTCATACTTGTGCAAGCACTGTTAATAGAGGGATTCTGTGCATGCAACTGAGCGTCAGAAACGCCAGTCTTCGACTCGATGACCGCACAGGTGTCTCCGCCAACGACAGTGTATGTCTGCGAACACGCGCCCCCTCCTCCACCTCCCGTGGATCCTGATCCCCCGCTGACGCAGAGAGTTTGGCCGATTTGCAGATCTAGCAAAGACATTCAGTGCAAGTCTTCCAGAATGGGGGAAAGAAACCATACTTGTGCAACCGCTGTTAATCGCGGGATTCTGTGCGTGCAACTGAGCGTCAGAGACGCCAGTCTTCGACTCGATGACCGCGCAGGTGTCTCCGCTCACGACAGTATATGTCTGTGAACATCCACCACCACCGGTGGTCCCCCCGGTGACGCAGAGGGCCTGGCCGATTTGAAGATCTAGAGAGAAAAAAAAATATTCAGTGCAAGTTGAAGGAACAAGGGAAGGGGCCCATACTTGTGCAGCCACTGTTAATTCCCGGATTCAGTTGGTGCAACTGAGCGTCGGAGACACCAGTCTTTGACTCGATGGCTGCACATGTGTCTCCGCTCACGACAGTATATGTCTGGGCGCATTGGCGTTTCTGAAATAGGTCAGATTGGGAAAGAAAAGCAATTGGGAATATTGAGTACCGCAAGTCCAGACAACGCGTTCGCCTCCAGGGAGGCAAGAGGACTTGCATTAATCACGGCGCCAAGCACCATCGCAAAGAGGGGAGCAAAGACCTTGGAGGAGACCATTTCGAACCAGAGTATGTAAGCAGAGAACAAATCTAGCTTGGAAGAATTGCGAACAAGGTCGCAGCTTTTATATTACGAGAGGAAGGAGAGTTGAAACATTCACACGTTCTTACCCCCGGCTAGGCTTTCTCGGTGTACTAAGTTGAACCGGATGTACATGTCCGGCTTGTTGAATTCTTCGGTCGGACAAGGATAGAGCAGCCAAATCCTAAAACAAGGTCGGGACTCATTTATTTATATCTTATGACTTAAGTTTGGTGACCGTTGCCGGCCGTCACCGATACGTTAGTTTATCCATCGGCTTCAAAGGTACATTCTTTCTCCGTCATAAGCCTTATCTCTTTCAAATACAGCGTCGGGCTAGTCTCTGGCTCAGTGGGAAACTTTGAGCCATCGGAGATACATGCGAGAAACTCATACAAGCTCAAGGCTTCAATTTGGCAGGTCACTTGGCCAGATCGGACTTCACGGACCAGCCTTGTATTTCAATTATGGAAACCCGCATATTTAATCCCTCTCAAACCGCGCCTACTGTCGGGTGTAATGTATTTCATTTCGCAGAGTCCATTTGAGCGTGGTTACTTGCTGATGGCTCCCATTTAGTTGCGACACTATCATGAGGAACCGTCAAGCAGGGACAGTCGTCCGTGTTGAGTTGCGACACTATTTCGGCACCCCGCCGACATGCGTTGATTCCCGCTACCTTCAGGTAAGGGTTTCAGGGAGGCCTGAATTTCACTAAATTGCTTTTTTCGTCAGCATTGTTTGCGTACCTGATCGAGGACATGATGTCTCTGCAAGAAAAATTCGGCATCCCCCAACCCGGCGTCAATGCCAACGATTGCCGCTCAAACTCATGATTTTGCTTAGTGCATCGTCCGATTCTGCCGCTGAAACTCTCACAACTACCAACCAAGCGCCGACAAGGTTTTCTTGCATATCTTCCAAGCCTAGGCAGCCCTCTTTCTTTAGTCTTGAGCTAGGAAGCCATCCAAATGATTTATGTAAGGGTTTATTCCCATAACTAGGGATTGTAGTTTTTGGTCTAGCTCTCCCCTGCAACTTATGTTGAAGTTTAGTCGAAGGCGCGCCTTTCTCGTGGTAAGTATGGCCCCGAGGTGATCGAGGGGTGAGCTTGCCGGGATTTATGCACTCCTTCCTTGTCGGCCTTGCCGACTTCATCGCATCAATTGCGCCTCTTGCCAATCCCCATCATTCACCCGCCAAAAAAAAGAGGTATAGGGCCGATCCTTTTTCCGACCTCGGCCTAAACTGACTAAATACGTAATTGTTCCCATGTGCGTTACATCCAAGTTACATCTGCATATGGCGTATAGGTGAGGTTTTTGTGATACGCATCCCCGGGCACTGAAAAAGGAGCTATTGATTTTTAAGTTCAGTATTCAACTCAGTCGGTTGTGGAAGGGGAAGCAGATTCACGTGACAAACAATACGGCAACAAATAGACACCAAAACACATGGAGCTATGAACCACATGGTTTCCTAGTACATTATACAGGTCCTAGACTAGACAGAGCCCCATTCTTCTTCAAAAAGTCGGGGGCCAATTTTTTCCCCCTCCGGACCTGCCCTTGGTCGCCGGTTCGACTGCCGGCGCCCCGCACATCGCCGAGAGCGCTCGGCGGAAAGTTGAAGACGGAATCTGAGTCAGTGTACAGTAGGCCAAAAGTGCGTACTTGGATTTCGCGCCATGTCCGGCTCAATTGCACCGCAATCCAAACCCATCAGTGTCAGCCAAAGATCTTGGGAGGCATGAAGGTCTTCAAATGTCAAGAGGTGTCGTTCGGTCAGTGGTATGAGAATTCTTCCACGTCCGGTCTTCCTGGAGAAGCATTCCAGGCCCTAGTGGCAGGCGGGGCCGAAAAACGGGTGCTCATCAGATAAATCGTGCGCGGGGCCTTGCGGCCGGCGGGGGCACCGGGCCGACAGCGGCGGCCAGGGTGACCTCCCCCATCCCAGATGGGCTGGGTTCCGGGCGAATCCATCCAGTGGCTGAAGCGCAGCGCATCGCCCAAGACCGGAAGTCAAACGGTTGGACTGCACAAATTTTGCTCCATGTGCGGATATGTCTGCTTTACCCCATTTTGCCCCACCGTGGACCTTGACCCCATTACTCTTGCCATTACTGCGGACATTGACCCCGTCACAGTTTTAGTACACACCACATATTAAGTTACTGTGTTTCAAATTTGTGTCGGTGACCGAGTTGCAAGATGGTGTTGCTCTTGTTCCAGCCAGGGAATCTGAGACTGGTGAGTGAGTATTGCGTGAAGACACAGCCAATCCGAGTGCCTTCCACTCGGTTCCACACTGGCCTGCTATGAGGTAGAGTGAATACACAGTATTGTTTTACATGGCAAGTTCGGTTAGCGATAGTATTTAATAATGATGGAAAAGGACACGATGTTTGAGGTAGCTACATGGCATCACCTGGAATTGGCTAGGCAAGCGCAGCTGTCGCGGTACTGAGTTTTCTTCTCGATCGACACCCCAACACCGCTTCTCTCTTTCGACCCGCCGTCATTATAATTTTCTACAGTTGCTGGCTATCGCGGGGTCCGGCCCTTGAAATTCAGTTTTTCTCTCACTCGGTGCCACTTGCTATATATCTTGGGGTGGAATCAGAGCTCAGACTCCCGGATGTGGCTGTGCTCTAGTGTCTTCTGAACCAGTGGCTGTGCTTTGTGCCCTCAACATCATGTCCACCCTCCAGAATTTTTCACCATTTATTGTGGACTTTTTTCGTCTCGGAAGGGTTCAAAGTGCAGCCACTGGTTCGGATGTTGCTAGAGCACAGCCACATCCGGGAGCCTGAGCTCTGATTCCACCCAAGATATATAGGCGCGCGGGGTATTAGAAGTGGGTGCGAGGGATTTTAGAAGTGTAGACAGGCAGGGATGACATCACATGGGGACCGGGAGGTGCGGAGTGGGTGGGGTATTAGAAGTGGGTGTGCGAGGTATTAGAAGTGCGGGCACAGGGTATTAGAAGTGGGGGTGCAGGGTATTAGAAGTGGGCGCAAGGTGTTAGAAGTTGGGTAAGCACGGCGGGCTCCTAGGATCTAGAAAGGTCAACCTGGTTTCTAGTATGACTAGAAGGATTTAGAAGTCCTTGGTAAGGTGTTATGGAAGTGGTGGCAGGTATTAGAAGTTGTATTGGAGGTCATATTCGAAGTGGTGTTGGGAGGTTGGCCAAAGTCGACTTCGAGAGACAGAGCAAAGGCATGTGATGGATTGTGTCTTGTGGAAAATGCTGGGACAAACATCCAACCTCCGGCGTCCCAAATAGGAAGGCGGTTGATACTGTACTTTTTTGTTCAAATCGACAGGGGGTGTGACACGTGACCCATTTTACCTATTCGACATTTCGGCAGCCACTGAATTTTTGTGTGACACCTCAAAAATTTCGACATTTGAACCGAAAGTTTCGTCTTTTTTGCACTTTTTGGGCAGTTTGGGGACCTTCAAGACCGACTGGAGTTGCTATATCCACCAGAAAATCCAAAATCACCTACTCTCTTATGGTGGGAGGTTGCTGGGGGAGGGGGAAGATTTTCCGAGGTACTTCTAGCAGTAAATAAACGAGAACTCTTTTATTCGCAGGAATACTCTAGTGATATGAGGCATCTGCTTAATATACGAGGTATACAGGATAAGTATCATATAAAAGCTCGTTACTGAAGGCAAGGAACTTGCCGATCGTACAGCAATTAAACACGTCCTCCTGACACGGTCACTCAGCTTCATTGCTGTGTCGTCCATGGAACCCTGGCCAAATCATAGGAGCAGCCTGCCACGCTCAATGAATAGCAGGCACTGTCTCGACTGCGGCACCGTGAAGCCCCTCGTGCACGCCGAGCCATGCGCGGTCACCGTCGCGAGGCGAGAAGGAGCGTGATACTTAGTTCCTCAGGAGCTGTTGATGGGACACGTGCGCAAACAAACGCGTCGCGTCAGGTCCGAGTGAGGCGCGGCAGTCGGTCGGTCATGAGCAGAACGTGCAGAGGGAAGCTGATGGAGCGGGAGCCAGGCAAAATTAAGGCAGGGCATATTCCGAACTATTCGGATGTAAGTTAGCTAATTTAATCCAACCCGTTGATTCTCGCCCAGAATTCCTCCGTCATATATTTTCGTTACATAATCATTGTACTACAAATTCATTTTGAACGCTTTACCTTGCCGGTGCACTCTTGTCCAGCCTTTCATACACCCCAACGATATCCGAATTACTCGTCTTCCTCTGCCCCGATAACCGTCTTCTCGAATTGTCGAGCAGGGATGCGACGTCTGAACATGATGTCGATCTCGCGGTAAGATCGACCTTTCATCTCCGGAAGGCAGTAATATGCCGTGATCCAAGTTATGAGGGCGGTTGCACCCCACACATAGCCGCACTTGCCACCAACTAGGCCATCGTCAGTACACAAGGATAAAGAAGCCACCCAACGAAAGCAAAGCGAAAGAGATAGAAACTCACGGTTTCCACCAGTCGGATTAAGCATAAACGATCCAACTAGATAGCATGCATCAGCTCCTTCCTCGTCCAGGCGGAGTTAGGATAGAAGACTTCACTCACGGAAGATGCAAGGAATCTCGATGATGTAATACGACGCGCGACCGATTCCGGTCGTGAGCGGCCTGAGGCGGATGGCTGACGTTTCCGCAATGATGCACCACGAGATGGGCGCGGCGGCAAATGTGAACATGACGGAAGCGATGAGCCCGAAAGACGCTTGGGCGTTCGAAGCTGCGTTCGACGTGCCCACCGAGGCGGCGATACCAAGAGCGACGAGCATCACGGCGTTGAACGCTGTGCCCAGAGATAGATGGGACGTCGGCCGAAGTAAGTCGTCAGGAACCATGAAAGCATGACGAAGATCATTTGAAGGGCCTAGGTGATCAGACCGAGGGCAAAAGCAGTGTTTTGCGCCATACCCGCCTCTGCTCTGAATTAGCACATACATTTTTCATAGACAAAGCGGTTATAACACGTACGCTTGAAAAAATAGACGGCCTGGTTAGCGATAAGATTTCCCGCGAGGTTCTGTGCCGCGTAAATACCGCACACGATGAAAGTACGCCGGCGGTCAGAGCCTTTGAACAGTTCGATGTAGTTGGGCGCGGTGGCGGATTTTTCGAGTTCGACGACACGGCGCATCATGGCGACTATCTCGCCCGAGTTCAGTCTCGATTTACGTCCAAGCCGCTCGATGGACCGAGCCGCCTCCTCATGACGTTCCTTTCGGACCAGCCACCACGGTGACTCAGGCGCAAGAAACATGAGGACCATGAGTGGAGTGGGGAACATCCACTGAAGTGCGATGGGAATCCTGGATTCCGTCAGCTAAAGACATGTCCTGTGACACGGTGAAACACCTACTTGTAGGCGCTTTTGTCGAGCCTGGCGTTATACACGAAGGTGACCGCACCGACGATGATACTACCGATCGCCCAGAACATTTGCAGGACCTGCGTAGCAGGTGCACGCAACCGCAACGGGACTATCTCACTGCAATACGCCGGAGCGTTGGCAATGAAGATACCCCAAGGTAGGCCCTCAAGAAGCTGACCCACGAAAAAAACGGCCAGTGAATTGGCGAAAAATGTGACAAAGATGGTCGCGTTCATCAGCGCGAGTCCGAGCAAGGTCGCCCAACGGTAACCAATTCGGCTGGTTATAGGACCTGCAAGGAAGACACCGATGAGGGCACCGAGTTGCCCGGACATTTGGAGAGCAAACTGCCATTTGGTGACGACCACAAATTCGCCGGTGGCAGTGTCCAGGACACCGAATCGATTTGCGAATGCGGGCAGGGCGAGGAAATTGTTCATGAGAAATACATCGTAGGATTCCATGATCTGAATGGATGGGTCAACCACGGCCTCTCTGGAGCAGAATGTAAACGACTGACAATGGTGAAAGACATGACGAACGCCCAGAAGCAAGCCATGGGATACGCCCTGACGGCTTCCAAGACCGTCATGGAATGCTCAGAGTTCTCGGCCTCGATCGCATCCATCTTGTAATCAGCGACGTTCGCCTTGAGGTCGGTATGGTCCTCATGGTCGCTGTTCCCATTCTCATAGGAAGCCTTCTCATTGGCGGCTTGAGGTTCGATGTTGGTTCCGTTGTTCATTTTGGCTAGTGATTTGCCTCAAATAACGGTTATCGACTGCGAGGGGTTGGGACGAGGGAATGCTTCTCTGGTCGAAGGTCAGCGTCAGCGACAGGAAGCGTGTCTCCGGAACAACAGATGTGGGGAACCGTATGCATATATATAAGGCTCAGTAACAGGGCCGGTTTTTGGGGGGCCAGGCTGGCGTCAGGTGAACATACCTAATCAGATGTGGCTCCTTCTAAAAGTCCCGAAATCACCAAAATATCACTAATCGATCCGCCCTCGTTGAAAGCCCGGGCTTTCTTGGACGGCCTCAGGCACGCGGTTCAAGAAAAGGGAACGCGACCCCCACGACGGGAGCCCGAATGTGATAAAAACGGAAATAATGCGTGCGTAGAAGATAATGTGCGGAAGGCGAGCGGTGGAGGGGGGATGGAGTGAGCGGGAAAAACATAGGGCATGCGGAAGTATAATAACTACAAAGGGGGGTAGCAGAAAAAACACGGTCTAGTGCCGCAACGGAATGCCTAGGCGGGCGAAATAACAGACTTCGTACCCACATCAGAAAAATGTTTTCCGTCTGGCGCGTGTGGGCCAGACCAGCCAACGCCGCCATCACGCCAGAAGGTCATGTGGGTACATTTACGCCTTCATAATGCCATAATCCGCCAGAATAGATTCTGGCGCCTTTCCCGCCCATTATGTTTATTGATCCCAGGATATCCAGTTCTGCATGCCATTCCGTTCCAAAATCTCAAATGTATCAAATTATTACTCCCAAAAACGCATTTTTATTCAGTGTAGTGTGGTTCGTATGTTCCTGCTTGCCCGAGATCGGCCCGGTGCAGGCCATGGTTCCCATCAAATGAGCGTGTATGCTGTCTTTTGCCGCGCCATTCCTGAGGTTCAGAACGGGTTGCTATGTCTTGGCTGAGCCACCGGTTTTTTTTCTTCTTCTTAAATTCAGAAATGAAAAGCGAGAGAGAAAGCAAACTATAGCTGTCTGATGCCGTGTTTTAAAAAAAATCTGCGTCGTTGCGAGGTGCGCTGAGAAACAGAGTCGGGAGACGGCGGAGACTGGCGTCGATTGGGTGGCACTGTGCGTCGTGCTACCCAACGATTCAAGATGCTGCTAGGCCTTTTTTAGCTTAAATAAGGTAATAAAAGGGCTCCCTTTTCTCGGATTATATTCCTAGGAAGTAACCGCTTCCACTTGATCGCTCTATAAAAAGGTATCATTAGTACTATGCTAACTCGCGCCTCGTTTGTGATAGGTTGGCTTCACTTGTTTGTGGGGATCTGGCGCTGTAAGTCCAAATGTTGAATGAACGTGGTTTCCATGCTTTGCTCTCCAGCGCAAAGCTCAGGCTTCACAATTCCCGATTGCGACTAGATTCAGCATTTGACAAAGGCCTATAAGCTCAGCCTGCAATCTATGGATCGATTTTGCACTGAGGGACGGAAGGGCTAGCGCTGTTATTTTCATTCAAGCACATGTCCACCTGGTCTCTTATAAACTCACTGCATTCAGACCCCCCCCCCCCCCCCCCCCCCCCCCCCCCACCCCATAGGCACAGATGTGCCCACCTTCACCGATCCCCGCCTACGGACTGCCCACCCAAGCCAACATTGGTCTACCCTAATAGGCATTGGCCGACGTTGGTCTAGCATCCCTACCGAGGCAAAGCCTGCCCACCTTGGTAGATCTTCGCCGACAGTGGTGTGTCTATCTTGGCCAACCTTGGTCAACCTTGGCCAACCTGGGTCTAGGTTGGTGTTGGCTGGAATGGCTGGACAGGTACAAACCATGTCAGATTTTGAATTTGGCTAACTAGGCTTAGCTAGGCTCATCGGCCCACATGAGTCTATGTGTACCTAATCCAGTGGGAATACCTAGACCAACCTCGGCAGGGATGGGCAGATGGATGGGCAAGGGTCGGCACACTGGTCTGCCTACACATCTGCCTATCAGGATCTGGCAGACCTGTGCCTACGGGGGGGTCTGAACACAGTGACTGATACCAAAATACTGTGTGCTTGTACTTCGCATGTTGTCATGTCTACCTCTGTTTGATAAATGACCTTCCCCACACATACACTGCATTCAGACCCCCCTGTAGGCACAGGTATGCCAGATCCCAGTAGGCATATGTGTAGGCAGACCACGCCGACCTTTGCCGATCCATCTGCCGATCCCTGCCGAGGTTGGTCTCCCTGTTCCAGCCGGAATAGGCTGACTCAGGTCGGTCAGGGTCGGCCATGGTAGGCACACCACAGTCGGCCGGGATCTGCCAACGAGGGCAGGCCTCATGTAGGCAGACATGCTAGACCAACGTAAACCAACCTTGGCTTGGATAGATGCACCTCGGCAGGGATCTGCGAACGTAGGCACATCTGTGCCTACGGGGGGGTCTGAATGCAGTGATAGTACATCGAAAAGCTGTGCCATTAAGTTGGCGATGAGAGAACCTGCTGGGGCACGAGCTGGGTGATGCCGCTGCCTCATAAAGTCCATGTTTGCCTCGTGTGTTCTCACTGTCAGAGTTCGGGTCAGATGTTTCAAGTAAGCAGTGAGCCCGTTGCAAACGTGCGGGGAAGTCATTGAAGATGTACACCAATCCATATTGAAAGAGGCTGTAAAGAGCTATGGAATGAATACCGTAGTGGGGAGCTGTAAAGAGGGCTTTTGAACCAAACTATTGCCACCGGCCAGCTTGGTGGGTCAGTGGGCAAATGGATTGGTGGATCCATCTCCCACCCCATCATTATGTCGCCTGACTAATTCAGTTGTACAAATCGTTCCAATCTTCGACTCAACATTATGGTCACGAGGGTGACTGAAATCTTGAAGCGCACCAAATCCAGCTGTCCGTGCGCCCATTTCGCTCTCGTGGACGCAGAGAGACGCCTGCTGTAGTACACTTGCACCGCCCCCTCGGGATCACTAATGCTGAAATTTTCTTGCAGAGCCGGGCTCGACGCGTCCAGAGTGCTGACCCGACTCTTGAAGCCGCACGACTCGGAGCAATCGGAGTCAGGAGAACACAAAGCGTGGATTACTTATGTCCAGACAATTCGTGAAATTTGGGAGAAGCTCGAGTGCGAGGTGTATGCAGCAGAGAATGCGATATCGGTACGCCTTCTCGTTGTGTCTGTTTTGGCGCACTAACGGATCATGGTTCGAATTCAACCCCGATCAGCTCATCATCGAGACCGAACGTCAGCGTAAACTGGGAGAGAGTATAAACGACAAGCTCGAAGTTGCGGAAAGCGCTGTTCTCACCTTAGGTCAGGATCCCGGGAGCCGGTGGTTGTCTTATCGCTCATCTCGTCGAAAGATCGCGCAAGCTCGTACTCCGGTTTCAATCAACAGACTGTGTAGAAGGATACAAGTGGTGGAAATTTGGCTTTGCAACGACCGGCGTACGTGGAAGTTTCCGTGCACTGTGGATCTTTTCTTGTTTCCTATCTATCTAATCCTGGAATTGTGCGCACAATTCCACCTCTATAGACCTTTTTTCGGCTTATAGATTTTGAAAGTGCCCATTTCTCAGAGATTCCCTGAAAAAAGGCCGTTTTCAAAAAGCTTTGTGCGCGAGATTCCCTGAGAGACGACCCTTTTCAAAAAGTTTTGTGCGCGAGATTCCATCTATAAGGCTCCAAATGGCCTTGTAGATGAAAATTAATGTCAAAATCCTGTGAAAAGGCAATTTCCAGGGGATCTCGCGCACAAAGGTTTTGAAAAGGGTCCCTTCCCAGGGAATCTCGCGCACAAAGGTTTTAACAGGAGACCCTTTTCAAAAAGCTTTGTGTGCGAGATTCCATCTATAAGGCTCCAAATGGCCTTGTAGATGAAAATTAATGTCAAAATCCCGTGAAAAGCCAACCAGATTCAGGAAGAATGAGCGCACAAAAGATGACATAATACAGGGAAGCTGAGTGGAGGGTGTAGAGTCAGAACTCCTAGAAGCCAATGGAGGAGCAATAGAGGGGCAAGAATCAAGCAGAATCCAGAGGAGGAACAAAGCAGGAAAGCGTAGATGGTGGAAAGAAAGAAAGAGCAAGATGGTCACATGATGAAAGTCAACCAAATGATCGGCTAAACAGATACTGATGGCGTGAGTAAGAATAGAAACAGAATGGTCTTGAAACGTTTGGGACCCATTCACGTACTCTACACCTTATCAGAGGCATAGTTTTTGCATAGTTTAGCTTACAAGAAAAAAAAAGGGGATGAATATTGACAAAAACAGGGAATTAATTTGGAACGCGCACTCGGAGCCTCTGAAAACGCGTCTGTTCGATTCCCACACCCTGATAATGTCAGGGAAAAATTCAGGCTGATCTTCAGCACATACCTTGGCTTAGATAAATGTGATAAATGTCGGGAAAATAACGAATTCAATTGGAACACTTGCTCGGAGGGCTCTGATAAAGTGTCCTAGTTATATTCTTTTTGCCGGTGTGCCTCAAAACAGTTGTCGGTGGCTGTGTCATGTGCTCAGCCACCGGCGGCTGTCTTCATGCCATAGCCACAGTTTTGAGGGCCAGAACAGCTAGATAAATATATAGGCTGGATATGTTCTACCCAACAGCGCTGCGCGGGTCCACGGGGTCCCCGGGAACGAATACGCGGCGGGGGTTGCGATGCACGGGATCCAGGACATACGTGAGAAAAGTGAGCGCCTGGAGCGCTGGCGCAATCTTGTCGAAAACTCGGGTCAGTGGAGCCTCGATGTCGCGTATCGCACGCTTGAGCCGGAGGGTGTTCCTGCCGTTGACCTCGTGGTTTGCGAGCTGTCGATCTTCCTCCTCGCCCGTGAGGGGCGGCCGCAGAATCTTAGGACAACCAAGCAATTCGTCGAGTACCGCTTCCTCGTCAAGAGGGTGGTCTGCCTCAAGACCCCGCGTAAATGTAAAGTGCCCGTGCCCGGTCTCGGTATCGTGCACAGTCGAATCGGATATGAGGAGACGTGCGACTATGTTTTCGGGGCGAACATCGAGATATGCCTCCAGAAGAACGACCCCGGCAATCCCGGTGGCCATATATGTTCACTCCTGAAGACAGCGGCCTTCCGGAAGGAAGAAAGACTGCAGAGTTCATTTCGTCGAAGCAGGTCGAAGCAGAGACGACGGCAAGGTGAGATAGATATCCAAGAAAGAGGCTGGTGAGGAACCGTGTATGCATGAGGGCTTGAAGAGAGTTGCTGCTGCGTTAATACTGTGCATCACTGCGCCAACCAGGTGTTGCCGCCGAGGACGGGCAACAGCCGCTGAGAGATCGGCTTAGACTCATGTAGTTAGACTTCTGAGGACGATGATCTTGAGAAGACGATGAGCAGAGCTTGAGGGGCCACGATCCAGGTGGTGTGAGCAAAGGGCTTGAATCTTGAATACAGACGGGCACTCTGCGAGCATCGGATGTGGACTTTGCTGTGGGAAGGCAGACTTGACGGGCTTGATGTCTCAAGGTGCCCGCGACGATGCCGACGGCGAGGGGAGGAACGGTGGGCTGGAGGGCCTGTACTAGTTGTAGACGAGGGGACGGGAAGGGAGGGAGGTGGTGGTTTGGGAAGAGCATGGCGATCACCATGATCAAACAATCAACGAAAGTTATCAACACGCACGGACCATCCACGTGCTGCGCGCAGCGCGACACGCGCCGCATGATACACAGTAGTACTAGTAGTACAGTAGTGCAGACTCCGAGACGCGTCCCGACGTCGGCCACTGGAACCATGACAATAGTGAGTTTGCGCAGAGCCACCAGTCTAACTGGTGGCTGCTCTCTCCGGTGTGCAGGACAATCATTCAGCTCGAGCTACCCACCATGCAATCCTCTCCACAGGGGCTATATATGGTGGCTAGAAGACCCCGAGAGATGTGCTGGCTGCAGAGAAAAATAGCCACCAGTTGATCTGGTGGCTCTGCACAAACTCTCTAATGTAGAGACTTAGATTGCGCGTTGGGACATGGGAGGTATTATAAAAAGAATTATGGTGTTACTTTCAAAGAATCATGAGTCACATTTACAGCTGTTTGCAAAACTAATGACACTATCTAAAAATAAATGAAAGAAGAGCAGTTTTGAGGTGCCGGATCGTCGAGCTTGTTTCTCATCCAATTCTCAATGGATTTTCCCGAAAGTAGGCGCGTTCGAAAGCGAGTAAGCGGGGCTTTCATACTGTACCCTATTCACCAGGTAAATTACGTAATTTCGATGTTTCACAATTCCGGCTGTCTGGTTTGAACCAGATGCGAAAACAGCCATTTCTTCATCACCTCTTGACCGAATTCCACGAATCTAGGTGATTCTGAAAGTGTATATCCGAGCAACCAATAGGGTCAGTCAGAGTAGCAGTTTTCGGGCGGTTTTGGCAGTCGATTATGAATTATTTAAGCGTGGGAGAACAGGATAATTCAAAACTGTCTCCGACGGCGGTTTTGAGGCGATTCTGCATTTTAATTGCCAAGAGGCAAAAATAACTGACGATAATCGCTTTTAATTCTAAAACCGCCTGCAGAACCTCCTTTGGAGGAGGTTTTACAAGACAGTTTTGAGGCGATTCCGGTTATCACACGGTTATTCAGCATTTTTTATCCGTAGAACCACCTTCATAATCGGGTCGGTCAAAATTGAGGGTCGGTTCTCACACAATTATGATGAGAACATTTTTCAAAACCGTTTCCATAACCGCCTCCATAATCGACCCCAAAACCGCCCTAAAACCGCTACTCTGACTGACCCTAATATTCCGCTGCTCTGGAATGAAACACACATGATGGGCACCCACAAGAATGTATTTACTGATGGCCACTGAATATTCATTCCTAGCGGATTGCCTTGAGGATAAACCAAAATCTCAAATATCCGAGAGCTTTACTCCGATTTCAGCTCTGGTAATCACCCGAATTCATCCCAATCGGCACTCTGGCCATGGAGAAACGGTGGTTGCCGCGTCTGGTTCAAACCAGACAGCCGGAAATTTAAAACATTAAAATTACGTAATGTACCTCGTGAGTAGGGTACAGTATGAAAGCCCCGCATATCCGCTTTCAAACGTGCCTATTCTCAACAAAATCCGTTGAGAAATGAATGAGAAATGAGCTCGGCAATCTGTCGCATCAAAAATGCTTTCTTTTAACTATTTTTAGCGAGTGTCATTAGTTTTGCAAACAGCTGTAATGGTACGGGACTGACTTGCGCACGACCTAGGTCCGACCTAGTCTTGTTGTTACCGTGGGGGTCCGCTCAGGTCAGGATTTTATTACATAATCGTCGGAGTTTGAAATCTTGCCCTAAATAAACTTTGTCAAGAGCGTGTTATTTCACGCAGTTAAAGCTCAGTTGAGCAGCTACATGTGTGCCTTGAAGTTCTGTGTCCTCAAAATTTTAAATATCAAAATGGAATCCTCATATTAACGGTGTGCGACTTTTGATCTGGTCAGCAACCAGAAAGAAAAATCGTTGACGGCCACATATGAGCCCTTAAAATTTCAGGAAGTGCTGCAAACTTGATGGCAACTATAGGCAACCAGTCCTATGTAATTCGTGTATGAATAAATCAGCTCCCAGTCTCACCGAACATTTTTTCAATGATTTGTGATTATGTAATAAGATTCTGACCTGATCGGAACACCGCGGTAAGTAACAGACTTCAACACGCCGAGGTACGAGGTGCCTTGTGTTGTAGCGTCTGTCTAGGAGAGACTAGGTCCGACCTACATTCTGAGATTCTTGAAGACACCTTTGACGGTCCTTGAAGGTTACGTCGAATGTTTTCTTCGTTTCTAAGCGTTGGGATAAATTTGAGGAAGCCGGCACTGCTGACACGCCGAGTGTCCACTCCGATGATCTACCGACAGACTGACCGTGAGTTGTCGGTCTACGGCAATGCTGGCAACCAGCTGACGACAGCTGGCGCGACCAGATATCGACCCAGATCAGCGCGCCATCAACTCATCGGCTCCATCAGCCGATATCCGGCGGCTGCCTATTTCCTGATGCCCAGCGGCCCGCACGGCTTGTGCACGGCCCGCCGTTTTCACCGGATCAGTACCGCCGTCGTCTGCTCCTTGGGCCTTGGCCTGCTCCACGCAAACCCCACTGCCCCCAGGTTGATTCCAGGCTGCTCTCGTTGAAAACGAGGTAAATTGGACATCCTCTACCCTGGACTCACACTCGGGTCCGTGACATCTCCGGGTGCCAGTGCTCCTTAGAATTACCAGCGCTGGTCTACGGGTTTCATAGTAGGACTGGGGCTTTTTCCACCCTTTTCCTGAGGAAGCTTTATCTTTAGGATGTCACTGCAGAATCACAACTTGCGACGCAGACGGCTTTCTGCCTCCACTCGTTCTACGGCCGTAAAAGCAAAAAATGCTTGCTGGCAAGCGCTCAGGCAGCAATGACGAGTCCAAACCCAGCGACTTCCGAATGGACATTCTGGACTGGAATTGCAATTGGAGCAATGCAAACACCGCTCGTTGATCCAGGTTCGTCGCATGAACCAGATACAGAGTCACGTCTGAGGCTTGGCTCCAAACTGCGTCCTTCACGGACTCAAATCGATAACAGGGACCCCACCTGGAATCCATTCATAGCCAACTCCTGCGAGTCAACGCGCTAGGTGAGGCAATGGATCCGATGTTCGGAGATTGTGGCATTAAAGAAGCGTCCGACGGAGAGAGGTGTTTTAATAACGGGGGTACGAGTACTGACTGCGGGGTTTAAAAAGGCATCCGTCGGGGTCCTGTGTTGTGATTTACACAGTGGACCGGGATAGAGGATCTCATGAAGTGGAAAAGCAGAACGGTACTTTAATAGATCAAGCCACCTTGTGAACCCCATCACCATGTCGTCGACCGAGTTGCCCACCAAGACTATGGGCTCAGTCCAGACCTTGCCCCAGCGGCGATGGAGTCATCTCGCTGGACAACGCCATCTGCCGTAAAATTGACTTTCGCCTCCTCCCACTGATGACTATGCTTTATCTGTGCTGTTTTATGTACGTTCATCCGCCTGTGACTCTGTGAATATTCTGCCTTACTGTCTTGGTTAAAGGGATCGAAGCAATTTGGGCATGTCCATTCCGTTTATCGACTACTCTTGACCTTCATCTCGCACCTGCAGGAAACGCGAGGGTGATGCACTACGTTTTTACGCAAGGATAAGATGGTTCTGATTTTATCTTTTCTAGATCGCCGGAATGGCTGAAGATCTTAAATTATCGGGCATGAGATACCAGCTGGCAGCGGCAGCATTTTTTGTGCGTTGCTGCATGACTCTCAACTCTCAACTTTTCTAACCTCTTTTGAAGATTACTTATAGTTTACTTGAAATTCCCTGGTTGGTCGTATTATCCGTCCCTTTTCCGTCAGTCAATCTGGTTCCATACAGCAATGTTGTACTGCAACGACTTCGACCTTCAATCTGGGGTTCGTTTCTTATTTTCCCCTTCACGCGTCAATAATTCACAAATGTCGTAGTCTCCCCGATTGTACTAGCCTGGGGAATAGTCAGTCAGTCCATCTCTTCATGCCTCCGATCGGAATGAAACAGATATCCGTGATTACAGTGGTCTCGATGGCGTTCGTCAAAACGTGGCAGGGTCTCATCATGTGAACTTCTCCCCAATCTAGATCCACCATTTCTATTCCCTGGTTAATCTGCATTCAGAGCCCGATTATTCCTCGGGGTGGCAGAGTCGGGCCTTCTTCCAGCGTTGTGTCAGTCATTCACTCATTTCTTCCTCTTAAACAAATGTTGAGAAACAAAAGCATTTTGTGTCACTTTGTGGTATTGCCGTGACCAGCAGGCGCGTCCGATTGCATGTTACTTCTCCGCTGTGACGCTCGCAGGTTTGTATTCGTTTCCGTAGAGCCCCATGGCATTTTACGTATTTGTCACTTTAGGCGCCTTTGGAGGGTTGCTCGCGTTCTGTATTGAAAAAATGGATGGGTGTGTTTTGTTCTGGCCTGCGCTATCATTGTTGACCGACGTCGACTGATTATGGAAGCCTCGGAGGACTACAAGGCTGGTCGTGGATTGTGAGTGAAGATCCTGATTTCCATTAATAACAAAACCCCAAATTTACGATTTACGCAGTTTTTATTGGAGGGTCTGCGTATGTGTATAGTTTAAAGATAACAATAACTTCATTGCTTTTCAGTCACGATTTTAATCTCCCTGATATCCTTCTGGGCGATGGTCGACGTGGGGGTCTTCCGTTCTAGCCCATCTAGAGACTGCTAAATACTAATACCAGTACCCTTCCACTGCGACCTTCCTGACACCCACAGAGCGGGAGCGCTTGCTGGACATTCTCCAGCGCGACACCGTGGGCGAGCCTTCGCACTTTGAAATGAAGTTCGTGTGGGAGACCTTAGGGAACCCCAAGTCATGGTTACAGGCACTCACCTTCCTCGGGTACGTTTCTGGGTGGCGTTATGATTCTTTATTACATTTATTTAATGATCGAACCATAAAGCATCACTGCCCCACTGTACTCATTCAGCTTGTTCCTTCCGTACTATCTGCGACTGCCTATCGAGCCAAACTAGCTTTCGAGCCACTTGGCCTTTAGACGACTTCAGCAGCTTCTTTGTACCCCAAACTCGTTAGTATATTTGAAGACATGTTGAGGCGCGCCTGAGTACAAAGCTCTGGGCGGATTGATGGTGTTGCCGTCATGCTGTGCCGGCTTTCGGGCCCGCAGGGGTGGGAGAACACCGGTTTTCTTATTTGGGCTTGGCACAGCCTGTGAGAAACCGCCTCGTTCTTTACGACCTCTCCACCTCTCGACACCGTCCGGGGCTCATTCTACTCAGCAGGTGTCTGGCTACACCTCGGCGCCGTATACGACCCACTGGCCCTCTCTCTGTCCGCTCTGCGCCCCAAATATTCTGGCCTTGATGCAAGATTTCATTGCCGAAGACATGCGCTCGCCACTGCCGTATCGGATTCCATCGTGGTCGTAGGACTGCGAAAATTGGCAGGGGCAGTGAACACGGTCAATGTATTCCCTTGATGGTTTCAGAATGATTTTATCGATTTTATTGCTCGTCCAGTGCGGCGCTCTTTGCCGAACCGCCGTTTTACGCGACACAGAACTTTGGATTTTTCTTGGAAGATGGAAAGCCCGGATGGTGGAACTGGGGACTCATGTACGTGGAAATGCCTCCCTTGATGCGGATCCCACCGCTTCCAGGCTCCACACCTCGTCTTGACGCTGAACAGCTTGCTCACTATCGGACGCAATCAGGGAGTTTGCGCGCTGTTTGCTCGCCCTCTCCATATCGTCTCACCCATCTCTGCATGTCTATTTCCTGTTCAATATGATTGTTTTACGTCCCCCAACACATGTCCTGGTTTCCCGAGCGCTCAGTCGGCGCATATAGCGGGCTGGAGGCGAACACCTCACCCACCTTTCTGCCCCATCTTCGCCTCCAAGTTCTTGCCATGGCCACTCGCGCGAGACTTCGCTTGACTGATTCTACCCCCCCAGACCCACCAGCAATCGTCGCCGCCCCCCAACTGCCCGTCGACGCTCCCACCACTGACGAAGATATCGCTGATCTGCCGCAGGAGAAGCGGGTCCAACTTGCGCTCGCCGCCATCGAAGGGAAGCGGCTCTCTGAACGCAAAGCGGCCATCTACTTCAGTGTTCATCGTTCTATGCTGCAACGCCGCCTCCAGGGCGTCAAGAGCCACAAAGAAGCTCACATCCACGAGCGCAAGCTTACCCCTGCCCAGGAGGATGTCTTAACTGAGTGGATCAAGGTGAGGATGTTCTCGTGACTTCTTTCGGGCTTTCTGACGTTTCACAGAGTCTGGGCAAGCGTGGCATCCCGCTTAGCTTGCCCACCATTGGCGCATATGCCGCGGAGATATATGGCGCGCCGCTTGGTGTAACCTGGCCTACGCGTTTCAAAATGCGCCGCCCGGACCTTAAAGTGAAGGTATGTGACAATTCAATGTTCCATCGGGTCCGAGACTCATCCAAAATCGAAGTGGACGAGTTCACTCGAGGAATGCCGCGCCCGCGCCTTGAACCGCGCCACGGTCCACGACTATTTCGACCTCCTGGGCGACACCATCAAGCAATACGACATCCAGCCCAAGAATATCTGGAATATGGATGAAAAGGTGTGTTCTGAATCCGCTCATTATCCGATGTATTTTGACGTTCTTTTCCAAGGGCATCCAACTCGGAGTCGGGGACAAGATTAAAGCCCTTGTCGACCGCGATCAGAAAGTTGTTCAGAAGATCGAAAGCGGGAACCGCGACCTTGTCACCATCATCGAATGTATCTCCGCAACTGGTGTCGCGCTCCATCCCTCCGTCATCTTCCAGGGGCAGCGTCGCGATCTGCGCTGGGGGGAGGACAACCCTTGCGAGGCGAGGTCAGCTCTTATTCGTCTTATGTATTCTACCCAGCTCACCCGCTACCTAGCATCTCCATTTCGCCGAATGGCTGGACGGACCAAGAGCTGGGGTCGTTGTGGCTCGAGAAGGACTTCGCACCGGCGACCGCGGTATTCCTCGACGACCCCGGTCACTACCGTTTGCTGGTGTTGGACGGGCATAACAGCCACTGCACCTACCACTTCATGGATTTTGCACAGGTAGATACCTAGTTTCATAATTACGACGTCTTGTACCCACTGAAATGCCAGAAACATCGCATTATCATTCTCTGTCTTCCGTCCCACACAACGCACGCTCTTCAGCCCTGTGATGTTGGAGTGTTCGGACCTCTTGCAGCTAAGTGGAAGGCGAGGGTGTCTCAGGTAGGCCTGATTCAGTGTTTTATATGCGCATATCTGAACTCAACGATAGTTGGTTGTTTGTAAATTGTAGCAACATGCCATGGGCGTCGTAATAGATAAATATAACCTGCTCTCCAACTACGCGGTAGCCAGATCGCAAGCGTTCAAGCCAACCACAATCATCTCGGCATTTCGAAAGTGCGGGATATCGCCACTGAATGAGGGCGCCGTCCCCGAGGCACTGTTTGAGCCAGCGCAGAACTACACTACTCAGGCGGCTATGCCTGTCGCCCCTCGTCTCACTACTCTCCTTGTCCCCAATGCCAGACAGTCTTCTTCCTCTAGTGTTCCATCTATTGGATCGACCTCATCTGCATCTGGTATGTTTAACGGGTTCATGTAATTTGTGTGCACTAAGATTACATCAGATTCGACGCATGCGAGTAGTTCTAGTTATTCTTCGAACCAGTCGCGTCTGTCAGCTCCGCCGCTGCCCAGCTCATCGTCGGCGAGCCAATTCCCACCGTCAACACCCACCCGGTCGTCCGCAGGGCCGTCACCTGTGTCGACTTCTACCAATTCCGCCAGGGCGCAGGATGCTCTCAGAGCACGGGATGCTGTGCAGGCAGCGTACACCCTTGCTATGCCCTCACCCGTCCGTAAAACGGCATCGCGCAGTGCAGTGGCTGCCGAGAACGACGAGCTGCGGCGACTCCTCAACGCAGCTGGGGTCGAGCTAGACAAGAACTACGCGCAGATGATGTTGATGAACCGGGAGAACGAGATCATGCGTCAGCAGCTGCACGCGAAAAAGAACAAGACTAAACGCACCTACACGACTGGGAAAGCCCGCCTCATGACGAGTGCTGAGATGATGGAAGCGTTGCTGGAGGACCTGCATAAGAAGCAAATGGGTGAACTCCATTCCGAGCTCAGGAAGAACGTCTTCCCCAAGCTCAAGAAGAAGAGTTCCGACGCGCAGAAGGCGGAGAAGGCGGCGAGGGCGGCAGAAAAGGCGGCAGAGAAGGAGGCGGAGAAGGCGAGGAAAGCGGCGGCGAAGGAGGCGGCGAAGGTGGAGAGGGAGGCGAGGAAAGCTGCCAAGGCGGCAGAAAAGGCGCTTGCACTTGCGCGGGGACGGGGACGGGCGCGGGGCGCTCGAAGCCGCGGCCGCGGTAGAGGAGGTAGGGGTCGGGGGCGTGGGAGCGAGACACGGGACAGCGCTGATGAGGAGGAGTCGAGCGCGCAATCCGACTCCTCTAACGAAAGCCAGCTCGACGACGCGGTTGTTGATGCCAACGCTGGTGCCCCGGAGATTGAATCTTCAGACGACGAAGACGCACATGGTGACCCATTTGTTGCCGTAGACGGTCCGCCAAGCGCCGCGAGCCCACCTCCTGCGGTAGAGGATGAGTCCGACGACGACGACAACTCAGCTGGAGGCGAGACTGAGATTGCTTCTTTCAATGGGCACAGATGGGAGTCGCGGCGTCATTTGGAGTTCCAGGTGATTTGGATGGACGGTGATATTACCTGGGAGCGGCTGTCCAACGTCAACGACTGCGCGGCGATGGAGCAATACCTGGCGCACCACGATCTCGACGACCCATTGCTCTTATCCAGACGCAAATTCCTCCTTAACAACAAGATAGAGGCCATTAACGAGTAGTTGTAGACGTCCTAGAGAGCCATTGTATTGTTTGAATCAGTTGATAGCACTTGCGGTGGTCAGAGGAAGCGGGAAGTCAGAATGTTCCCACGCCTGGCTCGGATCCCCCTTTTTGCCGTTTTTGGACTTGCGGCCGCAAAATATTCGCCGAGCCATCAATTCTTCACCAAATCCAGAAGTCCGACCTACATTTCATTCATACGATCCAAGACTACATTCCAGCACACCAGAACCCTCAACCACTGGCCCCCTTGGGCGTCAGGCAATGAAAAACCCTTAAGGTGGCTCGATAGGCAGTCAAAGATAGTAATTCGAGAGCTAATCTTCCTTCTCGTCCGCTCATCGCAGAAGAACTATCATCCAGGCACTAGGGTTCTCGGCGGCGTGCGCGCAGCTGTGAGAGCACTTTATTACATGAGTAGGCAGACGCTCACAAACTACCAAAGTCTCACCATCCCGCCCTACGCAGCGGGTTGTGTAGCCACCATTCTGCTGGGCGCGCTCTCCGACCGTGTACGAATGCGTGGGCCCTTCGTCGCGGGGCTCAGTCTTTTCGGGATCGCGGGGTTCTCAATACTCCTAGCAACAGACGCCGTGACGCAGCCGGCGGCTGGATATGCCGGCTGCGTCATCGTAGCGGTTGGAGTTTACCCCTGCATTCCACTGGTGCAAGCGTGGAGTGCAGGGAACGCGGGCGGGTCCCTTAAGAAGGCAGTCATTTTCGCGCTGATCGGAATGGTTGGAAACTTTGGCGGGTGCGTCCTCGTGCGGGGATCTCATTTGGTCAGGGTACCGATGGTTCCAACGGCAGGATATGCGCGTCGTTCTTGTACCGCATCCAAGACACTCCACGTTTCCGACTCGGCCACGGTGAGGCTTCTCCCTTTGTACAGAATATGTTGACCTACCATTCTGTACAGGTGTCGGGATTGGATTTTTATGTCTGGCCTTTTTGGGGTCGTCGTTTGCAACTCTCCTGTACAGACGGGTGAACCAGACGAGGGAGCGCTTGGGCGTGAAGGAAAATATCGAATTGGACAGGAAGGCCGAGTGTTCTGCGCTAGGCACTGATTCGCCTGTTTTCCGGTAAGTGTGTCACCAGGAAAGGATCCTAGTTGACCCCAAAGTCCAGATACATGCTGTAACCGACAGGTCGGACATTTAGAAGCGAGGTCATAATTAGTTGACAGCTAGCAGTATACTTACCTGCGGCACAGTGAATAATTCTTCAAGTCCGACTGCCTTTGAACTTCCCAGAAATTTGCACTTCGAGTCCAATCCAGGCAACATCCGCACCGGTGGCAAGCTCCTCGAAGGCAGTGGAGTTCTACTCTTTAAACCAAAGCCCAAGGGGATAAAGAAATCAACCCTGGCGATCCTCTGCGTAAATACTTAAGACGGTACCATGACCTCCCCACGACGACGCACGCCAACAGACGAGTCCATCTGGCCATATTCGTCCTGGAGGGCCCGAAGAAGTCGTTTCCAAGCGCTATCGATCTCTGCGGGTGAATCGAGCCGATTCAGTATTGTGGACATCTCGACGGGGTCCAGGCCGGAATCGAAGGCTGGTAAAAGCAAAATAAGAGTGTCTTGAGCGATATGGGATATTCCGTCAAGACGCAACCAGGATCTGGGTCCTTCAGCGGAGGTGAAATTCGCGGGGCTTTATGTAGCAACGAGGCGCTGAAAAAATTAAAAGTCGAAAGGATGAGTGCATGCGCCAGACGCAAATGCCTGAGTTGAAGAGACACTGTCACGGTGTGACTGATAGTCCAAAATCCAATTTAAAAAAATAAGTACCTGGATAAAACCTATATCGAAGGACCAACCGGTGTCCGAATGAGCTTGGGAGCTTTCCAAAACTCAAGGGAATGGCTGACAAGCGTTGGGTAAGAGTGGTGCATGCCAGCAGTTCAAGTTCCGGCCGAAGCTCGAAACGCGGAGCTTGTATAAAGCCCAGAAAACCTGCAGACCTCCAATTCAAATCAGCGATCAACGAGTTGCACGATGTTGAATATCTTCAAGGACTAGGGGCCATCCTCT
>JARJLF010000655.1:0-151711 GCA_029378395.1 Mycena leptocephala | reverse complement strand
ACTCATCATTTGTCCATTCGATAGCAAGAAAAAAACAGCAAGAACTGTGTTCTAACTGGTAAGCTTCCCTGGTCGATAATATCCATACATCTTCTTACACGGCGTACTAGGAACATGGAGCTCAGGGATGGTGATGGGTGCAACGCTGTGGAGGATCAGGCGACGTCAATGTGGTCGTTCGCCCAGATGGCCACTAGTGCGGAGTGCTCTCCATTTCCTCATGCAAATCGCTGTGGCACTGACATCCTTACCTTATCAGATCATTCCCGCATCAACAGCTTTATTTGAACCATTTAACACACCGCCAGGTTCTTCAAGATACGCAGATGTTCTGTTCGCTCGGCCATTTTCTATTCTGACATAAGCATGTCCTTCGCACAAGCGTCTCGATTCGCTGCGACATTCCAATTCCATCTCAATGTTCTCATTTGATTTCAGGTAAGCTCTGAATGAACACAAATGATATTCTCAATCTAACTAACAACTCAGCCAAAGCGACTCCTTCGAAGCATAAGGCAGTATGCAGTATTTCACCTGTTGGCCGCGGGGCTCATTGTCACCGTTCCACAAGACCGCTTAAAAACCAACCAACGAGTGGTTCATTCTCCTGGAGGTAACAAGTGCTAGATATTATTTTGCTGCTTCGATCGAGTCTACTGTACAACGCATCCAACTCACTACCAGCGCTTACTAGGCTGACATTGACTGCATATTATATTCATTGGTGACAGTTGTAGATCTCTGTATTCCCGAATTGAATGCCCATTCGCTGCGATGCGCGCCAGACGTCTGTGATATTCATGCCTTTCCCCCGGATCTTGCAAAGTCAGTGACTACATTCTGTACGAGCTGTTCAGAAAGTGATTAATCATGGTTATGGTTCAGTCCATCCTTGGGTGTACGCCGGAGCGAAGCGAAGGCACATCTTGTGTAAAATTAAGCATTGAAGCTTTTTAAAACTCCGCCAACTCAGCTCTCGGATCAAGTCGCCGAATACCGTGATTCTGCAAAGCTCAGGCAACTCGGATACGTTCAAGACCACTCAATTCAAGGCAGGGCAACTGAAGCAAACTCTACTTGCTTTGGGACAGAATACTCGCAGTTTACAGAAACAGATGGGGCGAGAAACAATTGAAGACTGGAGCAAAATAAATTATCTGAAGTTGGCGAAACAACGGAGAAGCGTCATTTACCTTCACTTCACCTCTGGATGCCATCTTTTTCTGTATTTTTGTTCGCCAAATTAGAAATTCCCACCCCGCACCTCAGTTGTAGTATGCGAGTGCTGTTTGAGCTATTTGGAGTCTGTGGACGAAAACATTGTTTGTAGGTTATGTTCATCAGAAAGATAAAATTCTACAATTAGGTGGTACGTCAGAGTTTTGCTGGATCACTCCGGCCTGAATTTATGCCACCAACCGCAACTGCACTCAATAAGATCCTGAGCAGATGGAAATTCCTCATTCCAAAGGTCCAGCTTGAGCATTTCTTTTTCCGTCTCTTTGTGCCCCGCCGATTGCCGGCCTCCTACAATCATATTATTTCATTCAATTCGACATTCACGTGACTTTCGAGTTTCGCTAGAGAAATCTTGGAAAAATCGAGAAAAAATTATTGCCGCGATAAAAAAAGGTTGGGCATGACGTGTGACTGTTGCTTTAAACTCAAAGAATACAGTACAGTAAAAGCCTGGCAGTTTCCATGAGTGGGACGGAGCCCTTTGTTTGCCTTGCAGGTGGGAGAATTGTGGCGCCAGGGCAGTGCCTGTCAGATTACTGTCAGAATGGTGACGGACGGCAAGCTGCCGTGAACGGCGCCGGGCCGCATTGGATGGCAATAGGACGGAATGATTGGGCTGGTTGTTTAGCATACGTGCAGCTGTGCATATAAAGACCGGCAGTTGAGCATCAAAGCGGCACAACGGGCATCAGCGGAGTTTAAAAAGCTTCGGACAGACAGGCCGGCGTTGGAAGCGGAGTTTGAAAAGGCTTCCGACGGACAGACAGACAGACAGCAGCGGTTTTATAAATAGGGTGAGTCTTCGTGTGAAGAGGAGTATGTAAACTGATAGCGCTACTCGGCATGCGTTGTTTTCGCCGTTGGTTTGGAGTAAGTAATTGGATCTTTTCCTGGATTGAGAGATACCTTCTGCCCAAAGGATATCTATATGTGTAATTGACTGTAATTGGGAATCCATTAATTGGGGGAGCTTGCTCCCCCTCCTTGCTGACCGATGCCCAAAATGAGATGGCTGTACAGAGTTAACAACAGTAATGTTCCCATGGTGGGACCATCAATTTCCTTTCGGAGTTCCATCAAGGTAATCATGCTCGCCCGCATTTGCTGCGGCAGAGCAAAATGGCAGAAATTCAAGGGATCTAGCCTGCATTCAAATCAGTTCCTCGCTCCCCCCTCTTCGCTAACCAATGCCCATAATCAGATAGCTGTACTTTGCCCGTGAGAACATCAAACGCCCCTATCTGCATATGCTCATGTAAAGTGCTTACTTACCAAAAAAAAATTGGAACCCGACCGGAGTGTTTTCTGCGCCTCTCGATATCCGAAGACGCATTTACGGCGAAAACATTCTTCCACGTCGAGCGACCAAGTCCTTACTCTCGCTCATGTGTACTGCCCTGAAGGACAAAGTATTGGTATGTCAACTCTTTTCTCCTCGTTTTTGCAATCACAAATCCAAATATTTGGTCCAGCTGCTGTTATTTCGCTTGCTTTGGGATTTCTCAAGACTTTGGGACACCCAGGCCAGCCGACGAGCCACCTGTTGATTGGGTCGAGGGTGTAGCCATTACTGATAACGAGTATACTTATTCAATTGATCTAATTTTTTGGATATGTTGGGAATATAGAATGCTCGAGTGAGTCTTGAGTGTAATTTTTTGATGGTTCAAGACCCAGAAAGAAGGAAGAACGACAACACTGTTGGAGGGGATGTTGATGCGGGTCAGAGGAGCCCTGTGACGATACAAACGGAGATCGTTGGCTGTCAGGGTCTCACTGTCCAGAAACTTAGCCTGGATCTACGCCGACCTGTCTTCTCACATGGCCAACTGTACTCTGCCATTACCAGAGTGCCAGATGCAGACAATGTCTTAATTTTGAAGTACGAAGATGATTCTTCTCAGCGCATCACTAGTATTGTCTGGGAGGAACTTCTGTTGCAATTGCAATGTACTGATATCAACGCCAATTATCTGACTTCGGCACGTTTGAAAGAGGGGATAACGACCCGCTCCGCGGGTCGTCAGCCCGCTTGTATAGATATAGATAAAAGAGAATATTTTACTCAGATTTCAGTGCCCAGGGAGGGTGATAAGTGGAGTCTGTAATCCAACTTTTGGATGGCACCCAAAATACTCGACAGAACTTCACCGCCACAAAGGAGGTCGCAGATGACGGGGATCATCCAGCTGAGGGTTCTAAACTGACAGGAAGTTTCTTTGGGGAACATAGCAGTGCACCATTTTATGGTGCTAAGTAAAGTTGAACTGCCACAGAGAACAATCGCCAAAAGTGTGCCTTTGTTTGGGTGCCTTCATTCACGCCGAAAATTGGACTCACAGATAACATGAATCATTGAGCTAAGGAATTCTGAACAGACAGCAAGCCCATCCAGCTCATATAGAGCCTTTCTGTCCCCTAAATGTATTCTGTAAGCCGTGTCAGAGAACGAAGGGAAACTGAACCGTGAGAATAGTTGCGCTGATGTTGTACCCAACCTCAAATGTTGGATTATCTATCGATCCAGACTGTCTATACTTTGCGTGATACCGGAACAGAATGGGTGGATAAATTCAGGACTACGGTATTGAACACATTTGCAAGTTGTGAAGTTCCGCAGTTTGAAAGCTGTCCAGCAATGGCGATAGGGTTCAATGCGGCCCTTCGGTGACAGTGGCGGCACCAACAGTCTGAATGTCTGGGGAGGACTGTGCCGTAGCCCAGTCCTCGGATAGCAGTTCCACGCAGAAAAACCGAGCAGAGCCCCTGAACAGCATTATACTGGAGAAGCAGAAGCAGCTCCTCGGTGCAGATCATCCGGACATGCTGGAGGGTATGGCCAATTTGACTGCCACACACCACCGACTTGGAAGGTACCCAGAGGCAGGGCCCCTTTGACGGCATTGTGCTGGAGAAGCGGAAGCAGCTCCTCGGTGCAGGCCTCGCTCAATCCCAAGAGGTCGTTTTGGCCAAGAGTAAGTTCATCCTCGGCGAGGAGCACCCCGACACCCTCCGGGCCATGGCGAACCTGTTGACTGCTGAGGCTAATACTCCATCTTCTGCCAAATCTCCGCAAGTATTACTCCCCAGTGAAATGGAGTCCTTCCTGGGAACTCAGTCAGATTCACTGCCCACATCCGATGAGAATCGATTTTTGACATCTCACAACTCTGACTTGCCCCTTTCAACTTTTGTAATATGTTCACCTGAATCTTCAACCACTGATGCCCAGTCATCCAAGTGAGCATTTTAGACTGTGATTGAGGCTCCATTCGGTTGCCGTTACTCCACGGCATTTCGGAGAATTTCCCAGCCAAATGAAAGTGTTCGTTATTTCGGGCACCCCGGTCAATGAACAGCGTGACACGGGCGTGATTTCCTTTCTCATCCTTTACCACATTGACATCAATACCTTGGCCATCGTCTATTAACCTCTTGACACCGTTCATTTACCCCCCGCTCAACGACTCCTGACACTTGAGCATGATGCAAAGGTCGGCACTCCTTTGCAATGCTGTATATTCAGCCTGTTACTACTATTTGGAACTGAAATACAACCCAATTGCTTGACCTCCTGCAAAACTTATAGGTAGAATGTGAAACACCATGAGTCGGGTGCACCGAGGCGGGTGGCGGGAAATGGGGCGGGCAGCAGGCGGGGGCTTTGACTGATGCCCATTGACACATTAATGACAGGATGTGTAATGATGTGATTTTTGTGACTCGGCTCTTGTGCCGAGATCAAGCACTTCAAAGTGCTCATAAGTGCCGGAAAGTAACGACAGCCGAATGGAGCCTAAGTTACATTATTGACCGCTATGTCCAGTCGGTCAGCAATTCTGCCAGAGGATACCGTGATCCCGGCTCACGCGCCGGATGATGCAGATGAGCAGGTTTTGCGGCCGGAGAGAGTGGCCGAAGACGTGAGCCTGACGTTAAACGTCGAAAAGCGCGGAAATTCTTCCGGGGGCTTCACGAACCCCCGCGAGGCGAGACATGATCGGTGCCGTAGCTGACCTCAAGGAGCAGGGTGAATTCCCGACGCTATTGAGTCTGCCCGCCTGAAATATAGAGCTGCCTCTGTCCAGAATGAAGAGCTGCCAAGGCCCTGGCTTAGCGACCAGGCCAGCAGGAGGAAATCGGAGGAGACATTTTTGTTCAGAATCGCGCTGGCCATCTCCGTGGATTCAAACCAAAGGAAATTGCTCTCCATAAAATGTCACGAGGTTCAACATGTCCAGGCGGTGGTGTGAGGACCGTATTCTGTCGGTCTAGGCCTTACAACATGACTTGGTATGGAGACTTAATTTCTCGAGCTTCATTGAGAGCTGATAGCCAGCATGATTCTAAGCAAAACTGTCTCTTATGATTTCCCATTGCCGCCCTCGTCATTGAGCCTGGGGCTTTGAAGCTCCTCATTCTAAAGGAGGAGACGCTGTGAGGACCGTATTTCGTCGGTCTAGGCCTCACAATGTGACTTGGTATGGAGACCTAATTTCTGACTTCCAGCCAAAGAAAAATTGGAGGGATATTTGCTGGGCCCGGAAATGGATAGCCCTGCTCAATATAGACGCGTTCGACCAGCATATAAACATGGCAATGAAGAGAGCGATCCTCAATACCCGGCACCCAGAGGTAACTCAGCTTCTAATAAAAGTTAGAATCTGTAATTGGTTAGGTGACATTCTGAACGTCCAGGATCCAAAAATAAGGACCTGATGATGGATCCCCGAAGACCTTGCTCAATGCTGACCTTCAAATAAATACAATTTAGCAGTTTAATTGAATCCACGTTCAGTTGATGAAGAAGGGGAATATAGCATTTTTGCCTTTCACGGGAAGTCATTTGAATCTTCCTCTTGGTCGAGTACACCGCCCGTTTTGTAATAGCTAAACCGCCCTTTGCAAGATTGTCTTCATGGTCCGCTTGTGCTCAATTCTCATCAAATTCGACTCGCTGAGCTCGGCTCAAAGCCTATTGGAAACTTGGTGTGCTAAGCGGAATGTCATCAAAATTCTAAGCAGAACCGTGGGTCTGTCAGACAATTTCATGCTTAAGGAAACAGCCGCCAACGATCGGCGGGTCCTGAGCCGAGTTTGCCGCGCAATTTTGAGGTCCCCTTCAAGGCCTTTTTCCTCTTTTGAAAGTTTATCTTCGTGTTTTTACGGGAGCCAGCACAACCGTCGGAAAACTACAAACCCCCGGGTTGTGACCTTGTTTGGTTTTGTACAAGGACACAAGCTGTTTGGCAATACTCTGATGTGCCATTTCTTTCGACTGCTTTCAGAATGTTCGCTCCCAGCGTTGACGTCAAAGGCGTATGTACGAGTGAATGGACCTCATATTAGGGCACTGATTGACTTTCCATAAGCATAGAATATGCCTGAGCCCCTTCTGAGCTTAGTTGAGGGTGCCAATGGTGCCTTCTATTCATAGGATATTCAATTCGCCCACCGACCGCATGCATTCCCATAGAAAAGAATAAATCAATCAATATGGTTGTCGTCCTTGAACAAGGGCCGGAACGAACTCCGGCACGGAATGGGAGGTCGCTCCATTTTTTTTTGGGTCAAGTCGGCCACTTGGTGGTTCCAGAGTTGGGCAGAGAGTGGCCTGCACCACCCAAAACAGTTTATTCCAGAGTAATATAATCTGTAGGGGGGGTCGGGACCCCCCTACAGATTTTCATAGATTCCAATAATCTTCTTACGTTTTTGCGTCGCTGAACTGATGGGGTCCCGACAGCTGTCTCGGCATCCTCTCGGAAAGCATGCAAATATTCTAACTAGATTATTCTATGCTTATGGAAAGTCAACCACTCAGTGGATGAATTCCCATAAGCATTTAAAAAATCCTGCAGAATATCTGAGCGCTTTGCCCAGGCAGCTGTCGGGACCCCATCAATCGGGCACCCAAAAACAGACGCGATTTAATGTGAATCTATAATAATCTGGAGGGGCCCCCTACCCCTGCAGATTATCTTAATTAAATGTAATAAATTATTTTGGCTGGTGGCGGCCACTGTCTGCCCTCCTCCCAGACCTTCCCGTGGTCAATTCATCTCAAAAAAACTCGCACTGCCTCCCGGAGTTGCTTCCGGCTCTTGTTCAACGACGACCACCAACTTCGTTTATTTATTTATTCTGACGGGAATTCTGCCTGTCGGCGGACGACTTGAATATTTTAGGGCTCGATGGGATCACTGGCACGTCACCTTCAACTAAGCTCAAATATTATTCTATGCTTATGGGAAGTCATCCACTCCCTCAACACAGTTGAACCTTAATATTATGATTAAATATACCCACCGTGTTGTAATATAATGGTTGACTTTCCATAAGCTTATAAAATTCTCGGGGAATATCTGAGCGGTGTCAGTCATGCCGGCAGGGCGATTTATTTCAAAGATCTACACCTTCTGGTCTCCCATAAGCCGCCGTTCAGAACAGATTGTACTTCAGTTTACAGCTATATATTGACATATCAACCATCAGCGTATCTTTCCCACCGTCCATCCGACGCGTCCCGCCGTCAACAACAGATGTGCCAATTCTTTTCCAACAGCTAGAAAATCTCGCGAAGGGCGGAATCCACGACGAGCAGATCATGGCTGGAGCGGCAACGGCAATTCTAGTTCTTAGTTGGCTCAAAATCCCCGGGGAGCCACAGCATGGCAGATCCTAGAGTTGCACTGAATCGCAGTGACCGGACGACAATGGGTTTCATGTCGCGACGTTCGCGATCCTGCTCGCCGGCTTTGATGCCGCATGGAACACAACCCAAAAGAGGGACAAACACCGCAGAAATCCGTCTATTCAGATGAGAAATAATCTCTAGGCGTGCACATCCCGACCCTGCCCACCTGCCACCCCGCAGGCCGCCCCGACGATTCTGACCATTGCCAATTTTCAACCTTCCCTTCGAGACCATTAATGGCCTTCCTAGCTGGACATCAGTGCAGTGTGATCCCAAAAAAGCTTGAATTCGTCGACTGCCCCCTTATACCGACCCACGGGACTGAAATTAAGGCTTCGCAGCGCTCTGAAAATTCCGCGCGACGCGTTCTTTGTGCATGCTTGCAACTCCACGACGCGCTGTATTGATCACGGGCGACAGATAGACTTGTGATGGACATTATTGGATGATTCCCTTCTGTACAAATTCACGATTTTCTCAACGTTCAAGCAAGATGCTTCCTTTGCGACTTGTCCCACCGGGTCAAGGAAGATGCTGGCTACATTCTGGTGCGCGATTTGAGAACCCTAGAAAAATCTGGCGTCCTGGGGCGTCCTGGGGCGCACCGTGCATTCGATAGCCAGACGAATTCTAAGCGTTTTCGTCCCCGGCATCACGCTGATCTGCGCAGTTTTGAGTCTGCTGTGACCCTCGCAAGTAATTTCCTGCAGGCAGAATCGCAAATGGCGACTATTGATGCGCCCGGCTGTCCTCGGCATCAGTCCGCCCGTGTAGAGGACAGAAATGGCGATTATTGATTTCGGGACCGCGGCATCTGTCCACCCGCACAGCAAACAGAATTATGATGGGCATTATTGGTTGGTGCCCTTCCCACAAATTCACGATTTTCTCAACGTTCAAGCAAGATGATTCCTTCGCGACTTGACCCACAGGGTGAAGGAAAATGCTGGCTACGTTCTGGTGCGCGATTTGAAAAACCTAGAAAAATCTGTCGATGAATCACTGCGTTCCCAGGGTTCGTAGGCAGAGGCTTTGCCTATCATGATAGGCATACATAGGCAGAGTTTGTACTGGGGCCAGTATGCAGCCCTCTGTTCAACTTCAATACACCATATAACTCGTATATAAGGCTTGTGTTGACTGTTTTACTTGGCTGGTCGCTTATTTTGGCAGTTACGGCACGATACGGCAACCTGCGGGAGCTCTCGGCCATGAGCCAGCCATATCAGGCCATTTCGATCGGCTTCGATTAATTAATGGAATCTCAGCCTATGGTGCGGGTCACCTAGCTGGCGCTAGCCGAGATTAGTGGCCAAATTGGTCGGAGAAATTTTTTGGCCCTGTGTTTTTTTCGGAAGGTGACAGTACCTGCTAATGTCTGTTTAATTGGCGAAATGCTGAAAAGACTGGTCGGAGTTAAGAAAGTGATGTTCTCACGTTTCAGCCCGTGCTCAAACACACCACAACTTTTGATCAACCCATCATTTTGCCTCCAAATTTGGCAAAGACCTAGTCTGTAGTTAAGCGCGCGATCATGTAGTGGTGGCCGCGTTATTATATAATCATCGGAGTTTGAAATTGTTGCCACAACCTCTCACCTTTCTGGGTAGCTGTATCCACAAACTTTGAGAGAGAAAGTCTCTCAAAACCTCATTTCCAATCGAACTACCTTCTCCAAATCACGATTCATAGGCTCTCCACGAGAAATCAAGTCTCCGTATGTCGGCCCATCAAATTTCGGCATTACGCTTCTGCAACCTTCCGCCCAACTTTCGGCGGGACACCTTACTCAAATGGTGTTCCTAAGCATAGATGCAGCCCTGAAAGAGCAAAAAACGCGTCGCTGCGCCCTTGTTAATCCCGGGAAATTTCATGTGATTTGTAATAGCGCGGCCAGCGATCATTCGATCGAGGTTAGTGACAGACTATAACAAACCGAGGTACGAGCTTAAAATGTTATAGCGTCTGTTTATAGGAGACTACCACGGACCAGTGTCAGAGATGATCCCCTCCTTCAAGAACAAAGTTCCCCTATATTTTGGCCAGTGGTATTATATTTCTCAAGTCCCTTTAGAATGAAGACCTTCAAAGCCATAGGCTCAATGGCAAGGGTGGCAACGAGAAATCTGAAGAGGCAGTTTTGCTTAGAATCGCACTGGCTATCACCTCCCAATCAAGCTCGAGAAATTAGGTCTCCATACCAAGTCACGGTTTGACGCCTAGACCGCCAGAGGCGCGTCCTCCGAGCCCGTGATCGCGTTGATGCGTTCGCTGGGGCCTTATTTGGGTCCGCATTTGCGCCCTGAGCATGCTAAAAAAATTTGGGGGATACAGAAAGTTTTGTATTGAGCAGGGCTGTCTGCTTGCTTCATCCTCACAATATATGCACCAGCCATCTTGCAAACCACTGGAAGTTTTGCGTAGCCTCCAGCGTTCGCCCGGGCATGAGATCTGTTAAGCTTGACACTTAGGTGACTGGGTAAAAACTTCACTGCGTTGAGGCCCCCGTAGTCAGAGGGTGTGACTACAGACGTAGTCGCATGGACATTGGACTACATGCGACTACGTTGTGGCCCCCTTTCCTACCTCTGACTACTCCGTGACTATGTCTGACTACCTGTGCCTACGTCCGTAGGCACAGGTTGGCTTCGGCTAACTGGCACTATCGAGCTCCAATTTGCATACCCAGTTGCTCTGGAGTTAGTGCAAGTTGGTAATAATGTTTGGTTTGGTGAGAATTTCACAAATTTGGCGTGAGTGATCCGTGACGTTACCCGAAATTGCTTCCGCTATCACCGCAAAGCACCATGGCTCACTCACTCGCAGATGGCAAAGAGGTTTGCGCAGTGTATTAACGAAGAAATGAGCGAAAAAGTGCAAGGAAAGGTTGGACGAGCTGTGCCTACACGGGGTAGGCAGAGGTTGGACAAAGTAGTCAGATGTAGGCACAGCCTGACTACGTGCCGTAAGCCGAGCTCCGTGAACAGCTTCAAACCCTTCGACTACTACGTCTGACTACGGCTGTAGTCAGACGTAAGTAACAGGTAGTCCGAGCTCCGTGAACGGAGTCAGACTCTGACTACAGAGGGTCTCAACGCAGTGCTTGTGAGGAGCTTATGGATCAACTACTATAGTTTACAAGTGGTTGCTCGGCCGCTTTGCGGCCTCGCAGCTGCCACCAAGCGCAGACGTCGGCTTTTTTTTTTTTTTTTTTTGGCGTGTTACATAATTAAAAACCGGCGCTTTCGTCCGATCCATTTACAGCTGTTTGCAAAACTAATGACACTCGCTAAAAATAGTTTTAAAAAAGCATTTTTGATGCGACAGATTGCCGAGCTCGTTTCTCATTCATTTCTCAACGGATTTTGTTGAGAGTAGGCACGTTCGAAAGCGGGTAAGCGGGGCTTTCATACAGTACCCTACTCACGAGGGAAATTATGTAATTTAGATGTTCCAAAATTCCGGCTGGCTGGTTTGAACCATACGCGGCAACGGCCCTTTCTCCATCACCAGACAACCGATTCGCATGAATCCAGGCGATTATGAAAGCTTACATTAAGGCAATCAATATTCCACCACTCTAGAATGAAACACACATGATGCACACCTGCAAGAATGGATTTACTGATTGACACTGAATATTCATTCCTAGCAGGTTGCCTTGAGAATAAACCAAAATATAATATATCATAGAGCTTCGCATTGATCACAGCCTTGAGAATCATTTGGATTCATGCGAATCGGTTGTCTGGTGATGGAGAAATGGCCGTTGCCGCGTCTGGTTCAAACCAACCAGCCGGAATTTTGGAACATCTAAATTACATAATTTCCCTCGTGAGTAGGGTACTGTATGAAAGCCCCGCTTACCCGCTTTCGAACGCGCCTACTCTCAACAAAATCCGTTGAGAAATGAATGAGAAACGAGCTCGGCAATCTGTCGCATCAAAAATGCTTTCTTTTAACTATTTTTAGCGAGTGTCATTAGTTTTGCAAACAGCTGTAAAAACCGGTTTATAAACCGGTGTTTATAAATATGTTTACATACCGTTACTGAAGCCCCTCTTGAGGTTGAGCGTTTTAATCGGCAATAGAACTCCTCACGACTCAAGATAACCCACTTGGTCCAAGCCCATGGGGCTATTTTCCCTGGGCGTGTCAAGCCGGGGAAGACCGCATAGCTCTTCTTCCGTGAAGGCTGCATGAAGAGCAAGGCGAATCAGTACCGAAGGAAAGTGGGAGAGAAAGCAGACCTCGGCAGGACAAGGCTGCGCTCATGAAGTCTTTGACGAGCATGACGTCCGCTTCCTCGGGCCTGCGGGTAAGCAGGACCTGGATCGCAGCCCGCGTAGTGTCATAGAGGATGTTGTGGTCGGCCGGAAAGACCTGACGGTTGCGTTGAGTTGGGAATTTGACAAGGATGCTCCTCAGTGCGTAGAAAGGGAGGCTAGGTGCCTTGACAAAAGGAGGGTTCGGCGTGCGTATAAGCTGCAGTAGGTCTTTGAGCTCGGACTCGAGCGTGACTTCCGTCAGACGAGGAGGGAGGCTACCGTTGTCCCAGAAGGGAAACAGCGCGGCCATGAGGGCAGGCTGGGAGGAACGGGTAAGGGTGATGTAGCGGGCGCGGGGTCCGGCCCCAAGGATCGAGGTTGTGCGGTGTCCCTCCGGAGAATGGAGCAGGCGAGAGCCTCGGATGGCACTACGAATGCGTGAGACTCTGTCATTCCAAGGTGGTCGACCAGGACGTGAGCCCAAGCACCAGGGTACGAGGACACGCCGAGGAAGGTGAGGATGGCGGGCGGGGTGATATCCCAGGGAACTTGGTCGATGCGGAGCACTACGGCATCGTCGTCAGCGGAGTGGAAGAGTGCTGAGCAAAATGGCGTGAATTTTCCTCCCCAGATGAGCGACTGAGGTGTGCATACAAGGTCGAAAGTCTCCACAGTGGCGTCGCAGATGACGCAATGCAAGGACTTGGATTGTTGATCGACGATGTTAAGGGCTGCTGTGAGACAGGTAGGGCATAAGGTGTGAACACAGGGTCTTAACAATGCCAACTGCATGGACACCCCTGCACAGGACAAGCAATTGGAATGGGACACTGGCAGGGCCTCTGCGTGGTCTTCCTGGCGTAAGTCGCGGTGTGAGTCAGTGCACTCGTGAGTGTCGGGACGACCGGTCCATCTCAGGCTACCGACGGCACCCGTACGGTAACGAGGTGGGGTATTGTCCGGTGGATAAGAGAACGCACGACGACGAGTGGCGTTGCCAGTGTTGAACAAGCATGAGAGCGAATTTCATCATAAGATTGAATCAGGGTGAAGTGCATACCTTGAAATTTATGCACGAATATTTTCAACAATTTTGGCGCCGTCGTTGTGTTGCATGGCACTGTCGCTTATTTGGCTGGTTTGGGGGTTTGACCCGGATCCGAAAATTTCGACCCGAAACGTCCTTTCACTCACTCTCTCTGCACTCTCTTGTCCTCACGTTCCCTCACATGCCCAGAAACGCCTCTCACAGGCAACCCTCTGGGCTATTCTCGGATAGACTCCCAGAGGGATTGATAGACCGAACAACGCAAATCTACCTACACCGTCCGGGCCAGAGAACATGTACCCTCATCCCCGTCGCCTACCCGGACTGAGCATGGTCAAAAATGTCTTTACAGTACCCCACAATATAATACTTGCTCTGTAAAGCATCGTAGATGTGAATGAGCTACTACCGTTCTCACAATATAATAGACAGCTTGCGCAAAAGCCGCACGAGCCACGTGCGGCTTTTTTGCATTGCGCAGAGCCGCACGGAAACCTTTGATTTGATGGCCTGTAACATATGTTTATGAAAGGATTAGTATCCTTTCGGCATAGCCCACAGTGCAAGCTGGTCGGGTAGGATGGGTCGCAGTGAACAAAGTGTGACGCGTACTTCGTCCCAAGAGGCATTCAACAGGTGACGTATTTCGGAGAGGTGGCTGTGATCACTCCACAACTTTGCGGCAGCAATGTGAAGAAGCAATGGCCATCGAGTCACTTGCGCCATAACCTGACTGGATATCTTTCCCCATGACGGGTGTACGGTGGGGGCAGGGGTAGGATTCAGGTGCGGCGGGTGTAAGGTCGTCATATATCTATAGTCCTGCCATATCTGGACCAAGTCCTCGGGCTGGGGTTGAATCCTCTAAAGAGCCGTCAGATTTGTAGACAGGGAGGGCCAAAAAAACTGGCCTCCGACCACACCAATATACCATCCACGAGATCCGAGTGATTCAATCTCCAGTTCTCGACGAAGTGAAAATTGATGGCCCTCACTAAGTCAACAAGCGCTTCAGAAGGTTCAACCTGGGAAAGGAGTCTCAATAGGCTGTGGGACGGCCAGAAATTGCTATTGGAGGTGTCAATTCCCGGTATCAGCTCCGATATGCACATACTCTGCAAGAGGGCGAATCTCATTTTCCGCGGCGTTTTCGTACATGTAACTCAGCGTTGTGAGGGCTGATCGGGCAAGTTCTGCGAGGCCGGCCTGATCTTCAATATAGAAGTCGCCTGCACGGAATTTATCACCAAGGAAATCAGAGAAGGATGCATGAATGAAGCTGGGGGGACAATCGAAATCTGGATCCGAGTCCCAGAAGATAAGAGAATGGAGACCACGGAGAGATAGCTCCGTATCCCCCCTTTCCAGTCCAAGAAGCTCGTCAATTTCCGCAGGCCCCGGGGAGAATTCGAATGTGTCAATAACACGCAGGATTGAGACAAGATGAGAGCTGTTCGGAACTGCAGAGAGTATTTGGGTGTAAAGCTCATCCAGAGCACCATAGGGAGACAGAAAGCTGGTTCTGGTGAGGTTTTCGATGATATCGAGGCGTTGCAGCGGTCGAAAGTTTTTGTCATCCACAAACTTGATCACTGTGCTTGCGTAAATGAAATATCCCGATGATTTATGCACAAGACGATCCAAGAGGTGGGCGGCCGAAAGAGCCGAGATATCATGCACCGCTTCGGACCCAACGGAAGGTCGGTCCGAGGCCATTTTCGATTTCTTAGGTGACCGATATTTAGTTTCAATGTAGCTCTCTCAATCTCCACGGATTCTCAAGTAAAAAAGGCCGACCCCCTATAATTGCTACCTATGAAAGAGACTGCAGCTTCAGATTTTCCATAATCTGCCCCCAAACGCTTGTTTTCGTCAATTGATCTCTTGCTTTTGGTCGCCGATTTCGGTCCGAACGACACGACGTCCTTACTCCTTTGTCATTTCTCAACCACCAAGTCTTTTCTTGCCAGCGTTTTCTGAGTGCGGAGTGCGGTCCGTACGCCTTCGGACCGACCCACCGACCGGGGAAGGATGGGTCGTTCAAGACCTCGCAGATGTGGGCCTCAGGACGACTGGCGATGATAAATCGCAGAGGCATCCGCTGGTTGGCGGAATCTCCGACTAGGCGTAGGATATCCTGCTGAACGCTCTGGCCTCCGCATTCATCCAATCCATCGATTATGATGACCAAGGCTGGGCTTTCCAACCCCGAGCAGGGCTTGAGAATCAGTTCCCGTAACTGGACGCCGATAGATCTGTCTACGAGAGTGGGATTTTTCTCAACGGTTCGTGAGATCCGGCATTCCAATTGCGGACAGTTGACGGCGAGTTGGAGTGCGATTGTTGCGAATAAAACTCTACCGTTTCTACGACTGGGATGTCCGCGTTTGAAGAAGAAAGTGCCCCCTAACCGCCCATCCTTCTCCAAGCGCTGCGACAGAGTTTGCATGATGGCTGATTTCCCCGCACCGGCAGCCCCGTGGATCCAAAGAATAATCGGCTCCAATGATTCTTTGTTTGAATCCATCTCCGCTTCTTCGCGGGGCCATGCTGAATTGATACACCAGTTCCACAGTCTGTCCTGCATCTCGATTCGAGTTTCTGGGTGGCACCACGGTTGGTCATAGCTATCGGCAGAGTCGTGGAACGCTTCCGCCGCACATATCCGATGCAATATATGGAGACCTAGTAACATCAGGCGGTTCAATCGGTGCCTAGTTCTATGCGCATACATGGACACACACCTGATTCGCCGTGCTTCACAGTATTATTTCCATTTCCAACGATGAATGTCCCGTTGTGGATGGTCGTCGTCGGCTCGTTCTGCGCGCGGCAGGCATTCTCCCATGATCCCCGTGCACCAGCCTCGGCATGTACAGGCTGTGCATCGGCAAATGATGCACCAGAAGCTGTATAATAGTCTTCTTCGACAGTGCTGCGGTACCTGCCGTAGCGGACATTTGGCTTCAGGATCTTGGGCGATAATACTCGAAGGAAATATGGATCGATTGGGGTCGACCGGTGAATGACCGGAAGGGGGACCCCAATTATCGTGGAAATTCGTCGTGCTCGTCGGTAGTGACATAGCTGGAGGGCAGTTGTAAGGGAGATGGATAGTGTCCGACTGACGAGAGACAGTCGTCTTCAAAATTTAATTTGCAAGCCCAAATCTGAAACGCACGGGAGGAACCCGACCCAATTCCGTTATTCGACTGTGGTTCGGTACATTCTCCTCAGGCCATGGGTGGATTGCTGGTATCGAACCACGAATTTCCTTCGACAGTCATGGCAGGGTATTCGGACGGGTATGAAGCATATCGATCGGGAGACTGGAAGGACACCTGTCGCCCCAGCGAACCGTTATCTGCGGAACATCAGCGGCAGCAAATAATGTATAGCAACACACACCATACGGCATGAACCTCCTTCCCTCCACACGATTTGCGTGGCTCCGTACAGGCCCTGATCACGAACGACCCTCCCCGCTTTATTGCCAGTCGAGTAGACGATTGGGTGTCATGCCTTGATCCAGTGCCAGGTGGGTGTCACTCGCCCCAATCACCAGCTGCCGAGTGTTCTGGATATTCACATCCCCACCAGCAGAGTAGAAGTTCCCGCCTTGTACGATGATCCCAGGACTATTGCTGAACAACGACATGAGGGGAGGGAGGAAGGAGGAAAACGTGGAAACAATGCGGTGCCAGGCTCACGGTCTGTCAAATGGCTGTTGACCCAAATTTAGCGTGCGTGTCTACCGGTGCCAATTGGACAGCATCGATAATCTGGGTTGTTGTGAAATCCGGGCTGGACATCGGAAGCGATTGCGGGCGGTGCAGAATCAGACGCCGTGCATGACAGACCCAGAGTCTGGACGAGAGACGACGGCTATCGCCGATGGCGAGTGCCAAAACCTCTGCACGCAACGTCGGAAATTCTACCCATTGCGGGAAAAAGGTCATCCGAAGAATCTGCGAAAAGACCGGGCTGGAGAAGACACATATACCACAGGAAAGGGAAATGGTCGCGGGTGAATTTCTCCTCCACTGCTTATCTGCTCTGACTCTCTCACCAGAGCCCTGGTCAAAGAGAGAAATGAATTTGAGAATGACCTTTTAGATGCAAAATTCACGCTGCTGAGAGCTGTGCTTGCGAAATTGGATGAGAGTTTCGTTCAATTTAAAAAAGTGAGTAGTAATCAAGCCAAATGGCCCACCGAGGCCGAACCCCAAATCGTGATAATTGATACAGAAATTGACTCTATGTTCCAGCTTTCTGGAATCCCTTTGACCCAAGGATCACAGAGGTCATTTACGAAGATTATACGGAATCTCCGAACAAAACCTCAGCGGAAATCTACCTTTGTGAATCCAGAATACGATGCTTGTTTGTTTGTTTAATCCATTATTCTCACTGCGGGCTAGTGTTAGCATACGATGCTCGGTACAAGAAGTCTCAAATTACACACCATCTGACGAAATGATTTGGAAGCCGAAAGTGCGGGGTGCTCGCGAAGAAGACATTGCAAGCAATATTACACATCTCCTTTTTGGGGCGCAAATTCTACCTCCTTGGTTCCGAGTGATTTCGGTATTCAATTCATGTTCCATTATCCTCACTGCGAGCCGGCTTCAGCTCATGTCGGAGTCTAGTAGTACATCAACTGTATCACTAATCGGTATGGGAAGAACGACGCCATTGATACACATCTTTTGATCCACTTTTCAGCCCGATAGACCCAGAATTGAACGTTTTTGAGGGCATTTTGTACCTCAAGGACCGTCAGCCACCGTGCTCTGTTTGATCCAATTCCAGCCCTCTGGTGATCGTTTGGGCCCATTTCTGCGTCGAATCACTTCAAATAAAGTGCTAGCAGGATGGTTGAGAAATTTCAGGCTGTTACATACAATTTAATGTGTACCTTGCCCATGGTGTTCCTCCAGAATAAAAAAAACCAGGGTTTTCTGAAAAATCGACTTTGTGGATGTGCATGGCATCAAAGAATGGTCATAATAGGACGAAAGTACTGGTAAAAGAAACCATATTCATATGTTGTTTGACCTAAATTGATAGGACTTGAGCTCAGAATAAATCCTGCAAAGTGGCCATTTTTGGTA
Source organism: Mycena leptocephala (assembly GCA_029378395.1). Taxonomy (NCBI): domain Eukaryota; kingdom Fungi; phylum Basidiomycota; class Agaricomycetes; order Agaricales; family Mycenaceae; genus Mycena; species Mycena leptocephala. The sequence continues at coordinate 133,345 of JARJLF010000655.1, read as the reverse complement.
TTTTTACTGTAAGGCAAAAATGGGCAAAAAATGCTCAAAATGACCAACTTGTTTGCTCCGGTGTGAGCTCAAATCCCAACCAATTTAGGGGAACCAAGATATGGATATGGTCGGTTTTACAAGTACTTTCAGCCTACGATCACCACTTTTCCATTCGGGGTGAATCCACAAAGTCGATTTTTCCAAAATACCGAAATTATTTTATTGTGACATAACCGAACCCGTGGTGCAATAGAGGTGCATTTAAAGGGCTACCATTTTTAAAAGCATGACCTGGTGCAATAGAGGTGCATTCAAATGGCTGGAATTTTGAAAAGCGTGACCCGACGCAATAGAGGTGCATTCAAAGGGCTGCCATTTTGAAAAGCATGACCTGATGCAATAGAGCAGCATTCAAATGGCTGGCATTTTGAAAAGCATGACCTGAGGTGCATTCAAATGGCGGGCATTTTAAAAAGCATGACCTGACGCAATAGAGATGCATTCAAATGGTGGGCATTTTGAAAAGCATGACCTGATGCAATAGAGGTGCATTCAAATGGCTGGAATTTTGAAAAGCATGACCTGATGCAATAGAGCTGCATTCAAATGGCTAGCATTTTGAAAAGCGTTACCTGAGGTGCATTCAAATGGCATTTTAAAAAGATGACCTGACGCAATAGAGATGCATTCAAATGGCAGGCATTTTGAAAAGTGTGACCTGATGCAATAGAGGTGCATTCAAATGGCTGGAATTTTGAAAAGTGTGACCTGATGCAATAGAGGTGCATTCAAATGGCTGGAATTTTGAAAAGTGTAACCTGGCGCAATAGAGGTGCATTCAAATGGCTGGCATTTTGAAAAGTGTGACCTGAGGTGCATTCAAATGGCTGGCATTTTGTAAAGCGTGACCTGAGGTGCATTCAAATAGCAGGCATTTTGAAAAGCGTGACCTGAGGTGCATTCAAATGGCAGGCATTTTAAAAAGCATAACCTGACGCAATAGAGATGCATTCAAATGGTGGGCATTTTGAAAAGCGTGACCTGATGCAATAGAGGTGCATTCAAATGGCTGGAATTCCGGTATTCTGCCACTGGTGCATTCGGGAATTTGGCTGGCCATCGTAAGTACACCCTTCTGTAGTTTATACATCTGACAATCGGCCGCAGCTGTCTTCCATGAAGCCATGAAGCCAGGAACTTCCCAAATCAGTGAGCTGCTCGAGGACAATGATCTAGATATCCGCTTTTCTGCCACCAATGTCTTCGGAAAATTGGCCGACCATCGTAAGTGAACCTTTGTGTATTTTCGTGCATCTGACAAGTAGTCGCAGCTGTCTTACATGGATTCATGATGCCTGGAGTACCCCAGATCATTGTCTTCGGGAAATTGGCCGACCATCGTAAGTGAACCTGTTTGTATTTTCATGCATCTCTCAATGAGTTGCAGCTGTTTTCCATGAATCCATGACCCCTGGCATTTCCCAGATCACTGAGCTGCTTGAGGACAGTGATGATGATATCCACCAGTCTGCCGCAGATGCGTTCCAGAAATTGGCCCCTCATCGTATTTGGAATGAGCTGTGCGGCTGAAATGATGTATGGTATCACTTCATTCCTCGTAGTTCAATTCAAGATGATCTTTACATGAAAGTTGTAATTATGGTGACCTTCCATGTCCGTCTCTCGATACACCCTTCGCATTTTCGGGGGCTATTCGTACTCATCACGGTGGTATCAATCAATAGGGTCGTTCATGGTTCCCTATTTCTGGCCTTTTTTTGCTCCCTTTTTGCTCCCTTTGTGCTCCCTTTTCCAAGCTGAACATGCACGATGTATGGCTCAAGGCTGTGGATGTATATTACCCAAGGTACAAGCTTGGCTGTTAAAAAGGAGCACAAAAAGGGAGCAAAAAGGGATGAAAAAAGGAGCCGCAAACCAGAGTGTTCACAGTTCAATTTTTTAGACCCTTTTTTCGCTCACTTTTTTTGTGTTTCTCGACGGATATTGCGCTTGGGAAGTCGGTTCTTTCCTTTTTATACCCTTTTGACATCTCTAAATTGAGAAGGAAAAAAAAAAAAAAAAAAAAAAAACGGACAAAAACGGGCTGGATGGCAAAAAGGGAGAAAAAGGGAGCAAAAAAGGACTAAAAAAGGGAACTGTGAGCGACCATAAAATCAGGGGTGGAGGTTCGCCGGGGACGAAGTAGATAATGGGGCGCTCATCAGTCTCCTCCCTGGTCTCAGTTACAGAATCGGGGACTCGGGGAATCTCAATAGTGGTACTGTGAGCTCTCTGGCGATGTCTGCTTGTAGTCTGTTTGCGGGGGTACTTCAAACCCGAGATATCGCTGCACAAGGAATCAAATAGCAGAGGTGCTGGACAAGGATGGCGTGCTGACTAAGGGACAAGCTACTGCCAAAAAAGGACATAAGAACCTCCCAAACATATGTAGTGCTCTATGGAATCGAAGGGAATGAAATTGTAGGGGGAGGGAATGTTCGAAATGGTCATTTTTATATGCAACCGCGTCCCCAAGTAGCCCGAAAGACCAATGGTGATGGAAGATCGACCGGGAGACCGATTAAACCTGAACACGGCTGCTCGCCTCCGCGAGCGATTCGCTGTGGAAGTGTGCTCTGGCCCTTTCGCGGACATAGCCCCTTCTTACGCATTGGGTCCGAGAAGCTCAATCGGTAACCTGATCACTTATTACTTTATTCCTCCCTCTCGGTCCATCCTAATTGAGCATTTCGCTCGTACGCACTCATTTCTCTCGATTACCTTTTCAGATTTCTTCCGCAGCTGCGCGAGCATGTTCGTATGCCATCCACTGCCAAGCCGATTCATCCGAGACGCACCACCAGATTCGTCTAGTTGAGCAGCGCCTTGGAATTATGCGGTTCTACGAGTCGGACCATTACACATCGATGAAAGCCTGTGATAACATGGTCGTCCGTACATCAACATTGTTGCAGTACAGTCGCCAACACAGAAGCGCAATTCACGTGGAAGCGCAACACTAGCAAACAAACGCTTGCGTACCCCCCAACCGACGTTGCCCCAACAATTCTGACTACAACCCCATTTTGACGTCGCTGAGTCCGATGGGACACATCCCGGGCCCCAAATTTCAACCCCTGGCCCGGAAAACCGACCACATCGCTGAAATGGCGGGATTCTGAGAAATCTAGAGATTTTGTGGTGCTCGGTGCGAGTTTATGACAGGATTCTGTCATTCCCAAGAACCGCATGTGTTATATACGTTTATAGTGTTACATACGTCTACTTAAGGCTCCAACCTTTTGTTTTCCGTGTATGGATGCGGGTACAACAAACGGAAACGGTTGAAAAACATTGTAAAACCGTTTAAAACAGTTTATACAAGGTAATTTTCTGGGTACTTCAGAACCAATGTGCGCAGGGCTTTTCAGGTTGTGGTTCTGTCCAATATCGGTTCCTTTCATTGCGCTTTACTGTCGAGGTCGGTTTTGGTTAGAAGTCACGCATCCCTTCCACTGGCAGGGGCAATTCTCGAATGTCACTTAACTCAGAGGTGAGTTGAACAGTAGCTGCAGTCTGTGGATGGTTAGTATGGTGGTACTGAAATCAAAGGACAGCAATAGAGGGTGCGCGTGGAAATCATTTATATTTTGATTCACAAAGAGGTCCCGCAATGGCGGTGGTGCATGAATATATACTTACAATCAAGAACAATCTTTTCATGCCAGAATGATCCCGGCATAGTGCTTGCACTAAGTTTTGCCGTCATTGGCAGACTGGTGACGAGTCTACTTCTAGGGCATCATCCCAGAAGAGCTCAAAACCGAAGAAGACTCGCTACTACGGTGGGGCAGGACGCGAAGTTGGACATAGCGCGGAGTAGTCTCCGCTTCATGTCACAAAGTGTAACGGTCACTTCCGTCGCTGCCTCGCACATTCTTTTCTTTTCTCTTATTTTTGTAACACATTCTCTGTCCTAGTTCCCGTATCGTGTATGTTTTCGAAACGATCAATTTTCAACCCCGTTACACAAAGAAAAAAAAGGTGTTTTCATGACAAGCGTTACCCACCACGTAACCGCTGTTTATCTGCCCATTTGGTGGAAAGTGCCTGCGCTTTGCTTTCAAATTCGTCGTCTCGCTTTGCGATTTGGTTGAGCTCCTTTATGATCGAGGTTGACTATACGGCGTGTGAATCAATTTCATCTGATCTGTACCGGCAACGAACCGACCTGGATGAACATCGGGTTGACAGCAGTGGAGTGCATCTGCGTAAATGTCTGTCGATAACTCTGGTTCGGCAGTAAACCGGACATTCAGTGGATTCTGAGCGACTGCCAGAGCCATTTTTGCGTTTTCCGCAAGGCATTTTAAGCCATTATTGTATTTTGAAGCGCGTGCTTCAATGACCGCGAATTTCGGCCATTATTGTATTTTCCATTCATTTTGAAGCACGTGCTTCAATGACCTTGTTTTTAATTACACAGACACTCTGAGGCGTGCGCCGTAGATCTGCAAAGCTAGGCGCATTTACATGAGAACTTGGGCACACTCATATCTGTAAACATAATAGTCCCATAGTACTGCTTCGGATGTATAACATATTCAAAAACTAGGCCAATCGGGGCAGTACTCACAGTGCTACAGCGTTCGTGCTTACAGCCGTTTGCAGTACAACAGGCGCGGTCGGTTTTTTTGTTTTTGTTTTCAACGGTTTCCAGCAGAATCGGCGCCACGGGCTCAATTTTGATCCGATTGCCTTGGGAGTAGGCGCGTTGTATTCACATTGAAAATCTGCCTGGGACAAAATACCGTTTTTGTTTTGATCCAATCACATGATGAGATTTCTTCCAAAAAATCTCGGTTTTAAGCAGGAACGCTGTAGCACTGGGAGTACTGCCCGATTGACCTAGTCTTTGAATATGTTATGCATCCGAAGCAGTACTATGGGAGTATGATGTTTACAGATATGAGTGTGCCCAAGTTCTCATGCAGAGCTCTACTTATTGTAGTATGTGAATATCTGCCTCGCTGAAGTGTGCACCAAATCACAATGACTTGAGATATTGCCTAATAAACATCATAGACCCATAGTACTGCTTTGTATGTATAACATATTCAAAAACTAGGTCAATTCATGTTGTCAAAGAATTTCCAATATCTCAGTGAGTTCCCCACCAGCTCTCATGAAAACTACAGTTGCGGCGGAATCATTTGCATTACCATTTTAGGAAGATACGATCAATTTCCGCTGTGCAGCATTCCTCGCGAGCTCTAAAGTCAGGGAAAATGGTACGGAAATCCTACATGAGTATATATTGAAGGTCTGGCCAGTTATTTTGAGCCACAATGGGCTATTTCCCGTCATTGAGCAAAGATGGCAATAGAATGGTTGTCAGAAATTAATGCTGTACCCCCGAAATAATACCGACTGCAGGATGTCTGAGAAAATTATAGAGTACTAACCAGCCATCTAGTATGCTTCAGTTCGATGTAGAGCTCGCACGGACCTGATTATGGTGGAAATGAGCCAAAATTGATCGTATCTTCCTAAAAAGATAATGCAAATGATTCCGCCGCGACTGTATATGGTAATACTCAGCTAATTCGTGTCGAATTAGTGATAGAGAGAAGTTGTAAAAATATTATATCACTCTCTTTATAAAATTACGTGTGTCCGTCCATCCGTCTGTCCGAAGCCTTTTCAATCTCCGCTTTTAATTTATCATTCCGGCTCCTGATGCCGACGCCTCACTTTAGATTCGGGGATGCCTACCGATGGTCCGCACAATCACCGTTCATCAGTTCTCTTTTCAGATATTCAGGATTTTTTGTTAGCACCTCGAGATCATTTTCTGGGTCAAATTCGGCTGTTTTTGGCTAGAACGCCCCGCACAGTAGCTGTAGTGGTCGGGGTCCTCTAGATTTTTGATATGATGTTATTCTTTGTATTCCAAAGGGCGGAAAAACCCGGGGTAGAGAATATGTCACCTGAATAAAATTTGTAGCTTGCACTGGATATTCTCTCTGGCAATGTGTATCATACAATGCAATTATAGGTCATGTTCGGTATCCCGGATTTTTCAGCCCTTCGGAATATAAGGAAGAACATCATATAAAAAATCTAGAGGAACCACTACAGCTACTGTGCGGGGCATTCTAGCCAAAAACAGCCGAGTTTGACCCAGAAAATGATCTCGAGGTGCTAACAAAAAGTTCCACCACTCCACTCTGCGCCTTATTTCTCCCAATCGTCTGAGCCTACTCTCAAGGAAAAAAGCTGAGAATTGAGCCCACGGCGATTTATATCGTGAAAACTGACCAAAAACAGAAAAAAATGGCCGCACCCTAAGTTCCGCAAATGGCTGTAAGCAATGAACATCTCAATGCAAAACAGTCTTGTAAAGTAATTTTTTTACGCACCGTGGCCCGGTAATACGGCCGATTTAGATAGATCTCGTCATAGAAGGTTGGTTTCGTTCTTTTGAACTCATCAGGTGGGCCACACAGCCCACAACCAACCGACAACAGCGCCGATATCAGGCAGATTGTTTGTTTCCTTTGATAACGGCCTGAGAGCAGGCAAGACAACTGGCCAGGTTGTTCTGCCCACCATCAGGGGCAAGCGTTGCCGACTGGCCAGAAAGAGACTGTGTGACTGGCCAGGCCACACAGCTCATTCTGATCCCCCAGAACCCAAACAGAAGTCGCAACTTGCCCGGTTGCGACTTTGATCCCCCAGAACCCGAACAGAGATCACAACTTCCAGGTTGCGATCTTTTTATCCCCCAGAACCCAAAAGGAAGTCGCAGCTTGCTGGGCTGCAACCTCGATCCCCCGGAACCTAAGCAATAGCCACAACTTGCCAGGTTGCGGCTTTTATCCCCCAGAACTCAAACAGAGGTCGCAGTTTGCCGGGCCGCGACCTTGATCCCCCAGAGCCCAAATTTGATTCCTTCTTCAAAGGCTACGCCAGATGATGGATCCTATGGTGAATAAATGAAGAGAGGAAGAGGAAGAAGAGGAAGAAGAGTATTGGTCCGTTACCCCACTGCGCACTGGACTCGTTCACCTGAAAGGGAAACGAGTGAGTTTCTGGATCGCAATACTAGCCCCCCACCGTGGTTATGATGATTTAATGTTCAAAAGCTGCCAGGGGGAAAGGTGCCGATCATAAGCGAGAAGAGAGAACGGGCAAAAAGGTATCCGACCCTGACTACTCTTGGAGAATTTTGACAAGAGAGAAAACCACACTCTGCTGATACCTAATCATGGTGCATTATGTCTGAACAGTATGAGCAGTGGCTGATCAGACCTCAGTCAGGGACTGCCATGTGGCTTTGTGAAGGAACAAGAGCAGAGGGGCAGGTCAACAAAAAAAAATGTGATGAAAAGGAAAAGAGGCAAGAAAACAAGGGCCAAATTGGTGTGCATGGAGGAGGGAATGTAGAGGCCAAATTGGCGTGCATGGAGGAGGGAATGCAGAGGCCAAATCGGCAAGCATGGAGGAGGAGATGCAGAGGCCAAATCGGCGTGCATGGAGGAGAGGGGCTGCAGAGGCCCCATCGGCGTGCATGGAGGAGAGGGGCTGCAGAGGCCAAATCGGTGTGCAAGGAGGAGAGGGGATGCAGAGGCCAAATCGGCATGCACAGAGGGGGATGCAGAGGCCAAATCGGCATGCATGGAGGAGGGAATGCAGAGGCCAAATCGGCGTGCATGGAGGAGGGAATGCAGAGGCCAAATCGGCATGCATGGAGGAGAGAATGCAGAGGCCAAATCGGTGTGCATGGAGGAGAGAATGCAGAGGCCAAATCGGTGTGCATGGAGGAGAGGGGATGCAGAGGCCAAATCGGTGTGCATGGAGGAGAGGGGATGCAGAGGCCAAATCGGTGTGCACAGGGGGGATGCAGAGGCCAAATCAGCATGCACAAAGGGGACGCAGAGACCAAATCGGCGTGCACAGAGGGGGGATGCAGAGGCCAAATCGACATGCACAGAGGGGGGATGCAGAGGCCAAATCGGCGTGCACAGAGCCTCCCAGAAAAGGTCAGGCTTATATACATCTTCGGTAGAACCCCAGGCCCGGCCCCACTGTGGGCTTCGGCCGTTCATGTCCCGTTCCCCTTGCCTTTATTGTATTACAAATAAACGTAGTCACGGCGAAATTAGTTGCCTGACCCCATTTGGGAATTACCATCAAACCCAGTCCTCTACTGCAATGGCGCGCACAACATCCCGCCCAATCAGTTGATCTGTGGTTATGATTCCTCTGATATTGCTTAGTTGTTCTCAACAGGGTTCCCAGAGACCGCATAGGTTCAGGCCGCGCTGTAGAATTTAGCTCAGGAGGGTGTTTGCAAGCAAGAGGAAATTGCGAGGCAAACCAGTAAGGTAACTACCACAAGTACTCTAGCTTTTATATGTAGGGAATATCAAATAAGTAACAATAGTAACGAGTGAGTCAGAAGGAAATTGATATTGAACACATGCAGATATAGTGACGGTGAAATAGAAGGTGAAATAAAATGTGAAATAATAGATAGTTGCCATGGTTCAAGCTTGTATTTCCAACACGGGCACTGTGGCTCTCCGTGAAATTCGGAAGTATCAGAAAACGACAGAACTTCTGATACACAAACTTCCTTTCAAAGGCTGGTAAAAGAGATTTTGAAGGATTTTAAGGTGGGCAGTGACACAATTCCGCGGGCTAAGGCCGACCTCAACAGCCACTGGATGTGAACTGCGAGGTGTGCTTTAATGACCCTCGCGCTGATCACACATCACGCTCAACTTTTTTTAATTGACGCGGAGTGGAGTAGATGTACGGAGGCGGCTGTTGCCAGCCGGATCTTCATGTACTCATCATCGCCGAAAGTAACCGGAATTTCTGCTGTACACACAAAGAACTGAGGTCCTCTTCATTATTCTCATCACATTCTCCATCTACTCCCAGTCGTTCTGCTGCAAAGTAACCGGAATCGAGGTTTTTCTGAAAGCCTTGGTAGGTATTGGCCAAATTTTGGCTACAGCTCATAAAATAGCCGCCCTCACAATATCTGGCCGGAAAGACCATGGATCATGTCTCCCTCATGATATGTAGTTGAAGTGTGAGCTTGATCATTCTCAGACATGAGCACCATACAGGACGCCTTTTTGACCCCGGAATGCATGAAACGACCTGGAAAACATCAGATTTTTTGCTTTTTATATTGCATAAAATACCAGCCTACCAAGTTGGGAGGGCTTTAAATACTGGGGTAGTGAACTTCACTCCTACTTCAAATGTATTGTGCATAGTTGCGGGATCAATTTTTCGTGCTGAATACTATGGACCATAGAATTGAAATATGATTCACATTCACTATTCTGGTATTTACTAGTAAGGCCCTCTAGAATACCTAGAAGTACATCCTAAAAAAAATCTATGTCTTTCTGAGCACTATTGGGGGTATGTGACGTGTTCTACACTCCAACAGCTAAAAAGACCGAAATTTGAACTAATAAATTGTCGCTCTTCATAAAATTAAACCTGTCCGTGTGCCCGAAGCTTTTTAAACTCCGCTGATGCCTGTCTGTGCCGCTTTGGTGTTTAACCGCCGGGCTTGATCTGCACCTGCAGCACGGTGTGCTAAACAACCACATACATGTCTCTCGGTTCGAGCCTGGTGGAACTCGTTCTTTTTTCTTTTTCTAACCTTTACAGCTCTTTGCGGAACATAGGGCGCGGCCCGGTTTTTTGTTTTTTTTTGTTTTTTTTTTGTTTTTTTTTGTAAGTTTTCGCGAGATTCCTGATTGTGAGCCCAATTCTCAACCGTTGTCCTTGAAAGTAGGCTCATTCGATTCAGACGGGTTCGGACGGAAAACACGGAGGGTACCTCGTGGCCCGATTTTTTCTGTCTTATTGACAATGGCTGTAGCCTTTTGCAGTACCGAAGGCGCAGCCAAAATCTTTCTGTTTTGGGATAATTCCGAAGAATTGACCGTAACTCAGTCAGTTTTTCAAGGGTTTCCTTGAAACTGAGCTAGAACTGGCAGGCTAATTCATGTGCAATTAGTGATGGAAAGAAACTTGAAAAAATGCCTTATATTGAATGATGTGTGATATCGGGCTGTTTCCGTGATCAATGATGTCTAGCATGGTCCAAGTATGTTCAAATGAGCTGTTTTTTGGCAACAGAGAACTCACATAAGGTAACATGTTTCCCTGCATCCACAATTCCATCCTGTGCAGCTATCTCAACTCATATGTTGTGTCGTCTGCTGAAGACTTATGCCCTCTTAGTGGTCTGTTCTGAATGGAATCAAATATTTCCAGACTGTAGTAAACACCGAAGTACGCCATAGAGTCTCTGGTACCACAAAACTGCAACCCAACTCAATACAACGCGCGATTTCGATGCGTTTGTGTTGGCGGGGGGTAGATCACGTGAGATCAAATTTACTGTAAATCAAGATCAATTTACAGTGAAATGATCGGAAATAAGTATACCGCTTGATGCCCCCAGGAAGTGCTATTTCACGTGGTTTTGGGCCAGGTCTTACGGCTGACAGCGTAAACCAACACAGTGATAGATGTCATACAGTTCTAGACACCAATGACTTGTAATAGATTATTTTTTCTACATGTTTTCGTCGTTCGAAGCTAACCACACGTTGAATGCAGCGTTCTGGTTGCTGGGGGGGATCGAATTTGAGTACTGGTTGCCCTTAAGGATAGATTCAGACACACGTAATTTTATAAAGAGGGTAATACCTGCGCGGACTCCTCACCGTATGTTGGACACTGTAAAATAATGTAAATGCTTATATTTTGCAGAGACCTTACTGCCGAGTATCAAATCCATGATTGACGAGACCCTGGCTGGTTCATTCCAAAGACTCGGATCTGACAGTTCGTCGGGACCTGATGGCAGTGGTACGAGTATGGATGTTGAGACTACAAGCATTGATTCAATCAGCCAAAGAAGGAGATGTAGGTTCAATTGCACCCTTATTCAACCTTCAGGCATCGATCAAAGTATATTATACTACTTTTTTCAACTGTCTCTTTGCTAATTGTTTTGCCAGGATGAACTTCCAGTTGCTGTTAATGCGTTATCGCAACAAAACCGTTCCTTCTCGGTGCCTCGTCCACTTGGAAATATTTTGTCCTCACACCATAATGTTGCCTCATCCTCGTCCTCTGTCCCTCGCCATCATATCCCCAATTGCACCATCGGCTTCTTTGGACTCAATCATCCTGGCAAGCGGAAGCATCAGTGTTGAAGTAGCCTCTTCTAAACAGATGCTACAACAATTCTCCCTCGTACCACTTAACCGTCCAGATGGTCTCCGCGAGGTTATCTCTCAGTTCGAGAGCGGTGCTGTGGCAAGCATCCGAGAGCTGTATGGACCCCAAAGAGGTTGGGCCACGAATTCAATTTGGGCCAAGATCAAAGGAACTATCACACGGCGCGAACGACTGGGAGGTGAACTTGAAACCGAGTTCAACGGAGATAAAGAGAATTTTTTTTGCTTTCTTCACAACCACAGGTGTCTCTGCAGGCAAGAAGAGCAAATCCAGAGAGCTCGTCAAAAAGCTGCGTCCGATGCGCCTTGTTGTTTAAGCCATTCCCCATCGCGAAAAGGATCTACAGGCCGAGCAATTTCTGGAGAAATACAAGGGACTGGTCTTCGCGGCCTCCCATCCCCTTTCGTTCAATTTATTTATTCAAATCTATGGTGCACTTGGTTGAATTGAGCTGAGTTCAATTGTTTCTCGCCCCACACACGGTGCAAGGAATTATGAACGTGCGTGGGGCGGAAAATAATTGAAGACTGGAGAGCAAAATAAATTAGCTGAAGTTGGCCAAACAACGTAGAAGCGTCATTTACCTTCACTTCACCTCTGGGTGCCATATTTTTCGGTATTTTTGTTCGCCAAATTAGAAATTCCCACCCGCACCTCAGTTTTAGTTAATTGCCTGTACTGAAGGCGCGCAGGGTGGGTATGTCCCGCGGCAACACCATTCGCATGGAGTACCTCGCGAGTAGGTCCAGAAGCGGCTGTGTCAGCTCTAGGTTCCGTGTGGTGAAGAGGTGTTCGTTTCGTAGTTCATCCCACAAAGGATGATGCCTGTTGAAATCACCAGCACATATGTAGTGCAGCTGCCCCACCGAGCACCTTGCCGCCTCTGGGCTTCGCAGGTAGTCCCTTAGTGCGTTGAGTGCGCTGTTGTGATTGCAATCATTATAGACGTTGATTATCCGGACCGTACCGAATGCCTCTCCCCAGATCTCGATGGCGGTCACGTCTGGCGAGAGGATCGGAATTTGCTTCCAGTTGGAAGAGGGCATCTGCGTATTCACAAAGATTAGTGATCGTGTGGCTCTAGGATTTGCCACATGCCCTGGCGGGTATATGACATTATAGGCACGCGTAGCCCGTGATAGACCCCGAAAATCAAAGTGAGGCTCCTGGAGTAGAGCGAGATCATAGAAGAAAGGACTGAGATGGTTAATGAAATCAAGCTGCGCTTCAAGCGACTTGTTGAGGTTCTGGCTCCAGATTTGGAGCCGTCTGCCCCCCCTGGACATCTGTTGGTTGTCAGGCATCATGTTCGCCCACCCGTGGGGGGAGAGGTTGTCTCGGGAATTCCTCGTTATCATCCTCGGTCAGTGGCCGTGGGCCCTGTAGTGGCAGTAGCTCCCTACCACCACCTTGGCTCCAGTTCTCGAGCTGCTCGCTCGCACGGTCATACGTCTCGAGCATCCTGACTTTGATGCGTTTGTGTCTGGGTGGATGGGTACGAACATCTGCATCAGGTTGGTCTGCGCCCTCGGGACCTGTTTCGGATTGCCGTTGGCTCGGAAGGTACCGTTCCAGGGTTTCCTGTCGCAGCCCCCTGTTCCCAGTCTCTGCATTATCATGCAGGTGTTGTCGGGATGCTCCCGATGCCGAAACTGGGCCCATTTGCCCCCTATGTTCGGCCGCCGTCTGCGCACTCGGACCAGGGCCCCTACGCTCTGCTGCTCTCCTCTTATGTTTATTTGTACAACTTTGGTTGCGCTTCCATAATGTCTTCTACATACTCTCATAATGCATGTTACTTCCCTCGGATTCTGCACCGTTTTGAAGCAGCAGCTGCACAATTGCGGGCAGCCAGGCAGCTTTCAGTGCATTGCCATACAGCCCACCCTCTGCATTGACATCAACACCTCTGTCAAGCAACATCTGGACAATCTCAGTATCTTCTTGGTTGCAAGCAGAATGCAATGCATTGCCATACCGTCCACCCTGTGCATTGACATCAGCACCTGTATCTAGCAGCATCTGGACAATCTCAGTGTTTCCTGTGCTGCAGGCGGCTTGCAATGCATTACCAAAGAACCCATCCCGCGCATTGACATCAGCGCCTTTGTTAAGCAACATCTGGACAATCTTGGTGTTTCTTTGATGGCAGGCAGCATATAGTGCATTATCGAACACTTCACCCTGTGCATGGACATCAGCACTTCTGTCGAGCAACACCTGGACAATCTCAGTGTTTCCTCGCCTGCAGGCAGCTTTCAGTGCATTCCCATACATCCCACCCTGTGCATTGACATCAGCATCTCTGTTGAGCAACATATGGACAATCTCTGTATTTTCTTTGTCACAGGCAGCTTGCAATGCATTGCCAAACTTCCCACCCTGTACATTGACATCAGCACCTCTGTCCAACAGCATCTGAACAATCTTGATGTTTCCTGTGTCACAGGCAGCTTGTAGTGCATTATCATACACCCCACCCTGTGCATGTACATCAGCACCTCTGTCGAGCAACACCTGGACAATCTCAGTGTTTCCTCGCTTGCAGGCAGCTTGCAGTGCATTGCCATACATCCCACCATGTACATTGACATCAGCATCTCTGTTGAGCAACATATGGACAATCTCAGTATTTTCTTTATCACAGGCAGCTTGCAATGCATTGCCATACTTCTCACCTAGTGCATTGACATCAGCACCTCTGTCGAGTAGCACCTGCACTGCTGGAAACACACCAAGAGAGGCACTCAACACAATGGGTGGAATATCATCATGTCCTATCAGTAACCGGACCAGACTGGTATACTGGACACTTCCTGCCTGCAGAAGGTCTGTGAGAGCTGTAATAAGTTCGCTCTGAGCACATTGCTGAGGTTGCTTGTTTATGTCTCGGGTGGAAGATGGCTGCTTAGATATTAGATGAATTGCCTCCAAAAGCCAGAGAATGACAGCCAATTGAATTGATTCCCACAACTGGACAAAATATGCACTCTGGTATTTAGGCTGTCTCTCAGGAGCATGGGGTGTTGGCAGCTTTTTTGGACCTGGATTGTAACTGTTTACATGGTGGTACCAGTTCTGTGCTGCATAGTGACCAAGTGGGGAAGATATGAGGATGTCGTAATGGTCAAAGGAGCAGAGGTATGCAATGCATGTTCGTGCAATCATGTGATGGCCTGCATTATCGGATATCTCAGCCTGCAGTACATGAGAGCTTCTCTGTGAATCAGTCAAGTATTCCTTGACTGATGCATGGGCAAGTTGAAGTGTTATGGCCCCCCACATATCCTCTGTTGCAGAGACAAGGCCTGCACATGCATCGAGCAATTTGGATGGAGTTGTCAACCGTTTTTTCGGATCAAATCGTGGAGGGGACTCTGTCAAGTCGACAGCCAGAGCATCATTGATCTGCTTCAAGGTCATTGACTTCATTGAGAACAGAAGCCAGTTCAGTGTTCGGTTGACCATGTCTAGCATCACATCAGACTGGATGCTCTCCAAGATTCGGTCATATATCTTGTTCATGGTATGTGGCATCTGGGAGAGTGCAAAGGCGATATCTGATTCACAGAGGCAGCTGCGTAACTGATCCAGCTGCAGTGCTACCAGACGAAACCTTGTGCAAGTGGTTAGTGTGGGGTATTAGATAGAGTAACCTGGACTGACATAGGATCTGACTGGTTTACCAGACTGTCACGGACATCATTCTTTATCTCTTTACTCCAGGCAAAATCCTTGTCTGTAGCGAGAATGTGATCAACATATGATGCAATGTCCTCATTGACTCCTGTGCCCTCGAGATAGACATCAGTTGCAAGACTGAAGAGCTCTCTTCCATGAGTGACCTCTGTGCGACTGGTCAGAAACACATGAACATTGTTGATTTTTGCATCCACAATCGTGCGGATTGTGTTTAGGACAAGTCCCACTTCGGATGACTCATCGAGAGCATCACAAACAATGTATACTGGTGTTGCAAATCCAGACAGAATTTTGATGAGAATTTCAAGAAGTGTTCGATTACTTGGTGCCTGGCTCCATTTTCATGAGACTTCTAAAAGCTTTCCAGGATTGAATCAGCATGAGAGGCAGAGTCTGCGAGCCGTGAGATCAAAGTGCGAAGGAGGTCCTCTGTTTTCTGCTTCCGATCATTTGTGGTGTCGAAATAGAAGTATGTGACAGTGTCTCCATTATCACGTAGCTTCTTGATAATTGTGGAGCTGTACGAAAAAGCTAGACCTCACTCATTATGATGACCTTTTGGATAAATTTACCTGAGGACAGTCTTCCCGCAGCCCGCTGATCAGGAATGCATCAGCAGCCAATGTTACTGTTGAAGCAATGACATACATATACCATGAACCCACAAAAGCGAGGGGGAGGTCGATTTCCATCGGCTGAACTCTTCAGTTTGTTCAAACCATTTACCAGTACCGGGATGGTGTCGGTCCTCAGCAGCGATCTGATTCTGGCTCACGTCAGCAGGGTTCAGCCATTGCCTGACTTTGGTATGGGTCCTTGATACTATTTCTCAGTTGTGCATTGAAGAAGAATAATGACGACATACTGATCATTCACGAAGACATTTTCAACTCTCTCGAATCTGAACTGAGGGCCTTCCCCGACACCCCCGGTGCCCCCGGCTCCACTGCTGCTCGCACCACCAGCACCCCCCTGGCCACCTGAATCAAGTCCATGACTCAAATGCCCTGTCATATACTGAGTTACGCACCGTGGATGTTTTGTATAAGAGATCCAATGAGTCCACTGGACATTGCTAGAGACGACGACGACTTTGTGGATACGCAGACGAGCGTAAGAGCGAAACCGGGTAACGACACATCAGGAAAAACCCCTTTTGCGAATTGTTAACATTTTGTTGGCATTTGTCCAGAATTTTGGAATACTGCAGATTGTTAGCAATTGTTGAGCAATCGGGTCACTTTTGCCGACGATTGTCGGTAAAAGTTGATATTTGATTGCATTTAATTAAAATCAGGATTGTGTAATTCGGATCAGAGTGCCATTTTGGGCAGTGGGTTGCCGTTTTCTGAACGATATGGATGGATAGCTTCGGGCGGTCACATCAAATAGCACATATGTTCTATGTAACATCAACTATCTTACAGTGATATACGAATGTCGGTCAGACCAAGGACTGACGTAGAACTTTGTGGCTGAGTCAAGGACATTCTGACTTGTCCAAGCACGAGGAACCACAGGACCGAACTGGGGGAAGAGATGGATACTCCGGCGAATGTTTTCAATAGGTATGATACTCGCAACGCGCTCTTCGAGCCGAGAAATCTTGTACATCAGATGATTTGGCTCGGGCTGCCGCGGAAATGCCGAGAACCATTCGACATATGCAAGATGACCAGGGGGAGGCACACCTGGAAACAGTGCAGCTGTCACCTTACTAGATAGTTTGAAAACAACTCGCACTCGACCAACACGATAACCTTGGGGCTAAAAATGTCAGGAAGAACATGTAAACCACTGGATCTGCTCACCCGTCACCCCTGTGTGGGACCCAGTTCCATCGTTGACCAGTACCGTGTCGAAACGACCTCCAATTTGGTGGCCCTGCTTGTTTTGATATCCAGGTTTGACATGCACGGTGTCGACGACATCAGCGATGTTCTCACGGCCCAAGGCATTGCCATTCCAGAATTTCATCTTGTGATACACCCACACTTTTTGGAAGGGAGTGTACAAGTCACTCGCCAATGCCTCAATTTGTCGTTTGTGGAGATCAGGACGTCCAAATGAAACGGCATAGCGGGCAAAAGCGTCGCGAAAATAAATAGCACCATAGTTATTCTCAATTGTTGTCAACGAAACTCCTTTGGCAGAAGGATGAATGGGCATCTGGACGTGGCGATGTCGAAGAACTGCAGGTGTGTTCCAGAGGCTCTGTTTGTCATTCGGCTGCGGACTTCCTGCAATACGCCACAAGATAAATTTCTCGTGGCGGAGGATCTTTTCCTTCCTTTCCAGCCACAGTGTCATCTGTGTATACTCGTCCTTGCGATTAGTTGCACGGTATGCATCCTTCGCAAGGTCAATGTGGAGGCGTTCGGTGTATTCCGTGTTGTAATTATCGGTGGTGCCAAAGAGTTTAATGGTCATAAGATAGTGACGAAGGTTATGAAGCTTGGGAAAATTGAAATCCGCACGGATTCCGACTCGCCGAGATCAATAAAAATCTCTTTGTTAGCGTGGAACATCTCCAGTGCGTCATTGAGGAGGGATAGTGTCTCGGAGGAATGGGTAGGATATTGGGAGAGGTAAAGGAAATCCAATGCACCTCGGACGGCCCGGATTAGACGTGTCGTTGAATTTCCATCAGGGAGGCGTAAGTCGATAATGAGTCCTAGTAGAATGCGGCACATTTGGCTGTGCTCTGTGCCAGACACGCGGGACAATGTGGTGATACTTTTCAGGAATAGCCGTGTGTTGTGGTTGGGCGGCATACGCCGACAACGAGCATCAATCTCGACAGGCCCGAAGGCCTCGGTGATCCAACCAACGATGTGCTTGATCACACCCTGGTAGAGCTGATGTAGAATGTCGGAGGTGATAGATAGAAAGATATTGACGTAGGGGAGGTCTTCCCAGAAAGGATGAAAGATCGGTTTGATGTTTGCACGAGAACAAGCACGAGTAAATTCGGTCGCATTGCCATCTGCTTTCTTCAGTGCGTCAAGCACCGCAGAAAGGTCCCGTGGTTCATATATATCCACAATACTGCCCAGCTCGTCCCGAGGCACCCGGCAAGTAGGGCACTCCCCGGTCTTCGTTCCTGTCACCAACACCTGCTCCGGATAATCGCCCGCAAACACTGAGAATATGGGATGGCAGCGGCGCACAACGCCATCGCCACTCTTCATCTCGATCCCATCCAATCCCGCATTTTTCAAAGGGCGGAGTATCTGCCGCATGCATGCATGGTACAGATTTGCAACGGCGCGCCGTCTGGCGGCCTTGTTGGTGATGTGATCAAGGCGAGTAGTCGGAAGATAACCGAGCAAGACATACGCTTGGCGGGAAGGTTTGCGACGACTTTCCTTGGTGATATTTCCGATGGTCATGTAGACTGGATAGGCTGCTTTGTTGCGAAACATAGTTGTCTGAGTTTTATCGGTAGAAATAATGACGGGCACAATTGTAGCACCGGCTCGGCGCTTTTCAACCTCTTTCTATGCGAAGAGTAAGCAAACGGTCAAGATGGAGTGAATCCGACGAACCTGAGTCCTCCACCACCATTCTGCAGTGTGCATATCATGGTACAATCGAATTGTTCTATCAGCATCCGCATAGTGGCGCTCAGGGAAGAACACCAACTCCTGCGCGAACTCTGGGTCGCCATACAGGGCCTTGATGCAGTCGACCACAGGGCGAAAATAGACATCAAATGCCTCTTCTGCAACAACGATTTCTTGGCGCTTAAATGTGGGACGCCCCGGAGGCAATTGATTGTCGATGACTTGATTCAACTCGCGAGAATTTTTGTATGATAATCCTAGTGCTTGCGGAACCTGATGGAGAGGTAAGAATAAAGGCAGATATCGTGCAAGATAGGAGGGATTATCTTACTCCATCAATTGCCAATAGGTCTGTGACAGCAGTGGAGGTAGAACCGCGCAACTTAGCCCACTTTGCAACTTCCCAGTCAACCTGGGATTGAAAAGGGGCCCAGGGATTGTCTGCGC
The DNA here is from genome assembly GCA_029378395.1 of Mycena leptocephala. Classification (NCBI taxonomy): domain Eukaryota; kingdom Fungi; phylum Basidiomycota; class Agaricomycetes; order Agaricales; family Mycenaceae; genus Mycena; species Mycena leptocephala. Next base: position 114,359 of record JARJLF010000655.1, on the reverse strand, counting down.
TCTGTGGAATGAGGTCAGAATACTCGTTATATGCAGGAGTCTCTGTGCAAAGAGCTTCTCCGGCCCGTCCACCGAATGGGCTGATGTGTGGTGCGAGAATGAACCGCTCTTCGACGGGGATCTCTCGTGCCTGATGTGCCGCATCCCCGGGGAGTGGGGCCGGCTCATTTACAGGCGAGTCCATGCGAGCATCGGGATCTGGTTGTAAAGGCCGCTCCCAACCGGCCACTGGGTCATCTTCATCATCAGAGTCTTCGACAGGGATAGGTACAAGCCCAGGGAGGTCGTCGTTGTCTGAATCGGCAAAGTTGCTGTCCATATCATCGGGTATATCAGGACAAGGCGGAGTCGCTGGCCGAAGTGCTGGTCCAGCAAGATTTCCAATGCGAAGCTAAGGGGCATAATCTCGTTGTGCAAGGTAGATTCGTCTGCAAGCAGGGTTCGCCGTTTGTGCGAGATGAGACCCGAGACCGGTGGGTGTGAAGAAGACGTCGCATCCCTTGCAAAAACCACGGGGCGTTATTCCCTCAGACATGTCCGAGATGTGGGGGAAGTCTGATAATATTTCCTATCTATATGTGAGTCGTATTGGATGGTGAAGAAGAGTAGCGTCGTGGGCGTGGACTTTAGAGTGATTTCCGCCAACACGGCATTGCATCTCCGTAGCATCATACGGCATTTTCAACGCGAGGCAGCGGCTAAGAGGAAAAAGATGAGAAAAAAAGACGGCCACGTAAGGGTGGAGTCAGTGCTTGCCTTCTACTTCCATTTTCCCTCCTTCCCCTACCTCTTCCCACCTTCATTATCTTTGCACCCAACTCCGTACCACGCTCCCTACACCGTACCACGCTCTCTACACCCAGCCACTTGTCAATGGCCTCCAGACCCAAAGTCGGCCCGTCTGTGGATTTCAGTAAGAAGTATCGCTGCGACCTGACCATCACAGACATGACTGATACCATCTTTCAGCCGCATTGCCCAGAAGATCGACAAGAGGCCGAGCGACTGACGACAGCCTTCCACCACCTGAATTACCTGAGAAGAACGCTGGAAAAAGACGTAAGTCTGGCAGCTGCCTTGCGACTTTATGCTGATCATGATCTTTGTAGCGCCTCGGGCTTCGAAAACTGCTGCAAAGAAAAATGCTGGTAAGTCGTGTGCATATGCGGAAGAGATGTATTCACAACTGTCAAAAGTTTGGCAAGGTGCAGCCCCCGTCGGTCCTAAACCTAAAGATCCGAACGCCACGGGTCGGAAGCGTTCCGCATCGAACCAGCAAGAGTCTGTAAAATTAAAAGCACGCAGAACAAGTGGTGCATTGTGAGGGACTACATCAGGGAAAACCTCCCTCGAAAATTTTCGATAAAATTTCTTGTGCTCAAAATTTTTTTGATATTTTATGAAACTTTTAAGAAATCTCGTGAAATTTTGCCAAAAGTGTCCCTATTTTATGAACTGGACATATTATTTTGCTCCTTTCCTCAAAATTTGTGTCACCTTTCAAGGACTCTATTGTCTTAGTACATTCAAAGTACATGTTCCGCGAACGGTGCATGCGTTCTATCGAGTGATGAGACTTCCGGTGATCTTTTCCAGTTTTCCTGTTCACAACTGACACTTTTCAAAATCTACAAGTCAGATGCCCTGGGAACAGTATAAAACTTCAGAGCAGCCGTCGTTACTTGCTGGAAGCATTTAATACACACAAGTCGGCAGCTCTGCGCTGGCGCATGCCAATCTCTGACATCTGTGCAGGCAACCGAAGATGAGAATCTTCCAAGTCATTCACACTCCGCCGATCAGTGCCGTTATGATGTATCACGAGATGTTTGGTTGCTGCCACGTCGCAGCAAAATCACTCTTCTCTCATCCTCTCTTCGCCCAATCTTCGCCCTTCAAGTAGAGTCAAGCACAAAGCGGCGTCGAGTCCCAGTGCCACAAGCCATTACTGGCAGCACTCTGCAAGCCGACCTCCCGGCCGCTCTCAAGGTGTCATGCTCCGCAATCATAGCTCGCAAATCTGCCTTCCTCTTGCCTTCCTCGCTGTTCTGTCAAGTGCCGACGGGCATCCGCAAAACTCAAGGCATCATCAAGCCTCTTCCCAGTTCTTCAAAGCCCTCCAAGATCTCCAATCCTCTTGAACAACCTGTTTCAAGCTCAAGAGCAAGTAGTCACACGTGCGCGAGGTAGTGGATGTCTGGGAAGGTATGTGCGTATGTTACTATTTCATTCGGTCGCGCCGCATGCCCTCTGGCCTACGGATACTTCCTTGCGCGCTCGCATAGCTGCAGATGTCGTGCACCCGGCCGCTGCTGTACGGTACGGTACTTTTTTTCTTCCTTCACATACTAATGCTAACCTTGCTACGTTGCAGAAAGCGCCCAACGAACATTCCAATTGACCAAGTCCGGGTTTATCAAGTCTGGTTCTTGTGTCGTGCCGCCGCAGGTGCATACAACCCATGTACAATAATTCGTCCATCCCACTGATCACCACACACAGTCCACCTCGGTGGAAACCAAGTGCCGTGACGTGTGTATGATACGTACACGCTGCAGACGTGGCTCTGGCTTGCTGTCATTGCATCCCGGATTCGCACCGGTACGTTGATATCTGTGCTTTTTGGGTCAACACTAATGGACTCGCATTTTAGCAACTTCCGCAAGCCCGCTCGCTCTCGTTCGGTCCGAGTGGAGTAGGAACTGCTCGTTGGCGAGCCAACATGCACCACCACGGACGAGGATCAAGCTCTAGCGGTGTCTTCATTAGTTTACTGTCTTGTACTAGATAGCAGTTGATTGAATAGTATTTGTTTTGCCTATTCATAGTGGTTTGAAGACACTAAACTGAGGAAAACAGGGAGAAAAAGGTGCCAAAATATCTTCAAAAGTTGCACAAATTTATCGAAATTTTTTTCGGTAGAACATATTTCTGCTCATTTTCGGTAAATCGCAAAACTGGTCATATTTTTGCATATTTTATCAAAAAATATGCAAAAATTTCCAGGGTGGTTTTCCCTGATGTAACCGCCCAACTCAATTAACGGCTTAGGAGGAGGAGGAGGACATATTATCCTGGCACGGTCCCACAACTGAAACAACCAGTTTACTGAGAGCTAACAAGGTGGCTAATGCATGGGTGGCTATCCATAGATAACTCCAAGAAGCCTCAGAGCACAAAATACTACCGAAGGGGATCTGTGTTTTTCAACTTACGACAGAACCGGGCCACCTTCTGCCACCAAATCTGGCAGGAATGTTAATTGGAGCATTATCCACCACTTCACACTCATTCCTTGATATCTGTATGACCAGAGGGCTTTGCATATATACAAAAATTCAAAAATAGCCCTACCTCCCCACTTGTTTTGAAATGAGGACTAGTTTGAGCACGACTCTGGGGTATTTCTTGATTGAAATTCGTAGAGGACATCCTGCAGACTGTATCATACAAAAAATCTAGGAAAACAACCCAGAAATGAGCGAGAAACACTTGTTTGTCCGACTTCTAGGTTTGTCCAGGACGGTGGGGGACGATAGTAATGCACGTGCTATTGATACAGACAGGCATTATTTTAAAGAATGGAAGGGCTGACAAGGCTATGGGGTTTCCCAATCACGAAGACCGTAATGGACAGATGAAATGTCCGATTTGGGATAAGAACACGAAATGAGCCGAAGATCTGTTCTTCCCAGTTTCAAGCCGGAACCATGGTCGCTGCCTTGGTTGCCAAGTATTATTGTCAAGCATTAGCCTCGCGTATTACCTGCCCAAGTTATAGCAGGGCCTGCACGGCTTTTTCCCAGCTGTTTGTCAAAAAAACTCTTCAACTGCACCTCATAGTGGTGTTATCCATTCCTATGGCCCGCTCAAGGGAATCTATTAGGAAGCCAGGCCATAATACCTGAATTTAAATGTACCATTGATTGAATATCCTCGGAACCCAAAAACCTCATATTAAGATGTTTTTCGATGAGTTCCCTGGTTCGAGGCTAAATTCTAGCGCTGTCGGGCATCTCGGACATCTTCAAAGGCCTGCATGCGGCAATTAAGTCATCATATTACCGCAAATTGCTGTAACATTGACTTCTACAGTTTTTCACCAGTCAATGATACAAACGTTTTCACATGCAGATTTTCGGACCACCTTGATCCTTGATCCTTCACGAGATATGTCAATCATGTTCAAACCAATAGTCACCACGGTTCAATGGATTACCATGGAAAGTTTAGAAAATCAACCAAAACCGCGTCATGTTCGCGCTCTGAAAAAAAACGATGGAGGTAAGTGATGGAGCAGCGAGGAAATGGAGAGGAAGATAAAAGCATTGGAGGTCGGAGGAAAAATATTGTGGCACACAAAAACGATCCACGTTCCTGCAGTGTTTCGGAACAGAACACGAGATCCGTTCGGCCAATGGGCATCAGCACAGAAAATGATTGAAATGCACGCTGTTGGCAATGTTTAATAGGAACCAGGGAAAATGTTGCAGATCGGGGACGAGATCATTGGAGCCCAGCAACGATGAGGTGAATAAAGAGCCACAAAATGAGGTGAGAGCTCATTTCACACCCCCACCTCATCCCTTTTTCATGGCAGCTACCAGACTTTTACTTACTCAAATGGCCAGAAGACCCCGCCGCCATCTCGGAAGCGGAGTCTCCCAGAACATACAGACGTCTCTCCGGATCGCAGTAGGGGCAGACAATTTGGCAGATTGTTCCCCGTGATAACGGCCTGACAGGGGGCAAGACAACTGGCCAGGTTGTCCGGCCCACCATCAGGGGCAAGTGTTGCCGACTGACCAGAAAGAGATTATGACTGGCCAGGCCACAGCTCAATCTGATCCCCCAGAACCCAAACCAAGGTTGCAACTTGCCAGCTTGCGCAGAACCCAAACAGAAGTCACAACTTGCCAGATTGTGACCTTGATCCCCCAGAACCCAAACAGAGGTTGCAACTTGCCAGGCTGCGACCACGACTTTTATCCCCCAGAACCCAAACAGAGGTTGCAACTTTCCAGGCTGCGACCTCAATCCCCCAGAACCCAAACAGAAGTTGCAACTCTCCAGATTGCAACCTTGATCCCCCAGAACCCAAATTGCCCCTGGAAACTTAGAAGACACCTGGCCTTGGCTTCTCTCAGAGAATTTTGACAAGAGACAAAACCACGCTCTGCTAATCCCAATTCACGGTGCATTATGTATGAACAGTATGAAAGTGGCTGATCAGACCTCAGTCAGGGACTGCCATGTGGCTTTGTGATTGAACAATATAACAGAGGGCCAAGCTGACGAAAACGAAGGGGGTAAAGAAAAACAAAGCTCAAAACTGGGGGTGCTCAATTTTTAATTCGACCCAGGTCAGGTCGGATTTTTAATAATATTCTGGCCACGCGATTGGCTGATTAAATATTTTTATTATTTAAAATCCGACCTGAACTAAGAATTGAGCACCGGAGGGTGCCCGTCTTCGGGATCATGGTGTAAAACGATTTTGGAAGCGGAGAGCAACTTTCCGTTGGGGCCAAGTGCGCACTTAGTGTCAGCAGACATCGGAGACAGGTGGGAGTACAGAGCGATTGGAACAGGCCAATAAATACTACGACAAGTGCCTGGCTATAACTAAAATGATAATTATGCGTACCTTACTGTAAAAGAAAAAATGGAGAACATACCAGTTCACCGCACGTTGTTCTCCGTCGTCCCTGCAGGCACTACAGCACTTCCGAGTGGCGAGCAAGGTACCCGTTAACTTGATGCTATGGACGGCAAGCAGTTTACGAGTGGAAAGGGATGTTTTTTATGCCGTGAAAATACACCCTCAAGATGAGGTTCAACCGGTTCGACCCTGTTCGCACAGGTTCGCGAAAAGCCAAAGTTCTTGAGCCTCGACCAGCACTTAGGGTTCGGTTCGAGATTTTTGGATCCTCCGAACATGAATTCAGGTGCGGTTCGGGTTCGTTTCGGGTTCGGGATCAGTTCTGAACCTAACCCCGGCAACACTAGGAGGTAGAGGTTATGAAAGATTGTACGAAAAACGAGTCAAAGAAAGAGGAAAGCGTGTGCCATCAAACGCGTTTCGGCCTTGCATCGAATAAAAAACACGGTAGCCTGCCTTGAGGCAAAATCCGTTGGTGACGAGTCGCAGCCATGGTTGAACGTAAAGGCGTTAAAACATGGAAGAAGATAATGTGCTCGTGGATTGCAAGGTCTCAGTACATATGCTTTGTATGCGATGCGTCCGAACACCTGATCGCACAGCATGAATCCCCATATACAGTAGGGGACAATCAAAGTCCGCCTATTTTGGAAGCGTGAGAAAGTTGTATCCCAGAGCCACCCGAGGCCTCGGAAATCGCGTAAAGAGTCAATTTATACCCTTTTAAGAGCTCTTCACGAGCCGATTTTTTAAAATTCTTGAGGATAAGGTTTTGGGACCTCAAAATATTGAGCAACCCGAAAGAAATCGGAAAAATATTGGAAAAGGTGGAAATCGGCGTCTTTCAATGAGCTCCCGAAGAATCTCGCAAATTCATCGAGTCATTTCATCGATGAAATTTGATCTTTCTTTTGTCTCCACCACCCACAATGCCCCCCAAGAAGAAGGCCAAACAAAATACTACTGGCCTCTGCAACCAGTTAAAGCAAGATTTAACGCCTTCAGCAGATGTCGGAGACTCGGATGACACTGCTGATGACAACTTCATACCGGGAATCTATTTTGACAGCATGCGGGTGGACTGGGAGAATGACGATGAGTCCGATATTGGATCAGAACTAGATCTGGATGAGTTTGAAGAGTTCAGTATTAAGCTTCTGGAGATTGCTGAGAGTGAGGTTCCGAAGGATTTGGAATGACTCCCACCAAGATTGCGAGCTATGCGAGAGAGGAGGAAAGGTACGCAATTTTCCAAAATGAATAATTCCTCATCCTCATTCATCATTTCAGAGCGTCCAAAGCATTACAATACCACAGTAGATGGCATGAACAAGGCTCAGATCTCAGAGCACAGCATATCATTATGCATCACAAATGCAGAATCAGAATCTGTTGGACTCGTTCGTTCTCGTCCATCCCCGCTCCCTGTTACTTCGAAAAAGGTACCTCCTGCTTGGAAGGCAGCCATGCTACATGATGGATGCATGCCTGGACGACGTTATCCGCCGGTTCATCAATCGTTCCTGGCGCTTCATGAGTGCCTATCGGCATGGTTTGACTGCCGATTGGGCTGTCAGAAGGCAGAGAGCTCACAGAACAATCACCGAAAAGGGTATGCAATCGCTGGAGGCCGTTGTTACAAGAAAGTAGTTGTATACCGACAAATATGTACTTTTTTTTTTTTTTTTTTCATCCCCCAGGCCCCCAAAAGGTACACACAATTTCGTTCAGCCGGCCCAAAATATTGAGAAAACCAACCCCTTGTGGGAAAAACTTCGGAGGTAGGATTTTGGGCTCCTTTCGTCCAGGCGGATCTGATTCTGGACTCAGAATTACGAAAAAAAGAACAGTTCACACGCTACATGATAAGAAGGCTTTGATTGTCCCCTACTGTACTTAGAAGATCCAGATCCAGATTCACATCGGCTGCGCGGTAGGAGATCACCGGGCATCAAAGGGATTGCTCTGGCATCCACCCAGCTAACGCGTGCCCAGGACGCACTGGAAATTTAGGTGCGTGGCGGGTGCGTCGGAGGCACCTGAACTTCTAGTGCCTGGACTTTTGCCGCCTGTGAGACTGTAAAATAGTGGCTGTGTTTGCTCTCCTTCTGTGCGTTGGTTCGATTCTGTCATGTTGCTTTATTTTTCTTCTTCCATCTTTCACTTTCGCTGATGTGGTGGATAATTTCAAACCACCACCACCACCTGCCAAATACAATATGCCCCAAACTCTTCAATGTACATTGAATCACTGTTGAATCCCGGTTTCTATTTTGCAATGCACTGCTCTGCCTGACGACCTTCTTCATTTTCATCGGATGAAATCACTATTTACACAAAGATTTAGGTCGTGGCGTAGATGCTGGTTCTTCAAAAAGGGGTCTGCAAACAAAACAATTTAGACTCGTCCGTCAGAGCAGCCTTAATAGGTTTCTAACTGCACACATGCCCTCCAACATCATGCTGTCTTCCAAGTTATCACTGGCCTCAAGGCGCAGAACAGTTAAATAGATTCTTCTTCAAGGACGACAACGATGACATCGGCAGTAAAATTCAGGATCTGTTACGTTCGAGCTATTGGCGTTCCTAAGTGGGACCGGCCATGTAATTCCTCCTCCTCCAGCCTCTCTACATAGACACACCGAGGAAGCGTGCAAGCTGGCGCCTGCGGTCTTGAAGTACGGGTGCTGAAGGGATGTGAGCAGAATACCAGGGCAGGAGGAGCGATGTGGCATACCATTAGGGAGGGGTTCAAGCGCATGGCCACCGGCAGCGAATGCATTGGAAGATGCAATACAGTCCGCGACTGAGTAGTGATATCAATATGGTAGACTGAGAGATCGCCAGCCGGCACGTCTCACTTGTGAAAACCAGGAGCGCCTCACGGGTCAGGGGTGGGGAGCAGCCAGCGGGGTCATCGCCGGACCGACGAGGCCGCCGTTTGGTCCGGCTGACGCGTTGGCAAGTCGCATGGGCTGCAGGGCGAGGCTGGACGAAATCAGGCGCCCCGTAAATGGATTCGAGAGCACTCACCTAGCATTGAGATCCGCAAGTTGCTGCAGAACGGTGTTGTGGTTTGCCTGCGCCGTCGCATGGTTTGCCTGCGCCGTCGCGTGGTTTGCCTGCGCCGTCGCGTGGTTCGCGTTAACAGTCACGACGAGGGCGGCGTGGTTGGCTTGAGCAGTCTGGTGGTTGGCGGCAACCGTACCGGCGAGCCCATTGACTGTGGCGGTGAGTTGAGTCACGGCGGCGGTGAGCTGCGCCAGCTGCGCAGCAATGTTGATGGGACCGGCATTGGTAAAAAGCGCCGTTTCGTTACCGAGGAGGGTCATTTCCTGGGCGATGGTTGTGTACGCTGCGGACATACGGGGAATATTGGGTAGGGGTGCGGGGTTAGCCATGGTGGTAGTTGAAAGGCAAGACGTGAAGTACATAAACATCAACAACTTCGTCACCAAATCTGACACGTATACATCACGTGCTGCACAGCCATCTCGGGTTCCGTGCATAGCCACCTGCAACCCAAAGGAATCCTTTCGAGCCTAGCCGAATGTACTGTACGGCTTATGTACTATGTCTATGGAGAGTCGTGCGAAATCAAGTTTGCAAGTTGCGGAAAGAAAGAGCAAAAAGAAAGAAAAGAGAGACTTACCATGTGCTTTAGATTGTATTCCCGAGAAATCAGAGCTCCTGAGTCACCGTAGCGCGTGCAGTAATCTTGATTCTGCTATCTCAATTCGGCAGATCAAACAGAATCAAGATGGGGCATCAATGGGGCATTACAGCTGTTGCGGAAAATAATGAGACAAACCGTTTTTTTTTTCGATCGCTTCCCAAAATGGAAGTGGGCCACTTTCGGACTACCCGGGCTTCCTGAGGCTTTCCTAGGTTTATTTTCTACTAGATTTCCTTCCTAAGACACTCAGCCGTCCCTCTGAGTGCACAAAGATGTGCTGAAAAGGCACGTTTTGGACCTCATCGGACATGATCGGCTCAAATGGCGGACCGAAATTCGAGTCCAAAAAGAGAATGATCGGAGGTTTCGGGAGCCGTCGGCAAGGCCTCTGTGTGGCCTCAACTACCCGGAAGGAGTCCTGGAGACGAAATAGGACCTCCAGAATCACCCCTCCTGCTCCCAACCACCGAGTTCATCTCAAATTCAGCCAAAAGCCGGATGTTTCCATTTTGGGAAGCGATTGAAAAAAAACTTGACAGTCTCATTATTTTCCGGAACAGCTGTGACTAAGTCTTTTCGGAACAACGAGCTGTAGCACCTGCGTCTTCGACAGGGTCGGTGTCGAATTGAACGAATTATATGGTATGATCTGTGATGAAACAATCGGCGGCGCTGAGCGCCACTTCAGTGGCCTCAATTCTGACACCTCGCGAACCCACCATCGACAATAGTGTTGCCGGGGTTCGGTTCAGTTCGGTTCGGTTCGGTTTTTTCCAAAATTTCCCGAACCCCGAACCTATATGGGGTCACGTTCAACCCGGAACCAGGCCCGTTTATCCCCGGTCATGTACCATCTGATCGATATATCAGATTTTCAGTCCTCACAGGAACGATATCCTCACATGTTATCGAGCTCCTGCGGACAACACCCAAAGAACGAGTGCCTGTAGACAGGTCGCTTCCCTCCCTACGTATGATGTATGCGTATTCCTCGTGCCCTCCAACGGGTTTGCACTATCCCAAGCCGCGGAAAATATTGCGGTTCCCGGTGTATTCTAGGAATCGGAAACAGCGTTCAACCTCAGAGCCGAACCCCTTGGGTGGTGCGCGGGTACGGGTAAAACCCGCGGGTTTCCGGGTTGGATCGGGCGGGTTCGGGTGCGGGTCGCGAGGCCTTGGACCCGCCCAATACCGTCGTCACCCGAACCGCAGGTATTTCGGGATTTTGGGTAACCTCTGCCCAAGGGGGACTCAAAAATCGAATTTTGGAATCAGGTCGAAAAGAGGCTGGCCATCGATATCTCGAGGTTCCATCTTCATCCGAACCTTCGTCGTTGAGATAAGGACATTTTGATCGCAAGTCTGAATATTTTTTCTAATTCTTTTTGGCATTTTTCCCGAAACGAACGCATGAACTACCTCCGCCAAAATTCCTGGATTTTGGGCTAATTTACTCTATATTTTGACGTTCCCACGGGTCTGGAGTCTCCAAAAAACCAGTTTTCTCCCTGTAGTCCTGGAATCTGCTTAGTTTTGAGCCTCCGCATCGCTGCAGATAGGTCAAACCCTCTGGCGCTGGCTGATTCTCGAGATAGACCTTTTCAAACCGTCGGCGATTTACTCTATGGCCCGGAGGTAGTTCATAGTGACCGGGGGCCTACCGTTGATCATTGTCGATCAGCACCACATCCGCTTCCTCCTACTTCCTCCTACTTCAAGTTTGCAGCCGAATGGAGTCGACGAGGTGTTTCAGAGCTTCATGAAATTTGCTCTGGTGGTGTAATGCGTTTGCCACGATGTGCTTGATACTGGCGGCGATTCTTTGTTGTCCTTCAGAACCGAAACTGAAACGATAGGAAAGTAGCTGGGAACCCATCGGTCCGAGAGAATGGAATACTTTGTAATTCATGTGTTTCCTCTGATTCCGTGCTCTCAACGGTGAGTATCACAAAGACATCGCCGAGTGCCTGTATGCGCTCAGGAATTTCAGTGTGAAGTCGATTTTGAGAGATCAACCCCGAGCATGGGTCATCTCGACAGAATGTCGGCGCCTGTTTTCTGAGCTCGAACCATATCTGGCGGGTGAGTTTCGAACTTCCAACGGTAGTTTCCTCTCTTCAAGGCAAGAAAATCGTGATTGCGCCTGAATAGATTGGCGATTATGTGAGGAGGTATGTTGGCCAGACGGACATCAATGATCCGGTACGTCAGCAGCAAGAAGATCCAAGACGATTCAGGCACAAAGGAGAGTGGTGGGATATTTTGTCAAGGAAGAACAATTGCATTCTTTCCTTCAAATCGCCAGGGGGTGTCACGTGACTGGGCGGGGGGGGGAAAAAATCCATATTCACGGAATCTATGAAAATGGCTGTAAATCTTCCAGGACTATGACCTACACATCAAAGTTCACTGGTGCGCAAGGACCGGGCTTTGTTTTAAAAAAATCATGAAGTACGGCCCCGGGAGGATTTGAACCTCCACCTCGCATTTACGTCATATTGAAGGAAGAACATGTAAATTGTAGTGGGCGATGTGCCTTCATCCACGGGGCCTCTTTCCATTTAACCCGGTGCTAGGTTATGTCAAGGACTGGGTCATGCTCCACAGGACCAACTAGGTTCTATTTGCATAGAATCTGAAATACTCACAAATAAGCACTGCGCAAACTCCGCCGCAGAACAACACGGGCCAGCGCAGCACATTTCACGCTCTACAAAATGCCAGCCATTTGAATGCACCCTATTGCCTCAGGTCATGCTTTTCGAAATGCCGGCCATTTGAATGCACCTCTATTGCCTCAGCTCACGCTTTTTAAAATGCTGGCCATTTGAGTGCATTTCTATCACGCGCACCTCAAAAACCGCTCTGGGACTGTGCTGGAATGGAATCCCCAGTGCTCACACTTTTTAAAATGCCAGCCATTTGAATGCACCTCTATTGCCTCAGATCACGCTTTTTTAAAAGCCGGCCAATTGAATGCACCTCTATATTGTTCTGAAGTCTCCGTGAGCGGGACTGAGTCCCAATTGATGGGCAGCATCAACGAATTTTTTTCCAGTCTAGCAGGTCTGGCCATCTGGCGGTTATGGCTGGGGCTGTGCTCCAGACGTGCGACATCGCCATACGTGCCAGTTTCTCTAATGCGCCATATTTCTCGAGTTGGCGAGGACTAAATTTAAAGTTCCAGTTACCAGAGAAGACCGACAAAGGTTTGGGCCGTTTACCACATCTGATCATTCTGAACAATCCCATCTCTTAAGATTTCGCTCGGAGGCATTAGGGTGTTTCATATATGAAACTTTAGGCCCAACTTGAGCCCCACCCAACTTGCGAAGTTGAGGCACAAGTTGGGGCACAAGTTGAAGCGTTAATCGTGAAAGACCTGAGCGGGCTTTTCTGCCAGCACGGTACTGTCTCCACATTGTCGGTGGGAGAACATGGCCACTTTGTTCGAAGAGCTACACCAACATTCCCGAAACTTCGATTATTCTCCTGCAGATATGATACTCCTAGACCACCCTTATCCGACTATATCTGCAAATCCTCTCGGCAACCGCATTTTGGCTGAGTCGGATTGCAATTTGATGGCATACAAAGGACTGGTCCGATTCCCTTATTTTTTGCTAGCTGAATAAAATGGTGGGTGATTAGGATCATGATCAACATTCAAAATTAGCTTGCACTTTGTTGAATTGAACTGAGTTGAGTTGACACTTGATTCCATTTCACTCCACCTCTGATGAAATATGTTTTGGAGATTCTGTTCTTATTGCACTCACAGCTGTGGCCGATGGATTTTTAGAGGTAAAAAATGACGTGCAAACATGTCTTGCTTTTTGACACATTTTCAAGGGCCTCCGGACTACGGGCACAAAATGATTCTTGTTCTTTTACTGTTCAGGGCAGTCTTTGTCGTCTTCTGACCCTGCCGAGAACCTCAGGCCAGCCAATAAACACAGAACCCCTTATGAGGTGACACGGACGGTGGACACATTTGAGATATCTCGTGAAGTGACAGCCGATGTTTACACGCTTTACAATATTTTTTACACCCTTAATGAGTGCTCAGGAAGAGCCATGGAAAATTTAATGGCCGGCGGCCCAACTGGTGTAATATTTTTCGCGTCTGGGCAGGGAGTTCTGACTCTACAAGCCCATTTTGCTTTTTCCCCGTTCAAAAGTGGAATGGGTATGAAGGAATGGGTACGAATTTCTCTGTGGAATCAAGTCACCACCAACACCTCCAATCCCTGCTGGACTCGGCTCTAGCTACTGTGATCCTGATACAGGACTCTGCCTCTCAGACAGGCTGTCATATCCCTTACTCGCCGCACATCTTGGGGGTTTTCCACCTCCTCAGTTGCCGGATAAACTCCAGACTCATCACTGACACCATTCCGGCCCCATTGCCCACACCCCCAACCACCCGCCCTGACACCACCCAGACCGACACTATCCAGCCCGAAATATCAGCTCATGCCACGGCTGTCACTGATTCGCGATGCTTAACCCCATCGATGTCGACATCCGAAATAAACTCGGCCACACCCCCGACTTCTTCTCCTCGCGCCGCTCGACTCCCAGCCGCACAGAGATCCGCTCGCGTCATTATTCGCTTTGACCAGGAGCCACATTCCCTTCCACGGCCGCTGCAATGCAATCCCGCAGACCTTGATCAAGGAATTGTTAAAGTACTCCGCCCTCTTATGGATCGGACGGCACACCAAAAGCAGCGCCTCGCAGGTGTTCAGTGGACAAAAGGCGGTAATATTGCCCTCCATCCAGCTGCGGAGATGTACACGGCTAAGTTCCTGGTCGACCACAGCAACCTAATATGGTCGTCTATCCGCCCGCTCCTCGGTTTCACAGAGGACCGCAAATGCCCGGTATTTGATACGGACGGACAATGGCACTCGGTTGTCTTCCATGGCGTCCCCATGCCCCAGCCTCCCACAGGCGCCTTGGAGTTCTATGCCACACATCGCGAACAGATTGAGCACTGGGTGACTTCTCCCGCTTCCCAGGGCCAGCTGCGGGACTACTCTGTTCTTTCCCGGCGGGATGATCTCGAAAAAAAGTCATCCCTGGCTCTCCGGCTGTCCTTTTCATTGGAGGCGGATGCTGAACGATTAATAAAAAATGGTGGCTATATGTTTGGAGTCTCGTGCCGAGTCTCGCGTTATGTTCCGAAAAAGCGCAGTCCTTCACCTCCTTGATTATATTTCACCTCCATCCTCTCCATCCTCACTTACCTTTCAATAACAGAGCCCACCCTCACGGGGCGCCTATATCCTTACTCTACGCTGTAGGCCGCTTATTTTACTCACTAGGCCTTTACAGCTTTACTTTTAATGCGCTCCGGGCGGAGTCCTTAGACTTCGTGCGGCGTGTCCGTTCATCTCAGCCTAATGTTGGCGGTTGAACACGATTTCGCAGACAACTTACCCACTATGGCCTTCCAGTTACTTATTGCAGCACACATTAGTGTAGAAGTATGCCTAACATCCCGATGCGGGGAGGGGCAAATAACTAGGATTTAAAAAAAAAAAAAAAAAAAAAAAAAAAAAGTTCGTGGACATGGAATGAGTACTGTGAGAGACCCACAGAAAGTTTTAACCATCGGCAACTCAAGTTCTGTATAATTTTCTGTATTTGGGCAGTTCTGACTCCACAAGAGTGAAATACCGTTCAATTTGCATTTGCACTATTGAGTGGCCTTCTCACTACTCGTCATCACAAAAAGTAACCGGACATTGGCTTGCACAGCCATATCACCTAGATATTATGTCCTCTCGTGTACATATTATGAATCTACTGGTAATTTGGCGTAGGTTGTGATATTCAAACTCAAGCTAGGGGGTTCTGCACTTAGCACAGAATTAAATTAAGGAAATAGTCGAGAAATACGAATATTTTCTCTTTCACAACTGTTCAGACCACGCTTCTCAGAACTTTTGGGCATCCAAAATAGTGTTACATATCCCAGAATACACACACAAGATCTTGGAAAAAATAGCCTATCCTACAGTGCTGCAGAAAAGAATTAATCGAGAGACAAATTATACCCTTGAACAATTGATTTATTTCAGATTTTAACACAAATCAGGAAGAATGGCCTGTTTTTTGTGGCATATAGTATCAAGGGATACTGTATTGAAGTTTCGGAGCACAAAATTTCCCAGAGCAAACCCATTCTTTGAGGAGAACACGCTGTCCGGTCACTTTTTGTGATGACGAGTATATTACAGAATACCCAGAAGAATGTCCCACTCCCAGTCTACTCCTCCTCCGATTTCTTGTCACAAGCAGGTGCATGCACGACGAGTGGCCTGCAACAGGCGCTTGGGAAGCCTGGATGGAGGTAGTTACCGGTTTGGAACCGCCCATCCTACTCAGTTTTTTTTGGGTCAAATGTCCTGTAAATTGACGAGATGCTGCGCTGGATGGTGCATGATTCCAGAACCTGCAAAGATTCGTGGAAATTACGGTGTTAAATTTCTCTGTGGCTATGCCAGAGAGCCTTATTCCAGCAAAAAAATGGTACCCATTCCGCTTCTGAACGATTTCCGGAGGGTTTAAATTGAGAAAGCATCTCTCAATCGAAACACAGGTATCGCGTAAAATAATTCCAGGACTTCATATACATACTTTGCTACGAGTGCAATTGTCGGGCGGTGGTAGATCATGGCTTTAGTGAACTCAGTATTTGTGAGTTCGGCCATGCGGAGCTGCCGAAAAGGTACTTCTAAAAGGAGTTTAGTGAGAAACGTTGAACGTAGTTGATTAAGCGCGTCTAATGCGTCGCATGAAATCAGTGCATGTTCTGGTGTTTCTACCTCTTTTTTGCACATTCTGCAAAGCCGTTCCTCCCGGGGCACTGGAGCGTATGCGTGGTCAACATAGCGCAGGACTTCTACAGCAAGTAGGTGAGTAGAGAGCAACAGGGAAGTAATTGCTTCCCGGTGCTTCTGGGTCTAACCATACTCAGGTAATGCCGCATAATCGAAGTGACAAGTCCAATGAGCGCAATTTCAGCATATAGTGGAGGCCGTGCTTATCGTCACGTAATCATGGCCAAGACGGCGTTCCGCCGCTGCGCCGGGTGTTTACGCCATTATTATTGCTCCGAGTTGTGCCAACGCGCAGATTGGCGTGCAGGTGCGGGTGGTCATCGCGAATCCTGCAAAACCAAGTGCCGTCCTGCCAATCAAAGCCTGCCAGTCACAATTGCTCCGCATCTAGCCACCCGTATGTTCCCACTGTTTGTCTTCGGTAGACGCGTTGTTCATGTTGTGGACCTCCCGAGTATAATAAATCCCCCCCCCCCCCCCCCCCCCACTGTCGATGGTATTGCAATCGGCTGCCATTAATACTGTTTGGATATTTAGATCGTGGTGTTTCTGTATTTTAAGCCCATATGAGCAGACCGGTAACCGAACTCTCGGATGAAGACAATTGTTCCATGCTGGGTGGAACTGCGTTCCCCCTAGACGGCTAGACCCATCCCCCTTGGCCTAACGGCTGAGCTTGTTAGTTTTTTAGGCCTAATTTCAGTGTAAAAAATAATTCTGACGCAGGGGAGAACACCGACCTCCAAAAAAGGAAATTCCGAAGATATAAGGCATTTTTGTGGTGATTTTTTGTTGAGTTTTTTTTGGAGGAGACTTGGAACAAAATGAAGCATATGGTTCGGAAACTATGTTTAATCATGTCATTATGTGGGGTTATGAACTCACAATCGCGGTCAGAACATGGCCATTTTTGTCAAAGTTAGACAAAATCAAGCAAAAATGACCATCTTCTGACGACCATAACAAGCTCAAATGACCAGGTATTAATGTCATTCAAAGTGGTATTCTACACTACTCGACGAGTACTTTTTAACTATAGAAATAAATTTTACACTGGCGCCCTCTACAAAAAGTGTGTTTCAAATTTCCACGAAAAATGCCGAAATTTCCTTTTTTGGAAGTCGGTCACCACATCCAATTTTCTTCTATTCACCCATATTTTCACTCCATGAGTTGTTTGTGGTGGCTAGGTTCCCGGAATTATGAGAACCACCACGCGCAATTACTTTTTTCGGTTGGGAGTATCTACGCAGCAACGCTATAAGCTTGCCTCTCAGCCAGTACAGCAGGCTTAACAACTCGGAGACGTTTCCCGCGTTCACGTTGAACAGAGACTTGATCCTGTTGACTGTCTGCTTAAGGTAAGTTCTCAGTGGAACGGAAGGTATCTTTGAAGGAGTTTCTGAACTTCTTATTCAACTTACTCTATTGCCATTTAGCAACACCAAATTGCTCACTCACTCTGCAGCGCGTGCAAACTGGTTTCGCTAACAAAAATGCAATGAATTGCAATGCGGGAAATCGGGTCACGCGGTTGAAAATGTAGCTGCAGAAAATTCAACATCTCGACAATTTTCGGTACACCAGCTAGTGCTGGCTAAAATTGGCAAATTTCCTCGGCCCAATTTTACATGTGAATTACAGGTTAAAATACGTATTTTGCATGGAGGTCCTCCGTATGGCTGTAATAGTGTAAGATTGTTATTATTTACACTAGTTGGGTTTTTTGGGTGAATATTACATCACTTACAGACAATTTTGCTATCAATACACAGGTCAGTACTTTTTCAAGAAGAAATGCACCACCACCCTGAAACACATAATAAAATACACAGGTTCTGCCATCTCTTATGTTTCGCACGATGGACTAGGGGTGGACTGGTCGGGTCGTACGGGGTCGCAGGCGTACGGATAGCGGTGGCTAAGGACAAGCCGTCTTGTGCGTACATACGTACGGACTCTACTGCCAAAGACGACCACGCCTGTCTCGGGTAGCAATGGCCTCCAGCCACTGGTACAACGACCGCAGTTTTCGTGACAGAAAAACACCGGTGACTTCCCTGCCAATATACACACCCCAAACATCGAGGAACAAAGTCAATGGTGGTATTCTGACCGAGATACACAGGCGAGTCATCGGACATGAAAAATACACACCCTCAGTAGCCTCCTTAAATACATCACTGTCCAGACTTGGTTGACAGCGACTGGATTACGAGAGTTTCCAGTAAGCCTCTTGGCCCATGGTCCTTCGTTCCTGATTCCTGCGTGAGATCTTCATAGCCCATTCCATCTCATGACTTCTGTAACAAGCGAGGATTTACCTCACTTAAATCCTGAAATCTATAATGGGACGCTATGGCATGCGTTGTGATGCAAAGCTGAGGCCATCTTACGAGCAGGACGCAAGGCAACCATGCATCTTCGCATTCCAATTGATTTGACATCTGCGATCTGCGATCTGAGCGCGAGGTGATTCGGGCCATATTTATTGAGCCTGCTATTAACTAACCTTGCAATCGGGCAAGGACTCCTTAATAGGCCATTGAACTGTGGGAAGCTTATATAATCAATTTTGAGGACGTTAAATATGATGGACTCGTGTAAGATGAAATTTATTTCTTAGGGCATGGGGTTGGTACTGCATTTTTCAACACAGGGAAAGGTGTGTCTCACAAATATGGTTCTCTGAGGTTGTGTGTTTCTTTACATTGAATGTGAACTTGTGGATATTTTGCATAGTTGTACCCTGTGCGTATTTTGGACACCTGTTATAGCGGTGAATATGCTTGAGGGTGTATCTTTTCTTGGCCCAACAAGGTGGTGTATTTTTCGACAAAACTACAATAATAATGTTACACTATTACCCACATACCTCCGACCTGCATGTGAAAAACTGTAAAAAAAAAAACCCACTCCAAACGGGCTCACAGAGCAGTCTTTTGTCGTCTTGTGGCCTTGCCGAGAACCTCAGGCCGGCTAATAAACACAGAACCCCTTCTGAGGTGACACCAATGGCGGACACATTTGAAAATATCTCGTGAAGCGACAGCCGATGTGTACACACTTTAAAATAAAAAAATTTCACCCTTACAGCTGATTGCGGAACTTAGGGCGCGGCCCGTTTTTTTTTTTTTTTTTTCTTCTTTTTTTCAATGCATTTTGCGTCGGATGGCTCTCCAGGGATTAATTCTCAGCCATTTTCCCTGAGAATATGCTCATTATGTTGGCATTGAAAGTCCGGAGGGCATGGCCTCCTCAGATTTTGTGACGGCCAATCAAATTGGTTGATTCGGAAAATATCCGTGTTTTGGGCAGGATGGCTGTAACATTAGCTATCATTGTTCGATTGGCCTAATTTTTTGATATGATGGACTTACAAGTGTACCAGAGGGCACCAAATACCGGCATTTTCAATGTGACCGATACATCAGGTGAAATCTATATTACGACCACACCAAATTCTCTTTTCAAACTCTTGAGCCAAATACAAGTCATATTAAAAAATACCGGTATTTTTTGCCCTCTCGTACACCTGTGAGTCCATCATATTAAAATATTAGCTCAATTGAACTATGATAGCTAATGTTACAACCATCCTGCTCAAAACACGGATATTTTCCCAATCAAGCAATTTGATTGGCCATCAGAAAATCCGAGGAGGCCATGCCCTCCAGAATTTTAATACCAACATAATGAGCATACTCTCAGGGAAAACGGCTGAGAATTGATCCCAGGAGAGCCATCCGACGCAAAATGCATTGAAAAAAAAAAAAAAAAAAAAAAAAGGGCTGCGCCCTAAGTTCCGCAAACAGCTGTAATGAGTGCTCAGGAAGAGCCATGGAAAATTTAACCACCAGCGGCTCAACTGGTGTAATATTTTTCGCATCTGGGCAGGCAGTGGAATGGATACGGATTTCTCGTTCGATTATGTTCCTTAGCATGGAAGCAGTTCGCAGGAAGAACTATGGAAATTTAACCGCCGACTGCTCAAGTTCTATAAAATTTTCTGTATTTGGGCAGTTCTGACTCCCCAAGAGTATTCTACTTTGTCCTTGTTCAAAAGTGGAATGGGTACCAATTTCTCGGTGGAATCAAGTTTGTGGGCATGGAATGAGTACTCTGAGAGACCCACAGAAAGTTTCACCACTGGCGACTCAGGTTGTGTAAAATCTTCTGTATTTGGGCATGCAGGTCTGACTCCACATGAGTATTTTGCTTTGTCCTCGTTCAAAAGTGGAATGGGTACGAATTTCTCAGTGGAATCAAGTTTGTGGGCATGGAATGAGTACTCTGAGAGCCCCACAGAACATTTACAGCCGTTTGCAAACATAAGGCGCGGTCAGTTTTTTCTGTTTTGGGATATTTTGTGTAAATCGGCCGCCATGTGCTCAATTCTCCTCAAATCCCTTCAGGAATGAGTAAGTTCAACTCACACTACAAATCCGCATGGGACGGTCTCTCACGATTTTTGATGGGGTCCAAGAATAGACTTTCCACCATTTTCACCACAATTCCGCATCGGACAGCTGTAACTTTGATTCCTGACACTCAATTGACCTAGATTTTTGATCTGGTGTATTTCAATACATTCCCCAGGGGATGGTATACTCCGATGGTAAATTTAGGTGAAAATACTGTCCATTCTTACGACACTCCCATTTGTAAGCTTCCAGTGCTTGCCGTGTGGAAGCGCCTTCATGAAGATATCAGCGACCATATCATCTGTCAGGACGAATAGGATGATAGCTTGCTTCGTAGCCACCAGATCGTCGCGCAGATAATGGTATTTCCGCTGAATATGCTTCGTCCGAGCGCGGAACTGAGCATCCTTGGTAAGAATGATAGCAGCTTGATTCTCGCAGTTCAAAACGTTTGGCTTATCCTGAGGATGCCCAATGTCCTCGAAGAAGGTGCGCAACAACGCCAAATGCTGACCGGCATGACACAAAATACCCGGATTCTGTTGACGACAACGCAACCATGGTCTGGCGCTTGCCGTCCCAACAGATGGCGCCACGGACGGAGATGAAGGCGAATCCGGACGTGGACCTGGAAGTATCCGAGTCCCCCGCAGCCGAAATAAATACATTATGAGGTACGGGGTTCATAATTGATTGTGCCCATTGCCCTTGCTTGCCAAATCCGGAATGCAGGGTGTCTATTCAGACCTTAAATACGTAACCCAGCTGAAATACATTATAATGCACTGACTGGTGGGCTTCATTGTGAGCCACGGGGTTCAAAATGCCATTGGGAGGCACGTGGTTCAAAATGGCCCCTTATTCCTACGCAATACAGCCGAAAGAAATATATTATGGCAGCAGTCAATAAAATATCAAGTTCTTCGACCATTGATACGAAACAATCGCGAGGATACTTACAGAGGTTTAGGCGCCGGGAATTTATAATAACTACGGTGCCAACGTCGCAAACACCATGTAATGCTACCTGCTACCTACCTACCTAGCCGCAGACAAGGGCACGCACAGATATTGATTTGGCGGAGCGAGGTTGGGACTTCGCGAACATTCAGATTGAGGACGAAGGATGAGGAGAGGAGGCGCGAACACGGAGATTAAGTCCTCTACGAAGGTTATTGGCATTGCGCAGGTCCATACTATAGTGCACTACGAGGCCGCCCATTGTGGGTGACTGCTTCCCAACATTACTTCCAGCGTTGATCTATGCCATCAGCATCACCTGAACTCGGCGTCTTCTCCGCCAAAATTTCCTCGGCCCTCCGATTCCATCCAACTCTAGGCCACTGGGCACGCACAAAATAACTACTTTTTGTGGTGGTTTGCGTTACGGATTTGATCATACTTGTTGGAGGTTATAACCACTAGACTACTCGCGCGAGTAGTCTAATGGTTAAGACCTCCAACAAAATATGGAAACCCCATCTTTGTGGGTATTTTGTCATATCCCCCAGCCTTTCTAATCGGCTGAGTATTGCGCGAGTAGTCTAGTGGTTAGCCTCTCCAACAAAATATGGAAACCTTATCTAATGGGTAGGCTGGAATGCCGCCGGATCTATTCCCGCTAAGGGAGGACATTACTTATAGTTAATGGAGAGTCCGGGACTGAGCACCGAAAGGCCGGAGGCACCGTGGCACCGCGCGATACTCGGCTGATAGAGAGCTGGGGGATATGAAAAATACCCACAAAGATGGGGTTTCCATATTTTGTTGGACAAGCTAACCACTAGACTGTGGTGCCTCCGGCCTTTCGGTGCTCAGTTCCGGACTCTCCATTAACTATAGTAATGTCCTCCCTTAGCGGGAATCGATCCGGCGGCATTCCAGCCTACCCATTAGATAAGGTTTCCATATTTTGTTGGACAAGCTAACCACTAGACTACTCGGGAGGTTACAACCACTAGACTACTCGCGCGAGTAGTCTAGTGGTTATAACCTCTAACAAAATATGGAACTCCTATCTTTGGTACTTTCCGTACAACAAGATGGGTGTAGAATATCCCCCGAATTTTTTATATCCGAGTATCGCGCGGTGTCATGGGGCCCCCAGCTGGTTATTCAATGGCTCAGTCCCGGACCACATTTGCAATAAATGTCCTCCTTCATCAGGGCTCGATCCGGCGGCCTCCAGCAAAATTCATTAGATAAGGGTTCCATATTTTGTTGGAGAGGCTAACCACTAGACTACTCGCGCGAGTAGTCTAGTGGTTAGCTTGTCCAACAAAATATGGAAACCCCATCTTTGTGGGTATTTTGTCATATCCCCCAGCCTTTCTAATCGGCTGAGTATCGCGCGGTACTGTGGTGCCTCCGGCCTTTCGGTGCTCAGTCCCGGACTCTCCATTAACTATAGTAATGTCCTCCCTTAGCGGGAATCGATCCGGCGGCATTCCAGCCTACCCATTAGATGGGGTTTCCATATTTTGTTGGACAAGCTAACCTCTAACAAAATATGGGACCCTTACCTAATGGCTTGGCTGGACAGGCCGCCGGATCGAACCCCGATGAAGGAGGACATTTATTGCAAATGTGGTCCGGGACTGAAGCTGATAACCGGCCAGGGGCACCATGAAAGGACACTACGCGCGATACTCGGTTAATCCGGGGGATGTTTAATACCCGTCATAGATGGGGTTCCACATTTTGTTGGAGGTTATAACCACTAGACTACTCGCGCGAGTAGTCTAATGGTTAAGACCTCCAACAATACTCGCATGTGTATCCAGAACTATAATACATCTGTATAGTAGATCGAGTAGTCGATCTCAATTACTAGTATGATTAGTATGGTGTCTTGGCTTCCACACAGTACTGAATTTATTTTCTACCCATTGATGTCACCCGCCTCCGCCGGAACGAAGCGAAGGCTCGTCTTGTCAAAGGTATTGATAGTGACCGGGGGCGCACCATCTGCCGACAGCCGGGATCGGGCCCGGAGGTTATGTCCCGGTTTCTATATAAGCAGCCCACAACAGCACTTCATTCACGCGGAGCCTTTCATGCCATCATCTTACGAAGCCACTACCGCACCACCCAATCCTTGAGTATTGCCCTCCTGGACGCGAGGCTTTGTTTGTGACATGATACTGAAAGACTCACTCGCAAGACGCCAGCTGCCCACCACCCACCACGGCACCTAATCTTCGGTCTTCGTCGTGCTGGAGAAGTGCCGAGGCTCTAGCAGGGACCAGGACTTGCAGGGTGGCGGTATGAATGGCTTGCGCAATCGCTATGCTCTCATCCACGGCCATCTAGACTGTGAGTGGATCAGACTGTGAGTACATCCACGCGCTAGACTGACCACCAACCTTCCCTCCAGTGTATCATAACGCAGGTTGCCCCAGGGTCCACTGCTGTCATTCGTGCGGTGCCCAGTATGGTGGGTGTGATTTAACCAGACTTGCTCCACGGGATTGAAGGATTGGGACTTGGTTGGGCCAAAATCTATGTAGCCAGAAAAGTGAGCCGATGAATAAAATGTTAAAATCACGTACCGGAGAACGGAAGGCGCGGTGATGGCAGTGGCTTTTTTGAAGTACATGTCCTGTAATTGCCCCGTAAGTAGGGCAGTTCAGTCAGTTGACGTATAACATATTGACGGTGTCATGGTGGCTCACAGATGGTCATCGTGTTTTGACGTCTTGAACCTCGGTCAGTGGAGAGCTTCGCTCATACTTATTCCGCTAATCCCGCGCTCACTTCATTTTGGGCCAAAACCTGCATGTTGAATTTTGCACAGTCCCGCAGTGCAGCATGTGCAAGTTGACTTTTCATCACGCTAGGAGTCGCGGCTACAGGATATGGACTTGACTTTTGAAGCTGCCGAAGCCGGGGGCGACCGATGAGTTCTTTATCAATTTTTTATTTCGGCGCCGAATTATCGCTACCAATTCTGACACATCGCCATTGCACTTTAGATCCCCTCCAAGCGGTTTCAGCCGCGTGTCCAATGGATACACTTATCCTATCAATTTTCCGCATTTGTGCGGGTAACCCAGCGCGTCAAGTACATGTTTTTGGTCAACCTTGTTGTTCTTTGCTGCCGGTATCGACGATACTCCTATGTAGTTTTTATCATTCCCATATACTCACGGTCACTGACGTTCAACTCAACTTCCCATCCTGACCTCGGGAATGCGATCGAAGCCCATTTCTGACACTTTTGGGTTGGAGTTCTGGAGAATATTTAGGGGAGAGACGGAGTACGCCACTATGTTTAACTCTACGTCATGGATGACAACCTGTTCTTCATAGTCTTGGTGTGGTTCACATCCGAATGCACCCTCAATTTTCGTTTTGATTTCTGAAACCCAAAGAGCCAGGCTGCCTTTCCCAATTATTTTTGCTCTCCAAGATTCCAGGTACATATTTCTTCTGAGCCCTTCATCTGAGGTAAGATTTTAGCCACGTCATTGTTATTGCTTCGTTTCTGGCCATGATGTCAAGCAGATTTCTGCCGCCGACTTCAACTGGTGCGTAGATTGTTTCTTTGTTTATAGTTACACTCGTTTTCTCTGCCCAGAGGAATTTGGGTATTCTCTTTTCTAGCCGGGCTTCTACATCTGCCCGCATGCCTTGCACTTTCGTCAGGTATTGTGTCATTCCACCGACAACCATTAGGATAATTAATCGTCGACCTTCCATAGTCGGGTGGCCGAGTCCCCATTGATCTAGAGAAGCATCTATTTTTTCTCTACTTGGTCAACGCAATTCCCAACCCATGCGCCGAGACTCCGAATTGGCTCACCCTCTGCTGCATGTGTTCCGGAATGGCGGTGCCGTCCAGTCCGTTAATGAACCTATTGGCACGGACCCGGTCTGTGTTCGATGTGGCCTATTGGGATCATTTCCGTTTTATTTATCAGGCCTGTTGATTTCTTTCTTGTGCCAGTGTCAGTAAGGATCCCCAGGGGTAGAGGTATACCTCCAAAGGTCAGAGGTAAGGTACAATGAGGTAGAGGTAGAGGTCAGGACATTTTGAAACCTCCCAAACCTTTGGCATACCTTGGCAGGTCTGGAGGTACCCAAAGGTACAGTTATTTTGTGGTTCTGGCTTACATTTTGTGGCTTCAATGCAATTCTTTTGGGCTATGGGCAACCTCAGATTGCATATTTGGTCTTGACTTGTCTTGGCACCTACTATCCTTCTGATTTTGTCAAGTTGTGAAACAATCTGAACCATGTGACCTTTTGTTGAAGTCAGCAAGTCTTTTAGTGTGGACATATTGATGTGTTATCAGTGTACTAGAGCCTCACGAGGAGTTTATTTGTAAAGTAAACAGCAAATCATAATGTCTTTAGTGGGTGTCAGTTAGAATTTATGCAAAAATAGCAGAGTACCTTTCAAGGTAGACCTCTGAAGGTACAGAGAAAGGTATTGGAGGTATACCTCCAAGGTTTGGGAGGTAAGGTATAGGTATACCTCCCAGAGGTCAGAGGTTTTGGAGGTAGAGGTAGAGGTCAGCCTCTTTGTACCTCTACCTTTACCCCTGGGGAACCTTAAGTGTCAGTGTCATCATATAATGTGAAGATCACACTGAGAGAGAGAAGTAAAATGTGAATGAATATTGTGAGGCTCAAAGGTGAGCTTATATACTGCACAAAATATTATCTAGAATGTACTACAAGTAACAAGAATAGAAATAGGTGAGTAAGAACTGAGTAAGAAGAATCGGTCCGATAAATTTCGGTATCAACTTTCGGGCCAAGCCTTTGTCGAACTTCACGTTCTTGGTAGAGAGGTAAATCAGGTCCCCTTCGGCAAATGGAGCTGGCTGCCTTTTACGGTAAGAGTTTCGCGTCTGTTTGATGCGCGCCGCGAGCATGCTATCATGCGCCGCCATTACAGCTAGCCGGCGTTCAAGTGCGAATTTTGCCACGCCTGGGAACTCCTTGTTCCGGTCGACGTTCCACAGCAGCGATCAAGAGGTGTTCGATCTCTGGATCAGCCAATATGATTAAGTAAGCTGATGATCAGTCGGGGATTACCGAGGAGTCGTCAATACCTTTGCACTAATTATTCAGGACAAAAGACATGATAAGCTCACATTAGAATAGCTATAAGTACATGGTATGCACCATATCCAGCAGTTGAGCCCACACTACGTGGAGACATTCAGACGGAGAATTTGATGTGTGATCATATCATTGCCTTTCTTGGGGGGTGGGTGGGTCGTGGGAAGTATTGGCTGATCCAGAGATCGAACACCTCTTGGCAGCGATCTGGGCATACGGCCGTTGTTCAGGAAGAAAGGTGAGTAGCCTGTGGTCTCGGAACGGGCAGAGTTCATAGCAAACTCAACCATAGGCAATTTGGATACCCAGTCACGTTGCTTGGGCTCAATACACTGGCGCAGCATTTGCGTCACAGTGCGGTTCGCACGTTCGGTACCTCCGTCCGACTCCGGATGGTATGCGCTAGACATGTTCAATCTAATTCCAATTAATTCATGCAGGCGTCGCCAGAATGTGCTGGTAAAGAGGACGTCTCTGTCGCTTACAATGGACTTGGGTAAGCCGTGTAGCTTGTATACTTCTTCAAATATCAACTCAGCCATTTGTCGAGCCGTATAGTCCTATTTTATCCACCATTTTCTTCGCCATCCGCAAGCTCGAGCTCTAGCAGTATTTGAGAGAGTTAGTGTGGCATCTGTTCTTGCAGACCCTGGTTGTTCTTCACACCTCAGTGCCAACCCCCATGTTTAACAAAAATTACAATAAAATGCATCGAAATTGTCCATTTCCTTATTAGAACGTGGTAACTTGGTGCGCAAATGATTTTTCAACTTGGGGGATGGGGCCATAGCAAAGCTTAGCAGAACTTCGTACTTATGTCAATTTATTCTCATTTCCCCAAATACCGTGCGCATCTTGGTTCAGTTCGCTCCCAGCCTGGAAAAAAAAAAAAAAAAAAAACTACTCATCTTCCAGTGCATAAATTACACCAGCTGCCTTCTTCGTAATGTCCCCCCGGGTACTGGAATTGAGGAATTTACTGTCCAGTTTGTGAATCAATCCCTCTGCTTCTGATCGATTCCCATCGTGATACCACACTGACCCGTTGGGCTTAACCATCCTACATGTGAAGTGGAAATCGCCACTGCATATCACGGCACGAACTGTATATCTATCTCACTTTCATCTCACCTACATTCAAAGTCACAGCAGGATCTATCAAAATCGTTTGGTCTGACGACAGAAAGAAACAGGGCGGGAACTTCTCAAGTGTAGTCGTTACTACTAATCCATTACCACATGACATGCAGACCTTGTTTGCTTTGTACATTTTCCTTGATGTTAGCCAGTTGGATATGCCATAATTGAACTTGAACCGTGAGTGCAAGTGTTTTTCATACACAATCGTCTGGGCCCCACAGAAGCCGGTCTGGGAGGTTTTAATGTGATTGCACAACATTTTACCGTTCTCGTTCCCCAATCGACAGTTCCGAAGATTCTCGTAGCCAAAACATCGAGGGCTGTAACGGTTGATCCGGTTGGAAATTCCTCAGGCCAGGTAGACCGGTAACCGATCTGTCTATGGGAATACTGTCGGTAGACAGACCGGTCGATCTGGTCTTGAATTTACATGATACGCATTCTGACGTCATTCCGCGCGAGCAAGTCACGTTTGATGCCCCGAACTTTGCCGACACAGCGGGAAAATGTGGTCTTTGAGGGTTCTAGTTCTAGTTTATTTTGACTCATATAAAGTGGTCATATAGATTTGGATATCCTATATTAATGCTCCAAACTTTATTCAGTGATTTATTCCGGGTGATTTTGTCAATGCATTTGTTTGGATTGGCATGGAGAGCCCTGAGCTCCTTTTCAAAAGCACCAGGGCCATGAAAATAAATCTGAAGCAACAGTTTGAACCCAAATTTCGCTGGCTATCCTCCTGGCAAGACCCCGTCAAAATCCGGCTTGAAATGATTGCACAGTGGTCAAAATACTGTTTTGGTGCAAAATCTCGGCTCATTGTGCCGAGGTTCACGTGCATTTGTTTGGTAACGGCCTCCATTTGCTTGGATTGGCATGGAAAGCCCTGAGCTCCTTTTCAAAAGCACCAGGGCCGTCAAAATAAATCTGAAGGGACAGTTTGAACCCAAATTTCACTGGCTATCCTCCTGGCAAGACCCCGTCAAAATCCAGCTTGAAATGATTGCACGGTGGCCAAAATACTGTTTTGGTGCGAAATCTCGGCACATTGTTTGGTGACCATCGAAATATTGTGACCATATCTGAGACAACGTTGACCAAACATTCAACCAAAAACATTTTCAAAACATTGTTTTCAAACGGCGGTGTATGACATTCCTCGACAACTCGCAGGTAATTCCTGACGCCCTTGGGCCGAGAAATCGGGTCATATTTGGAATGAACAGATGTCTACGAGTGTCCAGACATCTAAATGCGTAGACCTTCGTAGACCGGGGTAGGGCCGATGGGCCAGAGTCACGGGCGGGTGGTAGGAGCAGCAGTATATCAGCTGGGAAATAATAGACTAAGTTGCATTGGTTGGGCCAAACATGATGCTGATGTTCAAAAATATTATGACACCTGAAATTGTAGGTTCGGCCGAAGGTGGCCAGAATATTATGGTTCCAGCTCAGTAGCAGTCAGCCGAGCAATATTATGCGCTCAGTGATATTGACTGGGCCGAACGTAGGGTCCACGCACAATAATGTTATGCTACCTAGATCTGTCCATTCGACCAAAGGCAGCTACAATATTATGGCCCCAGCTCAATAGCAGTGGGCCAAGCAATATTATGCGCCTAGTGACATTGATTTGGCCGAACGTAGGGTCCATGCACAATAATATTATGCTACCTAGATCTGTCCATTGGCCGAAGGCAACTACAATATTATGGTCCCAGCTCAATACCAGTCGGCCAAGCAATACTGTAGTATGTGCCCAGTGACATTGACTGGGCTGAATGTAGGGATCCATGCACAATAATATTGTGCTACCTAGATCTGTCTATTCTATGAGTGTCCAAATGCACATTTAATCCCGCGTGCAACAAAATACCTAAAATTGTATTTCCGCACTTTATAAGCCTTCAGACGTGGAATCCTGCAAAAGCGGGAACCACGTGCTTGAATTGCGCAGAATCGGTGAATCCCGCAAATGCGCAAAGGCGGAGTTCGAAAAGGCGCGCAAATCAAAAAGGCGCGCAAATCAAAACCCGCGCAAAGTAGGTAGGTCAAAAAAAGCCCGCGTGGTACTTTTCTGACTGTGTCTTGTTAAATTCTGATCTTATCAGTCAGTTTGTTTTACAGAAACTCCAACTAGTTCGAAGAACATGGTTAATCTTCTTCAGACTTGCAAGTTGAAATTCCAAGCTCACTGACTTTCGTCCACGGCTGTCATGCAAGGGGTTGAAAAGAGCTTCGGAAAGGTGGAAATTTGAAGGAAAGACAGCGTTTCGTGGACGAAAGAAGAATGTGTTTCAACCAAGGTTGTTTAAACTCCGATATCACGGCCCGATTTGCCAACTCAAACAGTCACCGAGATTTCCTGGGGAACCCAACATTTTCCCGGTGACAAAAAGCCGTATTTGCCTCTCAGTTATCCTGTTAACAGCCATGAGACTGCCGTACAATAAGTGCCATATGAGAACGTGAGGTCCTGTGGTAGGTTTCGACGTTAGAAATATGAAAACTGGACATCCCAAGCTACATGCCATGCCTTGCCGGGGACAATCATTTTCGGCTTGATCCCGGTATGACCCGTGCCACTCAAGAACATAATAGTCAGAAATCCTGAGCCTAAGATTGTTGTCCCACTTGAATAGGGCCTGACATCGTGCCGATGTGAAGCCGAAGACAAATACAACCGGCACAGTGCGGCATTCTCCTCTTCAATACCGCTCCCCACTCATTCTGGCAGAACTTCAAATCAACATTTGAATCCTTTGAAGATGCTGCTACTTTGCTTTGGTTTTCGGACGCACCTACTTTGCGCGGGTTTTGATTTGCGCGCTTTTTTAACCCCGACTTTGCGCATTTGGGGCACACCGATTCCGCGCAATTCAAGTACGTAGTTCCTACATTTGCGGGATTTCACGTCTGAAGGCTTATATAGTGCGGAAATACAATTTTAGGCATTTTGTTGCACGCGGAATTAAATGTGCATTTGGACACTCATACTATTCAGCCAAAGGCAGCTATAATATTATGCTCCTAGACCAGTGACTGGTCTGTCTATGGATAGACAGACCAGTCGATCTGAGTTTGAAATCACGGAACAAAGATCTTACCCAAAAAGGTTAGTCCGGACCGTGTTTCCGAGTGAGTGACGGCATGATGCAAACAACGACCAAACATACAAATTTTCGAACTTATAGAGTTCGAAAATGGCCTGGGGCAGCCGTGACACCTAAAGATTTTCTTAAATTAACCGGAAAATGGCGGAGCCATCTATGAAGATCTGGATGTGCCCGGGTTGCAGTAGTGTGGATAGAGGCTCACCTTTGTCAATTCTTTAGCACTGTACACAGTCAATGAGCCACAAATGAGGGGAACCGAGGGAAAATGGGAGGCGGAAGTAAGCAGTCAACAGACCAATTTCCTCCCGCTCACACCAAGACTCAAAACTGGAATTTCGTGTGAACGCCTCGGCGCCGTGGCAGCACCTGCACCTCGCGGGCAAAATTTGATTTTTGCACGCATTTTCCAGCCTTTTCGTGACTTTTTGGGAACCTTCGAAGATCCCCTCGGTGACCTGTGACACGTACGAATTTTTTCGTAAATTTCGGGGGTTGTGACGCGTGACATACGAATTGAACGAAATAGTACAGTACTTCAATTGCTTTCTCTGGGTGGCAAAACTTCCATTGTTCACCTCTGTCCACCGATGATACCTCCTCACACTTGTGTTTTCAATCCCCTGTCAATCCCACTCATGGCTCGCTCGAGTTCACGAAGCAAGATCTGAACGCAGTTAAATTATAAATAGGTCTTAAACATTCGAATGGAGCATACACGCAGAACTCAGCATCTTGATGCATTGCGGGGAACAGCTGGTTGAAGGCATTCTTCCATACACCTACGTTTATCTCTCAGGCCGTGCCTTCATCAGAGGAAGTTGAATCATCCGGCCCAAACGAACCAAGGAACCGGGAGGCAGGTGAGCGTACATATCACTGCCCCCCTGCAGTAATTATATGAAGGTTGATTAAACAATCAGCATCTCAACGCAAAATCCGGTTTAATCCTTGATTGATTAATCACCTCAAGCTGCACAGGGAACAGGGGGCATTAGGTAGGTCTGCGCTCGACTCTGTTTAATCAGGATGATCATATTCCGTTTAATCAGACATGATCTGGGAAACTCTTCATGTTCTGTCAAATCTGCTCTTCAGGAACCTTCGACCATCGTTTCTGTCAAAAAGGCGAACGCATGACTGCTGCCGTCTGCATGGCGTTCCATCACAAAGTTCTCCACGCCCAAATCCACTGTGATGCCATCGCCTTCAGCACAAAAACTTACAGTATGTTCCGGACAAATCAGGTCAGTGTTTCGGAACAACATGGAGTATAAACTTTAATATGTCCAGACTCCGCGCCGGTACAGGCAAAATTCAGCCAGGGTATACCTAGCGCCTCTACCAGAACATCGGGACTAGCCCGTTCCTCTGCGACAGACGATGCTCTCCATTGGGAAGACGACTGAGTATGTGCCCACCTAGTTTAACCCAAATTTCATTTGCAGTTCCCATATACAGTGGCGGCGAAAAATAACGAACGCCGCCGTTGGGGATCATTCCTGGGTCAAATCACCTCAAATAAAATCCTAGCATTAATGTTGAGTGATTTGAAGCTCATCTGGGTCATCTAAGTAGTGCCTCACCTGTCTTGGTATCTCACAATAAAATGAATGGTGATTTTTTGCAGAAATCGAGTTTGTGAGATGAAGAGATACACGGGTACGAAGTTCAGCCAGGCTTCACTATGGCCCCATCCCCAAGTATAATATTTATACTCGGTTTGGCACTCCAGCTTGGACTTTTACATCCTTCCAACGGGCGGGTTCGCTTGCCGCGAGCCCTTGTTAATTAGATGGTACGCGCCAGGCATCGGGACCTTCATTGAAAAAATGTGAGGTGACCGCTGCCACACGGTAAATAATTGTTTGGGCCACGGTACCTGCCCGGGCCGACGGGACGGGTATTCAAACTCCGTTCAGGATTCAATTTTTTGTTTTGAGCACCGTGTCATATACAGCGACGACGCTCACTTCACCTGTATAATTAAGCTAGATGGAACGGTGTGGTATCATGACGGGATAGAAACCGGAAAGCTCTCAGGAGCGGAGGGGTCAATCCACACGTTGGACATCAAGTTTCTCAATTCAAGTATTCGAGGGGACCTCGCAAAAAAGGTTGCGGGTGTCATACTATACGCACGGGAAGATGAATAGACTGTGAGGTTGGAATTGGAAGAAGAGTTGAACAGATACATAAGTACGAAGTTCTGCCAGGCTTTGTCATGGCCCCATCCCCAAGTCAAAAATTGCCATCATTTGTATCCATAAGCCACTGTATGGCTGGGTTGGCCGCCAAAGGATTCTGGGCCACGGTTCCGCCCGGAATTTTCCTGGCATTCTTCCCAGCACACCAACTTTGCAATGGGCTTTGAATCGAGCTCAGCGAGTCGAATTTGGCTCAACCGCCCCAACGAAGGAGCGGTGCAAATCCAAGAGCACTCCTGCCGCTGATTCGAGGAAGTCAAAGATGACTTTGAAGCCGATTCCTATTACCAAGCACGATGGTTCACGCGTTTCATTCGAGAAGCAGCATTTATACGCACCGGCCGAGTCGCCCACAGCTATGGTTTCTCCTCCCCCCGCGAACCGTGTGCCTTTAGCGGCTTCAGCATCTTGTCCAGAACAGACTGGAAGCGGCCCGACTGTGCGATGATGTCTGCCAGCTCTGGAACTGTTGTGGGTAACGAATTAAGAACCGGAGCCGCAGAATGCTCATCAGTGTGTTCTTTATTGTGTCGTCCACGCGGCTTTGGCCTGCGCTGTTCTTCGATTTTTCGCTTCCGCATTCTCACTCGAACGAACTTGTTCTTTCGATCTAGCTGTAGATGGGCCTGGGCTAGAGATGGTGCCAGTCAAAATGAACGTATTGTGGCCAAGGAGCATGGAGTTACTCATCACGACAGTCATCACGACGTCTTCTTGCGGCTCGAGAATTGGAGGATCATCGATGTCCATAGGAACATTGACACAATCAGAGGAATTAGAGGCGCGGTTCTCCTGATATTGAGCTTTCTAGTACTCCGAGTCGTAAACTCAAGCACTTAAACATTGGAATCACAACACACTTTTGCAATTCGTTGGCGGCGTGTTCGCTCCCTATGCTGAGCCGCGGGGTACCGTTTCTAGGTGCCCACGTATAAGTATTCAACCGAAAAACGAAGTTAACTGGCGGCGCCGTCTGGCCGTCTGGCCGTGCCAACCTTTCTCCGAACTTGAGAAGTTGTTGCGCAATGGGCCGACCAAATCATAAGAAAGTGAGAAGCTCGTCCAACTTTGAAAGCGGAAAGCAATGGCAGGGCAGCGCGGTTTTGAACGGTGCCGTCGCTCTCGAAGGAAGGTCCAGCAGCTTCAGAATGTGTCCTTTCCATCCTCAACGCGTGGGATAGGGTCATGACTTTCTACCGCACGGGAGATTCGAGCAAGAGTTGGGAGTGAAGCAAGGGAATGAAGTACAAGTGAACTATGTACATGTCTAGTCATGATGGTCCCGTTACCATGGCATCGATCGCACTCGTGATGATGCTGTGACGTCACTGTTGCGGCACACAGCCGCCAACACGGGGGTTGATGTTCCGATCAACTGGATAGTACAATCAATTCGTTAGTCACGCGTCACACCGAAAAAAATTGACTGCGGCAATCAAGAGGTGGTCGGCCGAAAGAGCCGCGATATCATGCACCGCTTTGCAGTGCCACAGGAGGCCGGTCCGATCTCAAATGACTTTCTTTAAGTGGTGTCGACTCGGTTTCGATGTAACTCTTTGAATTTTGAATGTATTCTTTAGCATTGAACTGTGACCCCATCACCAAACAATATGCCGACATTTTACACCAAAAACAGTGTTTTGGCCACTGTGCAACCATTTCAAGCTGGATTTTCACGGGGTCTTTCTGGGGGGATAGCCAGCGAAATTCCGGTTCAAACTGTCTCTTCAGATTTATTTTGGCAGCCCTGGTGCTTTTGAAAACATGCTCAGGGCTTTCCATGTCAATCCAAACAAATGCAGGCTGTCACCAAACAATGTGCCGAGATTTTACACCAAAAACAGTGTTTTGGCCACTGTGCAACCATTTCAAGCCGGATTTTCACGGGGTCTTTCTGGGAGGATAGCCAGCGAAATTCCGGTTCAAACTGTCTCTTCAGATTTATTTTGGCGGCCCTGGTGCTTTTAAAATCATGCTCAGGGCTTTCCATGTCAATCCAAACAAATGCAGGCTGTCACCAAACAATGTGCCGAGATTTTACACCAAAAACAGTATTTTGGCCACTGTGCAACCATTTCAAGCCGGATTTTCACGGGGTCTTTCTGGAGGATAGCCAGCGAAATTCCGGTTCAAACTGTCTCTTCAGATTTATTTTGGCGGCCCTGGTGCTTTTAAAACATGCTCAGGGCTTTCCATGTCAATCCAAACAAATGCAGGCTGTCACCAAACAATGTGCCGAGATTTTACACCAAAAACAGTGTTTTGGCCACTGTGCAACCATTTCAAGCTGGATTTTCACGGGGTCTTTCTGGAGGATAGCCAGCGAAATTCCAGTTCAAACTGTCTCTTCAGATTTATTTTGGTGGCCCTGGTGCTTTTGAAAACATGCTCAGGGCTTTCCATGTCAATCCAAACAAATGCAGGCTGTCACCAAACAATGTGCCGAGATTTTACACCAAAAACAGTGTTTTGGCCACTGTGCAACCATTTCAAGCTGGATTTTCACGGGGTTTTCTGGAGGATAGCCAGCGAAATTCCGTTCAAACTGTCTCTTCAGATTTATTTTGGTGGCCCTGGTGCTTTTGAAAACATGCTCAGGGCTTTCCATGTCAATCCAAACAAATGCAGGCTGTCACCAAACAATGTGCCGAGATTTTACACCAAAAACAGTGTTTTGGCCACTGTGCAACCATTTCAAGCCGGATTTTCACGGGGTCTTTCTGGAGGATAGCCAGCGAAATTCCGGTTCAAACTGTCTCTTCAGATTTATTTTGGTGGCCCTGGTGCTTTTGAAAACATGCTCAGGGCTTTCCATGTCAATCCAAACAAATGCAGGCTGTCACCAAACAATGTGCCGAGATTTTACACCAAAAACAGTGTTTTGGCCACTGTGCAACCATTTCAAGCTGGATTTTCACGTGGTGTTTCTGGGAGGATAGCCAGCGAAATTCCGTTCAAACTGTCTCTTCAGATTTATTTTGGTGGCCCTGGTGCTTTTGAAAACATGCTCAGGGCTTTCCATGTCAATCCAAACAGATGGAGGCTGTCACCAAACAATGTGCCGAGATTTTACACCAAAAACAGTATTTCGGCCACTGTGCAACCATTTCAAGCTGGATTTTCACGGGGTCTTTCTGGAGGATAGCCAGCGAAATTCCGGTTCAAACTGTCTCTTCAGATTTATTTTGGTGGCCCTGGTGCTTTTGAAAACATGCTCAGGGCTTTCCATGTCAATCCAATCAAATGCAGGCTGTCACCAAACAATGTGCCGAGATTTTACACCAAAAACAGTGTTTTGGCCACTATGCAACCATTTCAAGCCAGATTTTCACGGGGTCTTTCTGGAGGATAGCCAGCGAAATTCCGGTTCAAACTGTCTCTTCAGATTTATTTTGGTGGCCCTGGTGCTTTTGAAAACATGCTCAGGGCTTTCCATGTCAATCCAAACAAATGCAGGCTGTCACCAAACAATGTGCCGAGATTTTACACCAAAAACAGTGTTTTGGCCACTGTGCAACCATTTCAAGCTGGATTTTCACGTGGTGTTTCTGGAGGATAGCCAGCGAAATTCCCGTTCAAACTGTCTCTTCAGATTTATTTTGGTGGCCCTGGTGCTTTTGAAAACATGCTCAGGGCTTTCCATGTCAATCCAAACAGATGGAGGCTGTCACCAAACAAATGCAGGCCATCACCAAACAATATGCCGAGATTTTACACCAAAAACAGTATTTCGGCCACTGTGCAACCATTTCAAGCTGGATTTTCACGGGGTCTTTCTGGGAGGATAGCCAGCGAAATTCCGGTTCAAACTGTCTCTTCAGATTTATTTTGGTGGCCCTGGTGCTTTTGAAAACATGCTCAGGGCTTTCCATGTCAATCCAATCAAATGCAGGCTGTCACCAAACAATGTGCCGAGATTTTACACCAAAAACAGTGTTTTGGCCACTATGCAACCATTTCAAGCCAGATTTTCACGGGGTCTTTCTGGGAGGATAGCCAGCGAAATTCCGGTTCAAACTGTCTCTTCAGATTTATTTTGGTGGCCCTGGTGCTTTTGAAAACATGCTCAGGGCTTTCCATGTCAATCCAATCAAATGCAGGCTGTCACCAAACAATATGCCGAGATTTTACACCAAAAACAGTGTTTTGGCCACTGTGCAACCATTTCAAGCCGGATTTTCACGGGGTCTTCCTGGGAGGATAGCCAGCGAAATTCCCGTTCAAACTGTCTCTTCAGATTTATTTTGGCGGCCCTGGTGCTTTTAAAACATGCTCAGGGCTTTCCATGTCAATCCAATCAAATGCAGGCTGTCACCAAACAATGTGCCGAGATTTTACACCAAAAACAGTGTTTTGGCCACTGTGCAACCATTTCAAGCCAGATTTTCACGGGGTCTTTCTGGAGGATAGCCAGCGAAATTCCGGTTCAAACTGTCTCTTCAGATCTATTTTGGTGGCCCTGGTGCTTTTAAAAACATGCTCAGGGCTTTCCATGTCAATCCAATCA
Organism: Mycena leptocephala; assembly: GCA_029378395.1. Taxonomy (NCBI): domain Eukaryota; kingdom Fungi; phylum Basidiomycota; class Agaricomycetes; order Agaricales; family Mycenaceae; genus Mycena; species Mycena leptocephala. Next base: position 76,705 of record JARJLF010000655.1, on the reverse strand, counting down.
AATGCAGGCTGTCACCAAACAATGTGCCGAGATTTTACACCAAAAACAGTGTTTTGGCCACTGTGCAACCATTTCAAGCTGGATTTTCACGGGGTCTTCCTGGAGGATAGCCAGCGAAATTCCGGTTCAAACTGTCTCTCCATGTCAATCCAAACAGATGGAGGCTGTCACCAAACAAATGCAGGCCATCACCAAACAATATGCCGAGATTTTACACCAAAAACAGTATTTCGGCCACTGTGCAACCATTTCAAGCCGGATTTTCACGGGGTCTTCCTGGGAGGATAGCCAGCGAAATTCCGGTTCAAACTGTCTCTTCAGATCTATTTTGGTGGCCCTGGTGCTTTTAAAACATGCTCAGGGCTTTCCATGTCAATCCAATCAAATGCAGGCTGTCACCAAACAATGTGCCGAGATTTTACACCAAAAACAGTGTTTTGGCCACTGTGCAACCATTTCAAGCCGGATTTTCACGGGGTCTTCCTGGGAGGATAGCCAGCGAAATTCCGGTTCAAACTGTCTCTTCAGATCTATTTTGGTGGCCCTGGTGCTTTTAAAAACATGCTCAGGGCTTTCCATGTCAATCCAATCAAATGCAGGCTGTCACCAAACAATGTGCCGAGATTTTACACCAAAAACAGTGTTTTGGCCACTATGCAACCATTTCAAGCCAGATTTTCACGGGGTCTTTCTGGGAGGATAGCCAGCGAAATTCCGGTTCAAACTGTCTCTTCAGATTTATTTTGGTGGCCCTGGTGCTTTTGAAAACATGCTCAGGGCTTTCCATGTCAATCCAATCAAATGCAGGCTGTCACCAAACAATGTGCCGAGATTTTACACCAAAAACAGTGTTTTGGCCACTATGCAACCATTTCAAGCTGGATTTTCACGGGGTCTTTCTGGGAGGATAGCCAGCGAAATTCCGGTTCAAACTGTCTCTTCAGATTTATTTTGGTGGCCCTGGTGCTTTTGAAAACATGCTCAGGGCTTTCCATGTCAATCCAATCAAATGCAGGCTGTCACCAAACAATGTGCCGAGATTTTACACCAAAAACAGTGTTTTGGCCACTGTGCAACCATTTCAAGCCGGATTTTCACGGGGTCTTTCTGGGAGGATAGCCAGCGAAATTCCGGTTCAAACTGTCTCTTCAGATTTATTTTGGCAGCCCTGGTGCTTTTGAAAACATGCTCAGGGCTCTCCATGTCAATCCAAACAGATGGAGGCTGTCACCAAACAAATGCAAGCCATCACCAAACAATATGCCGAGATTTTACACCAAAAACAGTAGTGTTTATTTTTCAAGTAATTCGTGCTATCGGTGCTGATGGGAGTTTGGCAGACTCTGCCGAGGCTGCTCGGGAGACGTCGACAGATTCGGCAGAGTGTGCACCCCAGGGAATATGGGATGTCCTCCAGGCATCCGGGGTGCCTCGCCACTCAGCACTCTGGTGCTCGCGGGCGAGGAGCGCGAGCGATCGACGCGCTCCTGGCTTGCGCGGTTCTGGATATCCGCAGACTCGCGCCGCTGGTTATCGCGGCGCGCTTCCTCCCCACCTCTGCTGGGTGTGCCGCGTGACACGCCATAACGCGGATGACGGGAGTAGCCCCACGTCCCGTTCTCGTGGTGACTACCACGGCTGTATCGCTGGGGGGGAATCGTGGTATGTACCGCGATTATCATGGTTCGCCAACTGGTACCGCGGTGGTGAACGCGGGGCCATGGTCAGCGCGAGTGCGCCACGCCTATTGAGCGTATGGGTTGCTGGGTACCCCATCCAGCGGTGGGCGAGTATGCCATAGCCGGCCCAGACTGCATGTGTGTAGCCGGCGGCGTCGAGAACACGGGGTTAGGTACCGTGTTGTTTGATGGCGCGGGGTGTAGCACCGCGCCTATGGGAGGTAAAGGGGAGGGGCATCCCAATCGGCGAGACGAAGGTCGCGCCGTTCGGGCTGAGTCGCCCTACATTTGCGTCGCGCGGGAGGTATGTACCGCGTTTGCTGGAGCTTTCGGTGTAAAGGTCGAGGTCAACGCCGGACATTTTCGTCGTAGGAGAGGAAGATGGGAGGAGTGAGAGGGAGGAGAAGAGGGAAAAAAAATCGACCTGTCACGATCCAGTGCCGTCATGACAGTTGACGGATCGCCGCGGAGGAGCATAATTGCCCCCCGAGTCCGCATGCACGATCTTATCGTTGCCAGGTTCCATTATTCACTGCAGTCATGCCAAAGCCAGAAGAATCCGGATAGGCATCAGGCCTGTCTCTGTAAATATGACAGCCATAGAACGCCAGTTGAGTCCCAGACGACGTCGAGGGAAGCGATGCGAACCTCAGGATGTTCTTGAATTAAAACATAATTGACGTCGAGTGACATTTCAGCCCCAAAAGAAGGTAGCACACCCCACGCGCCGTTTATACAGTAGATGTAGCCCCTCACAGGGAGCAATCCAATTTTGTGTTCGAGCCGAAAAGCGGTGTACATAAGTAGCGTTCTGGGCTTCAGAGGCTTTAAAATGGTATAGTTTTTAGAGGAAATGTTGTGGTAGACGTGAGCCAACTGCCCGCATACTTGACTATGACCAAGTAAGCGAGGCAAAGACCAAAGAGAACAGGCAGCAGCGGATGGGATATCATATGTGTGTGTTGATGAAGACCCTCTAGTTGAACGAGGTGAAGACGAGAGTCACTTTTGCCTGGAATGTTGTGAAGGACCTGAACATAGTGATGTCGCCGCCAGCTTGTTTGGCCTGCGAAACAGGGCGCCCATGTAGCCTAGGGAGCCAGAAAGAAGTTAGTCTCTCGTGGACAGCGTTGTCGACGGCGGACATTCTGAGCATTCTCCTTGGCACCACGCCTGGTAGTAGCCCTATCGCAGCACAACTGGTCTAGCTATCCCGACCAGCCTCATAGTAGTAGTATGGATAGAGTCTGTCAAATGGATGAAATATTATTGGGAGAGCCTGACTCGAAAAAAAACCTCAAAATTCCACCCATGAGCCCATTCGAAACGTGGAGACCCCCTTACAACTCAAATACGCCATCCTTTCTGGAATCATTCTTTTTGCCCGCCACTGTATGTCAATGCCTCGTGCAAGAGCGCAATTTAGCTATTTTTTTTTTTGGTCATTTCCTGCCAAAAAATGCTCAAAATGGCTATTTCGTGCTCCCGTGCAAGCTCAAATCAGTATCAATCCAGGTCAACCAAGATATGCATCTGGTCGCCTTTACAAGTACGTTGCGGCTGTGTACACCATTAGGGGAGTTCAAAGTACAACGGCGCCGGACGCTTTTAAGCTTTTAAGCTTTTTTCGCCGAAGCGGCCGTTTGACGTAGTCTCTCGTAGACAGACGCTTCAACCTTGAAACTCGTACCTCGTTTGCTGAAGTCTGTTAGTTACTGCAGGGGTCCGATCGGGTCAGAAAGTTATTACATAATCACATCTCGATACCCAAACAATTAAAAAGTCAATGCAGGAGTGGACCAAACGCATTACCTTCGCTGATAGCATGCTTGGCGAGTTCTCCGGGAAGGTTAAGACGTACACTTGTCTGGATCTCCCTTGCTCCGATCGTGGACTTCTTGCTGTATTTTGCGAGCCTTGTTTAGCAGATAAGGTAGGGGATGCGACGCGGAGAGCAGGTTAAACGTACTGGACGCTTCCGAAGCGATGCGCTCGAAGATATCGTTGACGAAGGAGTTGAGGATGGCTATGGCCTTGTTCGAGATGCTGGTGTCAGGGTGGACCTGTTTGAGCACTCCAACGGCCATTGGCAAGGACCCATCCGTAGTAATGAGATGCGCACCCTTGTAGATATAAGAGTTATGCACTATATCGACAAAAGAAATGTCACATAGGGTTTTCGGTCATTTCTGGGCCAAATCACTCCAAACAAAATATAGGCATGAAAATTTACCGATTCCATGATGGTATGCACTATTTAATCCATATAATTCCTACTTCATTCTGTCAGAATAAAATATTTGGGTGTTTTCCGAAAAATCGAGTCTGTGGAATCACAGTGAACACAAAAATGGTATATACTATCTGAAAGTACTAAAAAAACGGATCTCATCCATATATTGGTCGACCTACATCCATAGAGTTCTGAGCTCACAATGCCTCATGCAAGTTGGTCACTTTAGCATTTTTTGAGCAAAATGGCCCCAAAATGCTAAAAATGGCCAACTTAGATGTCACGCCCTGAGCTCAGAACTCTATAGATGTAGGTCAACCAATGTATGGATGAGATCCGTTTTTCGAGTACTTTCAGATAGTATATACCATTTTTGTGTTCACTGTGATTCCACGGACTCGATCTTTCGGAAAACACCCAAATATTTTATTCTGACAGAATGAAGTAGGAATTATATGGATTAAATAGTGCGTACCATCATGGAATCGGTAAATGTTAATGCCTACATTTTATTTGGAGTGATTTGGCCCAGAAATGACCGAAAACCCTATGTGACATTTCTTTTGTCGATATAGTGTAGGTCTCCTTGCGCGCTTTTTTTTGTCCGCGGCGGGCGCAACTGACTTGGTGGTCTTCTTGGTTTGGGGTTTCCCCACCTTAAATCTCCGGTTCAACAACGTATCACAGTACTGGGAAGAACGAAAAACTTTGGCGGGCGACTTGCCAACAGAAGAGGCAGAGCCTTTGCCTTTAGCTGGGCTTTTACTGGCAGTAAATGCAGGCTGGAGAAGAAGGTGAGATGGAGTAAGTGTCAAGATAATATTCAACGACTTTGGGCGCCATTGGGAGGCTTGGCTGTGTACCCTGAGTGCGTGGCTTTGGTGGGGATTTGAAAAGGGTGGGAGAAACCTGTGGTCCCGTTAGCAGTATTTACTAATTTTAATTTGATGCGCACGGACCAGGCGTCGCCTCAAGTGTTGTAAAAATTCTTGTGGGAAGTGAAAAATGGACCTGAAGACGCTGCTTTATGCATCTGTTGGACGAGCACTTTGAAAGGCTTGATTTTTCTTTTTCTCGGCGGAAGTTCGCGCTGTTGATTGCGGATCAGCCGGCCCGATGGCTGTGCTTTGGAAGTCATCCGATCTTGATCCGATCACTTTGATCCTGAAAAACATACTCTGAATTCATGGCCCCAAAATCGCAAATCGACGACCATGATAAATTAAAGACCGCCTCCCTGTACAAGCATCAATTGATGCTTGTGTATGTTTGCCAATGCCGTCTGGTGCGGCTGACCGGTCCATGTGAGTGGATTCTTCCATGAGCGACTTTGCGGATGGGATTGTCCGGTCACCCTTACTTCCTCTCCAAATCTTCGGGCGCTCCCATGTACGTGGCGCGGGAGCGACGTATTAATACCACCGACATGTTCCGATATTGATGCCGTCGATTTGCCGCTGATACCGTATCCTACCATTCCTTAACCATTTCTGAATGCAACCCTTCTGCCGAAGTTCCCTCGTTGGCTTCGATTCGGCCATTTTGCTGCGTCAATGGGTAACTTTGCTGCTATAAATTATTATTTGCCAGCTATAACAAAGTCATTCATTATACCGATATTGCCGACACTTCGGCTCACTCCTTCGGCTCGGGCAATGGGTCGGTGTTTTTTGTACCGAAGTTCTCTCATTTACTCCGATTCGTTGGATTTGCTGGGGCTTGGGGGAATTTTACTGGTATAAATTACCCAGCTTGAACACTTGGACTACAGCATGGCTTACCGCTCTCACTTCACCCTCCCACGCGGCCGTGGAGGCGGCCGGTCTGGTACCAGCGACACTGGCTTACGTGATACTTCCAACGATGCTGGACCACTTACTCTGCATGGACGTGGCCTACTAGTAGGACGTCCAGTCCGTCGTACTGCTACAATCGATGCCAACATAGATGTGACTGCTGCACCATCTTCACTCTCATTGCGTGGCCGCAAGGCAACATCCACTGGTTGCCTTGTTCGCCAATCAGCAATGGTGTCCGAATCAAACAGGCCGAACATGGACGGGATTGTATTGTGAGTCAATGGCATTATATTTCTGGAATCTCGTCAAATAAATATTGAACTGTATTTATCTCAGAGGCGAACCCTTCCCTGCTGCCGTGGAAGTTGTGGTGTCGGACTTGCTCCTTCGCAACCCCAACGGCAGCAGAGCCAAGAGCCCTGGATACAATATTGAATGATAATGATAGATTCGACATAATACTGGCGAGCGAGCCATGGTGGGGGGACATAGGGAACGAGGTGGATGGTCCTGCAGCGCAGAGCATGGACCCCTATCCTGCCAGTGGGGACAGTTAGACAGGGACAACGGCCGAGAGTGATGGCGTACGTGAAGCAGAGAAGGGACTTCATGGTCACGCTCCGCTCGGACATTGCGAAGGACCTGAACATCCAGGGAAATGGCATTTTGAACACTATTGAATGGTTTAATTCGCATTTTAAACCACATGCCCTGAAATGGCATTTTGAATCACATGCCTCGTAATGGCATTTTGAACCCTGTGCCTCACTATCAAATAATTTAATTCAGCCGAGAGCAGGAGGGATAAGGGAGCACTTGACATATTTAAGGTTTGAATAGATCCCGCGAGATATTTGCATTTTAAACCCCATGCCCTGGAATGGCATTTTGAATTACATGCCTCGTAATGGCATTTTGAACACTATTGAATGGTTTAATTTGCATTTTAAACCACATGCCCTGAAATGGTATTTTGAATCACATGCCTCGTAATGCCATTTTGAACACTATTGAATGGTTTAATTTGCATTTTAAACCACATGCCCTGAAATGGCATTTTGAATCACATGCCTCGTAATGCCATTTTGAACACTATTGAATGGTTTAATTCGCATTTTAAACCACATGCCTGGGTCGTGGTCGTGTCAAAAGTTGAACTGTTGTTTTGAATGCCCGCAACCAAGATTGGCCATGTATATATGGTTGGCAGCTCAAAACAAGGATTTGAACATTGCCAATAATTTCCATCGGGGCTCTTGCTCACGGGGAGTGCAAAACAATAATTTGTTGCTGGAATAGAAGTTCCAGGATGCTTTTGACGTGCCAAGTTGTGCAAGATGTTGGGAATTGGAAATCCCGCACAACTCCTGATAAGGTCATCAGGTCCTCGGATGCCTGACCACCGTTTTCGATTTTTCCGACAGTCCTGTTGCCCACGTGCAAATTTCAGGATGAAGTACACATCATATAGTCCTACTTCACAACACAACTTGGACCTATTGAGTTGAGATTGTAGAGGCTGAGATATTTGCGGAACAATCAGAGTGTTGCTCTTCATGCTCCACAACCCCCGACCTCAATGGGGCTTTTGATACAACGCCCTATGTCCATCTGGATGCGAAGAGACAACACCACTGGAGCGACTTCATCTATGCCGACGATCCTACTACACGGTGGATCTTGTTTGACCGGAACCACTATGTCACCTTTTGGAAGTCTTCAAAACCTGGCCATATGTGGATCCCTGGACCAAAGCACCATCTGGGATGTTGATGCACGATGTGTCTTTGCGTGGATTGGCCATTCCCTGCCTCAGGAAGACAATGTCCCGTTTTACGTTGCGGCGCTTCTTGCGGAATCTTACCTGCACCATTGGCCTATTATTGGACCGGGATGACGGCGGACCCTACCTCTGGCCTCTAAATGGATTCCATTGGCCTTTTGGACCGACTCAACGTACTTACCGGGGCGAGCGCGATGCTGGCCAGCCTTAGCAACGGACGACATTCGATGCGCTGGCATTTTGGTGCGCACGGACCACCGGGCCCAATTCCGTGATTTCCGACTATCTCCGAATGGAATTGGCTTGGCAGTTCGCTCGCAGCAATGCTCAGACAAGGCCATGCTCCGGACTCGAACCTTTACACTTAGCCCACGGATACCACCGGAGCGACTGGCCATCTTGGATTCCATCATGGGAGGGTTTCAACCCTGGAGTCCGCTGGAGCCAGCTGCTTTTTTGTCGTTGTTTTTGAACCTTTGGATTGGTGGATACCAATGGAGCGGTTGGCCATCATGGAACCTGTCCGGACTTGCCTGACGGAGCGATTAGCCCACGGATACCACCGGAGCGATTGGCCACCTTGGACTCCATCATGGCCATCATCGAGACTCGAAGGATTTCCACCGGCTGAAGGCAGCTGTTTTTGTTGTGTTTGTGCTTCCGGGTCGTCGGTTGATGGACAACTCGCCCAAAAATCCGTGGGTCTGTTTCTTCGGAGACAGGTGGTTTGCATGCATCTGCAAAGGGAAGACATATGACAGCCTTCAGTGGACTGGTGGATACTGGGGATTTATACCTGGGAGGGGGGAACCCCTTTCGTACACTTGCGCACTCCGCTCGTGGTCAGGTCCCACAGGGTTTTAACCAGAGGTCCCGCCATTCAAACGGCCGGCCAGTCTGCAGTTTGCCAGCGTCTTGTGCGATTGAACCCCTGGAATGATGTTGTGCTCGGTTGGCATCTTGTAGAATTCTGTGAGGATAACCACCTGCTACAGTACTACTTGTATGTCTTCCATAAACTCGTTGTTCAGCCTGTGGACCACGTGAGTATAATAAATCCCCCCCCCCCCCCCCCCCTGCCGGATATTTTTCATCAACCCGCAATCCACAGAGAAATTGCGGAGACGGAACACAGCATTCGATTTAATGGTGAGGGAATGAAGTGGGAGTCCTGATGGCGGATTTTTTGCACCGTAGTCAAGAGACTGTGGTCTGATCACTGCCGAAGAAAATAAGTATGTACATGGCACCTTAGTTGTCGTGCATACAGGAACGCGTTTGATTACTGTCCGATTGCGCAGAGGCATCGCGGGCACTATCAATCATATAGACGACAAAACCATCCTCATTCCTCGAAGTATTTTCACATCCACTCCCATCTAGGTAGCACTGCGAGTCCCGAAGCGTCCATGTGTACGGATGACTGCCATTCAAGGAAACTCCCCGGGAAGAGTTGAGTTATTTTGTAGCTTGTCAGCCCGTCTCGCATTGCGGGAGACTCTGGTGGGTTCCTCGGTGTTGATATTCCACAAAGCACCGCCTGGGCGACCCAAATGTGACCAATCCGCAATGTGGGCACAAGAAGCACTCACTCATCCGCAGCTCTCTGAGCTCGGGGCACGACCTCAGGCATGATTTGGGTATTCCAAGCCCTTTGATTTTCTCCTTGGCGGGTTTCGCTCCTAAGATGAGAGCTTTCAACTGGGGAAATGAGCAGAGTGTGGCGTAAACAGCGGCATTCATCTAAACGAGGGAAAATGAGTACAATGCAATGTAAATGACTTGGAATATTACCTGCCGGGTCTCCAGCACACATGTGGATGTGATTGAAAGACTGCGGAGGCCGGCGAAGTTGTTCTGAGCAATCAGTTCCAGCAGGAGAAGAGGTCGCCGGCTTAGAGAAAATACATCCAAAGCCCGGAGGTCTGGAGCATTATCAGCTAAGCGGCTGAGACAATTTGCAAGGGCGGGGCTCTGGTCCTCGAAAAGTCCATCAAGATCAAGGAGACGGACATCGATGAGCTGGGCAAAACAGTATGGATCAAGCATGTGAAAGATGGTAATTGGGAGTTCAATTCTAGTGAGGCGCGTGTATGTGAGAAGGAGGGGTCTCCCGACCTTCGTGTAACAGGGTAATGAGGGAACAGCAGGGAAGCGGATCTGGAGCTGGAGAACGTTGGGATGGCGGCCAAGGAACTTGAGAAGGGAAGACTGCCACACAGCCCTCGTGTTTCCCGTGAAGACGAAAGCTTTGAGCCTGGGGAACGTGCATAGAAAGATGGGGTCGAAATGGGAGAATCGAAGGTCAGAAGTGGGATTCAGGGTGACCAAAATGCGGATGTGCTCGATATTCTTGAAGCTCTGTACTACGGTGGCGATATTATCGTTGAACCTGTCCCTGAGGAATCATCCGTCAGCATATATCATATGATTGAATTGGGCGAAAGATCGTACATACAACGTTTCGGTTGACGTGGTGTTGCAAAGCCAATTATCGGCATCCGCAACAGTGAACTCATAAACGAGCTCTGCGAGCCCGGGCGACATGTTTACCAGCAGGGTCAGCTGCTGTGCAGAGATTTCTATTCGGCGGTACAACCTGCGTTGGATCGCAGTTAAAAAATGTAAAGGATTGTGTCAATATTATAATAGTTGTTTCCGATAGGTTGACCGATCGATCAACTGACATGGTCGGCGCCGTCTCGGGCATCGAACGCGTGGTGGTGGTGGGATGCAGGCGCACGCAGTGCGCTCTCATTCGTGATTTTTTATGTATTTTATCTCGAAGTTATCACTATTTTCTCACCTGACATCGTCGGCGCGGTCTCGGGCATCGAGCGCGTGATGGCGGGATGCAGGCGCACACAGTACGCGCTCATTCGTTTCTTTTTTACGTATTTTATTTCGAATCTATCACTATTTTTTCACCTGACATCGTCGGCGCCATCTCGGGCATCGAACGCGATGTCGGGAGGGCGCGCGGGCTGCCGAGCACCGCCACATTCACCTCCTCAAACACTTAGGTCCCCCACCCTACTTTGTTGCGAGGTCTTGCGAAGATTTCTTGGCGGGATATTGCAAGGTTTATTGCAGGGAACATTCATAACATAAATAGCACATATTATCAACGAACTAACCACCATACAGTCAGTCTACCGTCCCACCGACATCAATCAAAACGCGCGGAAAACCTGCGAGCACGGATTAGACACGGAATGCGGACAAATGACCTGAAACAGAATATAGTGTCAGTTACAAGAAACGATGTGGCCGTGAAAGTCCCCCTCCTGACATTGCCCATCAGACTCCATACTTTCTTCCTGTCAAGGATAGTTAGAAATGTCACAAACGTTTGAATCTGGGACGAAACAATGGACAAATAAGAACGGGATTAAGGAAAGGTACTGTCGGCACTGAAGAAGAGACACTAGAAGGCAGATGGGCTTGAGGTCTTGGATACAGACATGACAGGGGAGGAAACCAGGTAAACAGGATGATTGGGGAAGGAGACGCTTGAGGGCCGAGGCCAGGTACGATGTTTGCAAGAAGAGCCTCAAGCAACGGCAGAGAACATTGAAGGTGGGAGGAAGGGACTTTGCAGTGAGGTGGGTGATTTGCTACGAAGCTGAGAGAAAGGATGGGCATTGTGCAAGCAGAGAGACTTCGGCGAGGGGAGGAGATGGGGGGAAATGAGGTGGTGTTGGCGTGGCGGTGTGCGCGGCAGAGAGTCATTTTGTGGCTGGAGGATTTCAGTGACGTTAGCGGCTACGGCTGCGACTGCGGGTGGGACATCCCACCAGCTTTATTCTTCTTCTTCCGAAGCTCGTCTTTAAGCTCGGCCTCAAATGCCTGCATTGAACGTGGGTCTGGTGATCTTCTCATCATTTCTTCATGGAATCATAAATATCTGAGCACTCACCAATCCGGTGAAGCGTAGATCCCTCGCCTCCGGAGGATCCGAACTCATTCTGGTGCCAGAGAGGAAAAAAAGGATCGTCCTCGTCACCAAGAATATCCACTGGCAGGGGCATCCAAAGATCCATGGATGTACAGTAGTCGGAAGCAAAACCTCTGGAATCCAAGCCCCAAGTCATTCCAATTTGCAACTCACCAACGTTTGTGTCAGCCATACCTTCAACTGTATTAGGTAAACCAGTACATTACTGTAGCAAGTTGTATGGGTGAAACGTAACGCGTAACGCAGGCCCTTTCTGCTTATAAATCTGCCTTTTATGGTTGTTGGTGGGACTCAGAACTACGATAAAAGGCAATTTTGGGCGCGTTTCAAGGCATAACGCTGCCCGGACCGTTTCACCCATACACATTGCTACAGTACTTTGTCATTCAATTCGACAGTCACGCGTCACGCTCAAACTTTTTTATTGAGGGAATAAAATTTTCTCAATTTATGGGATTTTTTCGTCCCCGAAAACTCGAGGTCCGTGTCGAATTGATCGAAATAATACAGTACTACAGTGGCGCTCTAAATAAGTGCCGAGCCCCGGTTTGAGGTCATTCCATGGTCGAATTCCTTCAAACAAAATTGTGGCATGAACATCCAGTCGTTCTAAGCTTGTTTGCATCGAAAAAGCCATACCATACCTACTTCAATGTTGCGGAATAAAAATATTTGGGGTATTCTGAAAAATCGACTTTGTAGACTGGCCTGCTATCGAAAATCGGTCATTACAGCATGAAAGTACTTGAAAAATGAAGTATACTCACATTTTAGTTGACTTGATTTGATACTCATTTGAGCTCACAATGGGCACTGCAAATCGGGCACTTTGGCTTTTTTGGGAGCATTTTTGCCCATTTTTGCCAAAATGGCGAACTTGGGAGCCTCCATGTGAGCTCAAATGAACATCAAATCAAGTCAACTAAAATGTGAGTATACTTCATTTTTCAAGTACTTTCATGCTGTAATGACCGATTTTCGATAGCAGGCCAGTCTACAAAGTCGATTTTTCAGAATACCCCAAATATTTTTATTCCGCAACATTGAAGTAGGTATGGTATGGCTTTTTCGATGCAAACAAGCTTAGAACTACTGAATGCTCATGCCACAATTTTGTTTGAAGGAATTCAACCATGGAATGACCTCAAACCGGGGCTCGGCATTTATTTAGAGCGCCACTGTATCATCTTTGGAATGCGAGGAATGATGCAGCTCAAGCCTGCGATCAATCTATGTTGCGTCCACACATGAGCAGCAAAGTAGCAACAACCAGGACTTTTAAAAGCCCGAGTTTAAGTGCTTCAACGGCTACTTCAATTATCGTTCCCTCCTGGCTCTGTAATATACGGCCCAAGAGTTGAGGATTGAACTGGCTTGCATCGTGGAGCTGGCCTAATGTCAGCGAATCCCTGGAGAACTGTCAGGATTCCACGCACTCTGATATACCGGTCATGTGGCGTCCATCTGTAGTAGTACCCTTGAAAAGCCATGAGTCGGAACCTGTGAACGCCCGTATTATGCTCCGTTTTCCATAGAAAAATAGTGCGCACTCTTTAGAATGGGACAGCCTGAGCCACTGTGCACTGGTCCTCGTCGAAACAGTGCCGAAGATTTCGACAACAGGGTGCTTCCGCCATTCGATCACTGCGATGCTCTCGCCGCCAAAGTTTTGAACGATGGAAAATCCCCCTTTCGTGGGGTCAGTCGTGACGCTGAAGTATCTTTGCGACTGGGGCCCAGTTACGGCAGAGTTCAAGATCGTTCCCCCGGGATTAGAGAACGTGAATGTTATGGGATTAAGGAAGGTTGGGGTGGGCTTGTGGGGCATGGGGTAGGGAAGAGCACCGAAATGGATGGGCTCGAGCCCCACGACGTCGAGTTTGGGAGGGGGTTGTTTGCCCAGGCCTGTGCGAACAGATTCATTGTAGTACTAGTTTTGGTTGCAGGGCCTATCTCGGTAGCCGATTTCGCGGATTCATTGTAATTGCTGATTTCGCTTTCGCATTTTTTTGCGCGGCTGTAGACGCATCCTGATCGTCAGCCTGCACCTTTACAGAGAAAGACGACACACCGGAGACAAATTACAAGCCCTCCCCGTCTCTTTTATCGAGCAGTTGAGATGCGGGGGCATATACCCGCCACCGCCGTATCCACTGGGGAAGTCGTACGGGGTGTTTCGGTGTAGGCGCGGCTGCGCCTGCGGTGGTTGAAGCGGTCATTGGACAGTGCGCCGCCAAAGGCAGGAGCGACTCACCGCTCGTAGATCTTCGAGCGAGAAGAGGTCTGACGTTGGGCACCAGCGAATACTCGTTCCGCTGGATATGCCCATTTCTAGACCATGAGGCTTCTCGGGAAGCACCTGTGGTGATTGGGGTTCGAGGTCGGTGGAGGTCCAATCTACGTCGTGCGTTAAGAGGGGAGTGGTGAGCTGGCTCTGTATATGCATTGACGACGAGTGCACTATATGGCGTGGAAACGTGATCTTCTTAAATATCTCCACCTCTTTTTGAGACCGTGGGAAATTTAGCATCCCCTTCATTGCGTAGGCGCCATCTGAGGTACACCACCGACCAGCCCGAATTCAAATTTGACAGTGGACGGGATTGTTATCTAAAGATTCTTGAGTAGAACTACAGAAATATAATAGATGAGCTTGCCCGGGCATTCAACTTGAAAACACTTGAGTGATGTCGTAACCAAACCTCCTCAAGATGTCGTTCGTCACACATCACGCAAGGCTCTCAACACGATGTTTCTGGTGCATCCAACCGTACTCCCGTCCAATGTTTACGACCGAAGGCCTATGGAATGTCCGTCGCAACCTCCCTCCCATTCCCGCGACAACATCCGACCTTTCATTGCTACAAACCTCCGGGCGGTCCTCTATAGGGCCTTTTGACGATGAGTCCTGACCTTTAGGATATATATAAAGGAACACCTGTTGACGCCGTTGGCTCCCTCAACAACCACAGAGACCATTACAGTGACCTGCCTATACATGGAGTCTTCATCCTCAACGCCGTTGGCCTCATCACACGCATCAAGTATTGTGCGCGCTGCCCTTCGAATGTCAATTCCGAGCCCCGCCACTCCAAGCCCCGCGCATCGCGCCGGGGCGTACAATATCTCATCTCCCAATTCAGCCTGGGATGAGGCCATTACCAGCCCGGCTGCGCCCCGCAAATATCATCTATATGGGCTGGCAAACTCCGAATCGAGCGTTGCAGAGGATCAAGAAGAACCCCCGAGCAAACACGCAGAGCCCATTCCAAGCAAGCGTGTAGAGCCCATTGCACTCCTGACCAAGCCCGCCCAGAAGACCGAAGAGCTCGTGAGTGTAAAACAATCTGTATACTTGCTGCAATTGCTTATGGACTTCAGGACTTGTTTGGGCCCGGTCAGCCCCAATTATCAGCCAGCGCAGGAAGCCATAAACGCCGGCACGCCGATGCAGTCCTCACCGAGCATGTCAAGCGCATTCGAACGATGGAGTGGGTTCAGGAGATTTGCAGGGACATCACACGGGGCTTAGAAGACGGTGAAAATTGACCTGAACTATGAATGTATGTATGTATGTATGTTGCTATTCAATGCGGGGCCGCTTTTGAGCTCCCTGTGTGTCTTGTATCTCCACACTGCTCGGGCCTGTGATGCCCGGTGTCTGAGTGTCTGTCCCTGCGGCCTTCGCTGCTTTGTTCTTCTCCCTTGTCGCTGCGGCTTTCTCTTGGGTCGCGGCACGCTTTGCTTTTTGAGTAACAGTCAAGATGGCAGACAGCTCGTCATGCCGTTGTCTGCGATCCGCAAAAGTGGTCGGGGTGTTGTGAGTGCGACAGGTAGATATTTTCGGAGAAGACGAGCGTTGTGGAATCCGTGCAGGTTGATGATGAAGCGGGTGTCGTCCTTGTGCACAATGGAGTGGATTATTTTATCCGACTGCTGACGCTCTTGCATTTGGTGGGCAACCCCACTAGCATCACACTCGCTTGCACGACAGTCATGCTGCACATTGAACGAGAACTGGATTGACTGGAAGTTCGTTAGTTAAATGAAACTGTGTGAGCTTTGAAAGCTTACATCCGAAGGGACCAATATGCGTTGTGCCGCTGTATCCGGAAGGAGGATAGGCATGCGGTAATGTGGATGCAGGGCTTCACCGGGATCATACTTTGCTACGACGAGAATCCCTTGCGCTGACTTGCTGCCCTTTGGTAAAAGAATCTTTGAAAGACGTGCAATCATGGGGAACTGTGCAGCGAAATTATTAGAAAATATTATTTCACGCAAGAAAAAATCACTTACATCGTTGACTCGAAAAACTGCCCAAGAACCCACAGTACAGCAGTCACCCGACACTGATGCAACATTCGTGCCATCGGTCCATAATGTTGCGGGGTCGAGGGCGATGGAAGCTGGGTTTGCTGCACCGGTGAGCATTGCCTGTTCGGCGGTCAGAGCTGTGAGCTTGGCCTGTTTCTTTTGTGCGACAGCTTTGATCTGCCCAGGGATCCAGAATGGAGGTGGTGCCCAACCAAGGTGCCGCTGAATAATTGGAGTATTTCGGAGGATACGCTGGACGTCTTTTCCTCCGCGTACCCATGCCAACTCGGACTCATCAAACCAATATCCTCCGCTCAGGATATGCTTCACGCGGTCTAGATCGGCAAACTTGGCCGCAATGTCGCGGCTGGGGGCTTGGTGATTACTGAGGACAGAACAGAGGCGGAAAATGGCATTGAAGCATTCAAAGACTTCGGTCGAAAAACGGACAGCGGGCCCTCTCCGACGGATGTCATCTGGGATATGCTCAAGCACATGAAGCTTGAGTTTGATCAAGATTTTTGAAGGATCTATTGCGGCGAACGCATCAAGAATGTTGTCAATTAATATTTGAAGGTCTGCCTGCCAAGGGAAGTAAATTCCCGGAATGGGGTGCGAGCAAAAAAAAACACGATAGAGCGTACCAAATATTCCTCCATATTGTCGATCACAGGCATCCAAAGAATGGGCCCAAGCTCGCCGAGAGCACGGACAAGGGCAAATTGGTCCGGCGTCACTAGATCGTGGATATGGAATATCATCGTCTGCATCAGAGTCTTGAAGTGCTTGCCAATCAAGCCGTTACGATACTGCATCATATATGCAGCCCGGATGGGGGGGACTCGGAGCCCGTCCAGATTCGTCCCTTGCAGCCGAATAGTGAAGATATCCTGCTGCACTGCCGTCCAGTTATGATGAAGCTCGTACCATGTATATTTTGCATGGCCGAGCAGGATTGTGTGAAGAATTTCTACGAGAGTGTCTTGGGACGGGTCAAAGACTGACAGAAAATCAATAGGGAACACGACAAAGACACAAATAAAAACGCACATGGCAGATCCAACAAAGGGTTATATGGCTGATCAGTTTCTTTGGCCAGCCAGACGAGAAGTTCATTTGAAATTTCGTCTACGGAGCGACCAGGAGTAGATGCTTGCATCTCGCGAGATTTCTCGATGAGGATATCAATCCAGTGCTGGGCAATCTTGTCCTTTGTTCCAGTCGATGTTTGCAAGGCGTCGACATGAGAAGCAACTCCGTACGTCGCCAAGCTTAATTGGGACAGGACACAGCTGCGGATATCTTCGACATTTCGGGGCCGCCCTGCCTACGGTATTCATAATCAGAATACAATACAAAAACACGTCGACAGGCTCACTGGTAAAAGGAATGGTAACCATCCGGACACTCCTTCTCTTCATTTGTTCCACCAACAAGACAACGGCGACAGAAGTAATTGCCTTGATGGCCGATATGCGAAGCCTCTTCTGCTTGTTGGGGGTTATCGGCGGGCCCATCCGGTAATTCAATCGGAAGCTGCATGGGCGCAGAGTGTCGGCATTGTAGGTGCGCAACGGCTTCAGGTGTGTGGATCTAAAATTCAAACAGGTTCAGAAGATGATTTAATCCGGAGCAATGCAGGCTTACTTGACTTTATCTACGACTACCTTCAATTGCTCCAAGGCTCCAGCATGAGGAGAGGTGGAAACGAAACGAACGAAATATTCTTGCTGCAGAGTTGACCAGGTAAATTTGCGTTCGCGGTGTACACATTGAGATGTTTTTGATATTGTTTGCTCCTCGCGCCGGACACATCGTCTGCCCAAACCGGGACCCAAACAGTGAACAGATCTTCTCCGTTGTCGATGGAACGAAACCGATTTGGAATTCTTTGAGCATATTCTTTGTACTGTTCTACACTTATGTGAGCTCATGCGGTCTTCAAGCAATAAATGTACTACCGTGGAAAACAATTGAATGGCCTAACCGCCTCTCAAGCGCCTCTTGATTGAAGCTTAAATCATCCAAAGGAATGCGTATGGTTTCCGGCTCGACTGCGAGAACCTCAAAATTCTGGGATTACACGTTAGCGCGCCTGACACAATATACTCGGAGCTTACATTTCTTTCCACAACTCTGCAGTCGACATAGGTTTTACCTTTGGAAACAATCCAGAGGGCAGGAATGATCCACCTTCCATCGGACAACTCAGCGACCTCATGTACATAATAACGAGTATGCCCAACGAGGATGGAGGGCGTGAGCTCGTCGAGGGGTATGTCGTGCCATTTTCCCTCCTTAACTTGCCAGATTTCCGATACAGGGCCACTGGCAACGTCCTCCGGGTATTTCTGAATGTGCGGTGCGACCTCTGGGTTTGCAAAATCCTGCTGAAGAGGTCAGTGGTCGAGTTGAGAAAAGGATCGAAAGTTGACCTTCGCGATCAGGTCGCGGATGTCATTGACG
Organism: Mycena leptocephala; assembly: GCA_029378395.1. Taxonomy (NCBI): domain Eukaryota; kingdom Fungi; phylum Basidiomycota; class Agaricomycetes; order Agaricales; family Mycenaceae; genus Mycena; species Mycena leptocephala. The sequence continues at coordinate 58,470 of JARJLF010000655.1, read as the reverse complement.
TAAAATAAGTTTCCCAGACTCGACTTATGTGCTTCACTTCTAACACCGACCATCTTCCGAATGTGTTTTTGCATGGCTCTGAATTTGTTGAAAGACGGGACATCCCTGGCTCCGCAAGCATCCATAATCCACAAAATCATTTCAATTGACTGGATGAAAGTCGAAGACGTGGTAAATTGTCGAGTATATCTAAATAGCACATCTAACAGACCGGAATTGGTCGGTCAATTGTCCTTTAATCCGAAGAAATTACTCACAGTTTTGTTCCCATATGGTGCATAGTCGTGGTCAATCGGAACACCCCCGAAATGTCTGTTGATTTCGTCTTCATCCTCGCCGGTTGCACGGAGCATGTCTGCAAAAGCAACAGTTTTTTTAAAGGCAAATCAAGGGCAGCAAAACAAGGTCCTTACCATTGTCCCGGATTTCTTGCGCAAGCCGCGGGATAGTTTCATCATCAGCACCTTCGAATTCTGCTTCTAGATGATGCAGCCGCATATTTTCTACCTCACGCCGAAGAGCCTCAGCATTCTCGGCCAAAAAATCCTCCTGCTCCTCGATAGCATGCAAGCAATTGGTCTCTTCCATCATTATATCCCGAAAGTCAGCTGCACTGACACCATTTGTATCCTCGTCGAGTAAGATTGGTCGGAACTGAGCTCGGCGGCCAAGACCCAGGTCAGTTGGCAGCAATGGCGTATTCAGAGATGTGCTCGGCATGTTATAAAGATCATTGTATTGCTGGTGAGTAACGGCCTGCTTTTTTTCTGCTTCGCAACCTGCTGGATTGCAAGGGAATGTGCAGGAGATTTTATGTGACTTGCCCAGGAGCTCCGATTGATTAAGGAAGGGAAATTTGCGCCTGATGAAGTGTGACAGACAAGACAGTAGACCTTGGCGGTGCCCTCCTCAACGACACAATCTGAGAAAATAGCATGGTTTGGTGAGTCTAATAAACTGAAAACTTGGGTTGCAGCAATCTTACTTGGCCCCAAGTCCTTCAGCTTTGCCCCTTTCTTTGCCATGAGTGAGTTTCCAGATGAGATCGACACGCGCAAGTCACAGTCAGGTGTTTTTGTGACCTTTAAAAGTCGAGCTCGCAATTTCGGAGTTTCAAATCCCTTGCTCTCGACTTTCATCATGATTGGCACCCCAGTACTGAATGCTGCCCAAATGGTACAGGCTCAGGTACTCCGTGATCGCCTCACTCAAGAGATGGCCGTGCGCAACCAAAACAATCCAGACGACGCGTCGAACGCGTCGCGTCTCGATGGTTCCTCGCCTGAGGACCCGTTGACGGGCATAGTACGCTCGCGTGACAATGCCGACGACGATGAGTTTCCAAGTCATCTGGCCAACCCCACTGCGCCGTATAATCTTGAAGAAGGACGCGCTTTTAAACGCCACAAGAACTTGAGTGGCCAATCGGACAACGATGCCGAGATCTTTTTGAAGGCGCGTCTTCTATCTTCTGTCTCCATTAGACTTCCTGATAACCATTCTAGACGAGTAACCCGATGCGCCACTTGTACCAGATGCATATCGTAGGCCTCCAGTGCCGTGATATGTTGCACATCATCAAGGCAGATGGAGACAAGAAGTTCAAGCTGACAGATATTATGATGGTAAGGAATTAATTAATTATATGCAACAACGCGTTCTTTCCTGAGTCTATTCATCTTTAGAAAACTGCCCAAGACTACGCTCACTGTGCTTTGCTGTCTCCCAGCGCCAAGAATTACCGCAATATCAAAGAGCAGCCCGCGATTGCTGCTGTAATTGTGGTAAGTGTATTCCCAGTTTGTATTAGTCCATGTTCTTCATATATCCTCTCAGGGTGTTATGCGTGCGCTCGGCATATCCGATCTTCCTCCCGCGATGGAGACTGGCCGTGTCGAGGTCCTGCTCAAGTTTTTGAGTAAGGCCTTGACTGGGAAGCGCTACCATATCAAATCCCAGGTTTGTGCTTTTGTGACTAGTGGTCCCATTCTAATTCTTGTCTAAGATTGTGTCGTCACTCAAAGACAAGGTGGATATTGCGACATTGACACGCGCTTGTATTGGGACATCCCCAGCCGTGCCCACTGCCGCTGTCTATCAACGCATCGCGCTTCTTGTAAGCATCACACATCATTGTCAATATTCTTATTCTCATCATTTTTCAGCGCAGTATAGCCCTTGAGCTTAACAAGACAGGGAGTTCGACCCCTGATGGCGGGGATGAATCAAAAGACGAAGCCAAGGACAAATTTTGGCCGGAGGTTGACAGCCAACTTGCGGTATACTACCAAATTATGGGTCCTGCGGAAAGACAAGTGTAAGCCATCTTATGCTCTCTCAAGGCTGGATACAACTGAAGGACCTCAAAGGATGTATGAGGCGACCTACCGCGAAGATCTTGCCATTTACGGCGAGCCCGACAACACAATCCCGCTCACTTTGATGCAAGATGTCGAGGGGTGGCTCACAATTTTGAACAAGGCCATGGAAAAATAGGCTAGCACATAACAGGAGCTCCTAGAGTATCCTGAGTATAATACTAATTTTTACTTTACCCACACTCGCCTGTAAATAGTTTATATATCTCAAAGTTGCGTACACGATACAAACACAAACAACGCGTCTCGCGTCAAAGGCCGCGTTGAAACTCTGATTTGGCATGTCTGCCGAACATAGCGAACTTCTCAGATATTTTGATTCAAGTATTAAAACCCCCGTAAATTTTCTTGGGCACTTCTGCAATCTCCCCCGGCCGCTATTGGACAGTGAACATCGAGTGCCAGTCAATGATGGCAGGTGGCTGTGAAGCGAAGCCTTTGACAAACTCGACCATACCATCAATACGAACCATCTTGTCCTTTCCCCCCACCATCGTCTCCCCACATTCTGACTTCCGCTGCCAAGATTCTCTGCATGTTAAATCCACTCCCAACTCCTAACAACTGAATTTCACGAATAAATAGTGCACCGATGGTCGGCAGTGGACACCTGCAAACATCATTGCTGTTGGACACCTTTCATTGCGTTGGAGTCACCGGGATGCCACACTCGAGGTGAGCAATGTCCCGTGGCTCCCATTGCTCATCTCTGTGTCTTTCATTGGTCTCCTCCTTTCCAGATGTCAATTGGATGGTCTGAGGGCAATGGGATGTCGACGCCGTCGCCGTCGAAAGACACGAGAGGTATGTCTTTTTGGTCTTCTTTGTTAACACTAAACCTGAAGGCAGTTTATAGTGCATGGCCGTTGTGTGGTACATGTCAGTCCATCTGCCATTACCTGGGAATCTGCTAACCAGTCATTTATTCACAGGACTGTCCCTCGGAGCAGCCGGCGTAGGCCCTGGAACCAAGCTATCTAGCTTACCACTATGTACCTGGTAAGTTTCCAATAGGATTGCGCCACACATAATCACTGACAATGGCTTTGTTTAGTGTCCCACTCTCTCCTTTGCCCCTGCGCCATTGTAATGACTTTCACGGTACGCTACAGCCATCACCTGAAGGCTAACAACTGCTGATTTTTCTAGACACTTAGGAGGGCCATTCTATTGATCCAGGCCTCTGGTGCTCTCTGGTGCGTAACCGTGTCCATCTACACTTGCTAATGCATGTTTTTTTAGTCTTCCTTTAGCACGCGCTGCCAGGCCTCTGGTGAGTAACCATACTTCGACGGCGTCCATCTACACTTGCTAATACATGTTTTTTTAGTCTTTCTTTAGTTGCTGCACGCGCTGTCTTGATGCGCGACTTGTGTTCTTTTCCGAGTACAAAGTCCCGCCGAACAAACCCGGTGGTAAAGGTGTGTGTTTTTTGCCTTATTCTTCGCCCTCTTCCCTTGGCTCAACTCCCCTTCTTTCTGCCCTCCCTCGTCTTCCACACCATCAAAGCCAACTTATACCCGCACAGACTCTCGCTGCCACGAAGCGTACGCACGCGGCTATGTATATCTTCAAAACTGGATGAGGGCGTGGATGGCGGCGCGTGAGGAGGGCGTGGACGGGCTGCATCTGTACAGCTGTATTATTTATGAACTGAATATATTTTATTTCCTTTCTTTCCTGAGCGTTGACCACGACATCGAGCGAAGTAGAACACAGTGTATTGAAAGGATGGCTGAGAACATTCCGAGGTTGTTGTACCATACATATGTAAAAGACTGGCTCAAAGGTCTGTTGGACATCTGGCAATAGCTCTGTGAGACATCTGTCCAGTAATCCGCAGGAGCTGCGTCTCAGAAAATGATCTGGTAATTCGCGACTACGACATCTCACAGACATCACACGATCTCCGTCTGATGCACCGGCTGTGTCACCTGGTGATCAACCACGAAATCTCCTTCAAACAACGCGGCAGTTTGGTGGTGTAGATCTGGACATGAAGTTGATTTCCTGAACGCGAATGCGGCGTCACCGTCTCACCGACCTCCTTCAAATTGTTAAGAGGGCAGGATCACATCCACAGATATTCAATTTAGATCCTCCCATTTCTAATCTTCCTTTTTTTTTCCCCCTCGGTTCAAGTAGATGCTTTTTCAGCCGAACAAAGACACCGATTCAGTGCGCACCCGGGTCACTAACAACCAAACGAATTACAGAGATCGATTAAATACCTTACCTGGTCATGAATCTGCAGCCTTGTTTCGCCTCCCTCTCGGCACCACGGAGCCTAATATTCTAGGCCTCGGATGGTGTCCTGTCGCTCTCTCTCCATTCCTCGTATCCCTCCCGGCTCCCTTCAAACCCCTCCATATCGCATTTCTGTTCGGAGAAGCGTTCAGTAAGTACAAAACGACACTGTTCATGGTCGCTTCCGCAAGTCCTCCGATGCCAGCACCGAGACTACGCTCCCGCAATTTGAGCGAATGGGTCTATGAACCGATATTTTCAGCCCTGGAGGATCTGACTTCACATAGACTCAAACACAGTGTATTCGGCTGCAACTCGACTTTACCCCTTCGCGATTGCTCTGTCATCCAAATTGTGTTCATTGATCTCAACTACGAATGTGATTATTTGGAACTCACAGTTCTACTAGCTCAATAACATTGTCCTCCAGATCTGCGCACCGGCTAATACAGTACTTCCTTAAGCCATCATTTCGGACTGGATCGACCCATCGGGAGCAACTTGAACCAGCCTGATGTAGTAAATACACGATCGGAGTTTGCGCTAGCTGGCGCCCAAACGGTCCTTCTTATCAAGTTTTAGCTCGACACAGGCTCATAATTAGCTGAGTATCTGTCCACGGCTGCCGCTCCAATCGCAATTCCGATCCGAATCCATGTATTTCGCACCTCGGCTCAAAATGGCATGGAATGAATGACGGGCGCATATATAAAGGCCCGAGCAAGCAACAGTTCTCCATCTCGACCTCTACCGCCGCGATACTCATACAGCATGCAAATCTTCAAATTGTTTACATTGGCCAGCGCCCTTTACGCCGGGGTGGCTGCCACTCCGCTCTCTAAGGTTTGTTTTGCGCATGTATGGCCGAATTATGTGAGGCTTATCTATTAGAACCAGGACAAGGATATTGTGAAACGACAGGTATGAACCTCTTGCAAAAGTATTTGCGAGAGGCTGACGATCTAGAGCGTAAGTGATCTGTGGCCATCCCAAAACTAAGCCCATCGACTGAACTTCTAGTCTGTGAGTGGTTTCGGCAACCGAACAGCTGATTCGGTAACGGAACCTCGCTAGGTTGTGAGTAATTTTTGGCAACCACACAGCTGATTCCCTGATGGAATCTCATCCAGCAAGTGAGTGATTTTCTTTTGCAACCGTACAGCTGATTCGATGACGGAACCTCGCTAGGTTGTGAGTAATTTTTGGCAGCCACACAGCTGATTCCCTGATTGAATCTCATCCAGCAAGTGAGTGATTTTCTTTTGCAACATGAAAACTGATTCCCTGATGGAATCTCATCCAGGACGTGAGTGATTCCCTTTCGCAATACGAAAACTGTTTCTCTGATGGAATTTCATCCAGTCGGTGAGTGATTTTTTTTTTGGTACTGTTTCCATGACTGAACTTTATCCAGAAAGTGAGTGATTTTCTTTTGCAGCATGGAAACTGGTTCCCTGATGGAACTTTAGATTGTAGGTGATTTCTTCTGTGAACCCCAAAGCTGATTCCCTGATGGAATGTCATCCAGTCGGTGAGTGATTTCTTTTGCAACCCTATCACTGCTTCCTGACAGAACTTTGGCTAGGTTGTGAGTGATCTTTGGCTACCCAAGAGCTGATTCCATGACAGACATTGATTCAGGATGTGAGTGATTTTCTTTTGCAAACCTATCACTGGTTTCCTGATGGAACTTTATTTAGGTTGTGAGTGATTTCTTTTGTCAACCCTAAAGCTGATTCCCTGATGGGATTTCATCCAGCCGGTGAGTGATTTCTTTTGCAACCCTATCACTGCTTCCTGACAGAACTTTGGCTAGGTTGTGAGTGATCTTTGGCAACCCAAGAGCTGATTCCATGACTGAACTTTATCCAGAAAGTGAGAGATTTTCTTTGCAAACCTATCACTGGTTCCCTGATGGAACATTATTTAGGTTGTGAGTGATCTTTGGCTACCCAAGAGCTGATTCCATGACAGACATTGATTCAGGATGTGAGGGATTTCTTTTGCAAACCTATCACTGGTTCCCTGATGGAACTTTATTTAGGTTGTGAGTGATTTCTTTTGTCAACCCTAAAGCTGATTCCCTGATGGAATTTCATCCAGGCGGTGAGTGCTTTTTGGCAACCCAAGAGCTGATTCCATGGCACACATTGATTCAGAATGTGAGTAATTTTATTTTGCAACCCTGTCATTGCTTCCCTGACGGAAATTTGGCTAGATTGTGAGTGATTCTTTGGCAACCCAAGAGCTGATTCCATGACGGAAATTGATTCAGAATGTGAGTGATTTTCTCTCGCAAACCTATCACTGTTTCCCTGATAGAACTTTGTTTAGGTTGTGAGTGACTGGCCACCTCTGACAGAACTTGAAGGAGCCCTCAACGGGATCATCTGTTTAGCTGGTGAGTCAACCTTGGCCGTCGCGTGAAGTCGACCCCAAAATATATCTCCATATGCACAGTTGTCTTTTCCTTACACCATACCCCTTAGATCTCTGAGCAACCACCCCTGTCTAGCTGCGCTCCGGCCAGCAGAGATGTCAAGATTCAACATCTTGATCGAAGCTTTCCCCTGAGTGTATGTCCTCCCTTTTTCTAGCCATATATTTTGCATGCTCATGCACACATATGATAGCAATGGTTCTCACCTATTACAGAGTTCATAATGTGTTTTGAATGTCCATGTATATTAATGTTCTCAAGATCTGCTTGTTGGTTCAAGAGTGTCTGAGACCTCGATTCTGTCCCACGCCGATTTGCAGCCTTCACCTTCATTATGTTGACCTTTGTGCAGCTCATCATCGCATCCCCCACATCTGCTCCCATTCGAGTTTTTTTCACCTCCAATGACTCTATTGACCAATCAGAACTGGACAAATGGATGGACACTCGGCAAATACTTTGTTACACTGAGCGCACAGCTCTGCTTCGGAGCCTGAGTGGTGCCATGAGAGCATTTATCATATGTGCATACCAGGATTGACGAGGTTGCCCCATGATGGAGGATCATTTGCAAGGGCTAAATAAGATGGCAAAGTCACTTTCGCTCAGTATTGAAGACATACATCTTGGTACAAGGACTTGCAGATATCCTGGGGGATCACTTCCAGGACATGAGTGAGATGGCCCAATCACTTTCGCTCAGTGTCGAAGACATAACATATCTTGATTCCAAGACTCGCAGATATCAATCAATGTATAAAGGAAGAATCTAGCCTCACAGCCTGCGACCTACACGGATTTTACTGTCGTACTTTGATAAGGTAGAACTCAAACAATTGAACAAATATGTCAGATACCATCTTTTAAGATATAGCGACAAAAAATCTACGACAGTAAGCCCCTAAGAAAACTCACAAGATAGCCATACCGCTGGCGGAAAATGAGCTGGGTTTGGCGTTCAAGAAATCCTGGATGAGGTATCAGAGGAATTTGGGAGACACTGTGTCGCGCAGGGCTTGACTGAAGCCATGATAAAAGAACAGAAAGAGGAGCTTTACGACAGGGAACGTAGGGCTGAGTTGAATTTTTGTTTCTGCTGGGTGCAACGTGCCCTCGAAAAAATGTAGATCCTGAAGCCGAACTGCGCTGCAAAGTCCAATGTCTTGGAGAACACACAGTAATAGGATGCCAGCAGACAAATGGCCCTCCTAGACAGGTTACTTGGCCTTACTTAACTATGTCTCGTCACTTGCTTCTGCTTGACACAGGATTTTTGCAAGGTGCAAACAAGCTTTGATATTCTCGAGAGCACATAGCAGGGGGGCGCCGTCGATGGCTGTGAATCCCGTGTGTCGCCAAGACCTAAAAAGGTACCAAGCCAGTGATTGTGCACAAACGTGCGGGAGAAAACAGAAAAGCAGCCCAATATGAAACGCAAACCTCTAAGAAATCATCGTGCGGCGACGTGGACACTTCATCGGCACCCGCAGCAAGCTGAGAAGCGCGGGGGCCGGTCGGAGTGTCTTCTGCACCAGCGGGATGACGAGCGGCAGTGGCATCTGCGGAGGTGGAGGCACATGACGACTTCTTAAGGCAGCAGGGTTAGAGCAGAGTTGCTCGAAAAGGCAATTTGTGGCTGTGCTTTGCTGTCACCAATATTTCCACTGAAAAACTTGAAATGCTCAACTAGTGAAGTCCGTGGATAAGTGGATGCAGTGCCAAATCCGTGCTTAATCGAGTTTAGAGCTTGCTTTACTCTAATCTAATTGTGCGCTTGGTACGAATAGCATTTATTTATTATTCTCCCTCATTTCCTTCCTTGCTCCTCCCGACGTCGGCGCCCGGGGCGTTGCTCGCAAAACACGGGATTCGAGTTGCGCCCTGTGTCACTCCTGGCCGGGGCCGTCTCCTCTGCAGCCAGGCTGCACGAGACAAATTTAATACCCCTCGATCGGCTCGCAGGGATTATTAAAGGACGAGCGAGTCTCTCCTGAGCTCCTGCTCCCCTTGCTCTTCTTTGCCTCGCACACACTTGCTGCATTTATCTCGTGGCCTGCCCTCCCGCTTCCTTTTCATATTAAATTGTACTCGATATTATCTTACAGGATGTGTATTGTAGCCGTACCTTTCCCTCAAATACACATCTTCTTGGGGCTCTCGGCTCGATGCCGGGAGTTGCCGTCTCGCTATTCCTCGCTCTTCGTGAGTACGTCGGAATTAGAGGCTTCAGACAAGCTTAATTTTATAAAGAGGGTAATAACTGATATCCCCGTCTTATTTTCGGGTTTGCCAGCTGACCACGGCATTACTGCGTGAATCAGAAATTATAGAAGGCCAGTAGCTTCGATCCAGTTATTTTCGCACAGATCAGCGGTTCTAGCTTTCCACATGGCTGCGATCTGTCAATGTGGCCGCAGTCGTCATGCCATCAATCTGTCCGTCTCCCGCTTTTTTTCCTATAAAAGCTCTGTGACTGGGTTGTTTTCTACCTGCTCCTACATCCATCTAATGTCACACAAATCACAAGAAAGTTCGCAGTCAGACTCTTTCTCAGATCTGCCAAATGTAAGTTGATTGGTGTTTCTCGCATAAATTATTAAAATGATTCATAGTCAATGCAGGATGAACTTGGACAAGAAATGTCTGAAGGAGCAACAATATGGCAAGAATATACCAGGGCAGCGGATGCATATGATGATCAACTGCTTCGGCAGTGGAATCAAAATCTGGATACCATGCTCATTGTTGTGAGAACTCCATGTCTTCTCCTCCTTCTCTATAGAGATGATTCCTGACCAATTCAAAGGCTACTTTGTTCTCGGCTGTTGTCACTGCCTTTGTCATTGAGACGTTTCAGGATCTAGGACCTAGTGCCCAAGCCTTGACAAATGATTTACTTGTGGATGTTCTGCAAGCTCTCAAAAACCCTCAGCTAAACACCTCTCAACCAAATGTTGAGCCCCAAAAATTTGTCCCTTCTCCAAATAATGTATGGGTCAATGGCTTGTGGTTCACCTCGTTGGCTTGCTCCCTTGGTGATGCCGCAATAGCTATGCTGATAAAGCAATGGCTAAATGCATACTCCGCTGGGCTTCCCGCATCGCACCAATTATGTCGGAAAAAACCCAAATCAGTTGCAACGGATTGGGTCGGCTTGTCGGCTTGAGTGGGATTGCAACCGGTCCCAAGCCGCTGGCGGGGTGGCTTGTAACCACTTGTAACTTGTCCTGAGCCGTTCAAAGTATCTCAAGGCACCTCCATGCTTTGAACCCCTTGGGGCAGCTTTTGAGTGAGGAGCTGGGACCTTGGTGTGACCACGTAAAAATATTCAGTACGAGTATAACAACTTTAGACTATAGACTTTTCACTGCCGCTGACTCGGTTTGGTGGGGATCTGTTCAAGGGATAAAGAAAAGTATTCACTTCAATTAATCTACTTATTTGATTTACACGCGTAGAAACATATTATCCTCGTCAATATAATCCACCAGGTAGAATACCTCGCGCGACGCGCCAGATATAGGGAACAACAGCGCGCCGCGGGTAACGTGTTCAAGCAGGATGAATATTATGCTTCTGAAGCTCCATTGAAGTTCGCGGATGGCCCGCGGACAATCGGTGCGCGGCGTCGGTATGCATTGCTGGAGGTTGGCAGTTTGTTTGCGGTGACGGGGCCACCATAAAATGAAGACTGTGGATGCTCTTTCTGAGATCTTGACCTCTTTGAAGTGCCACATTGCTTGTGTCCTGGCTTAGACACTGGGCTTCGAGCAAGCGCGTCGCGGTGTAAGGTAATGAAGTCACAACCACGTGCCGAATTTGCGGTGGCATTCCCAGAGCCACCATCATTGAAGACAATGCGCAAAGTCAAGGCTGCTACTTATTTAAGACGGTGGCAATTGCATTGTGGCAAGTGCATTTCTTTCCTTCTTACCACCACCATAACTCACAAACTACTTATGCCACAGTCTAGTTCACCAACTCTGCCCTTGCTCTCACTCAGCAACTCGCCCACCAAGTCACCGCGGACCGTGCGCAGGGTGCGTTGGGATAAATTTCGACCCATTACTCCACTCATCCCCCTCAGATTCGCCAACAAATTCGAGCATTGCGTAGAGCAGCAAGTCGATACGACCTGCAAGCCACGAAAGATGTACAGGTGCGGCGACCACACACGAGATGACTCAGAGGTTAATCCGAAGGACACCGAGACCCGTATATGCGATCCAGGTCGCCACTTCGCCCTCATGTGGTGCTCGAGGTGCGCAGCCGCCACATTTTTTTCCGTCGCTCATTTCTGATTTTTTTGTTTTGTTTTGTGAAGGTTTACGTCTCCTGCATCCGCGGGCGTCAAGGCGCGAACGGGTTGTTCGATGGCAAATCCAAGCTCCCGCAACCCAAGTGCCCCGAAGAACGGGTACATAAAATCACCCGTGCGACGCCAAGTGCGTGTCCTTTTAAGTTCATTCCACTGATCTAATAACTTCGTACTGATCGCCAACCCTCCACAGAACAATCGCGAAGACAAATGGCAAGGCCGGTCATCCTCCCCTTCCCCATCCCCGAATTCGCTTCACTTCTCGATAAGCCCGCCACAACTGTCATTGAGCTCTCAGCCCCGATCATCAGCTCAACTATGGAACCCACCACGCACCACTTCCCGGACGCCAATCATTCCTCCGCCTGGGCGCCAATCTGTACCACCCGCGGGTGCAAGCAGGCAATCATCCCGGCGGGCTGCAGCCCCAAGCCGCTCTCAAAACAACGAGCGGCGTGGACATTGAATTGTTCTGTAATAGTAGCCGCAAAAATGTACTTTTATATTTAGTTTTATTCAATGGTTTTTTTTTTTAATTGGCGTAGCACGTCTTAGTTGCAACCAGTCAAAACAAGTCTCAAGGTCCATAATCCCCCGACTGGCTTTTAATGGATTGTAACCGATTGTAACCCAACGGCTGGCTTGGAACCGGGTTACATGCACCTTACCCAAGTGTTCCAAGCCACAAACAAATTGGGACCTTGGAACGGCTTGAGACCGGTTGAGTGGCGATACAACCCACCCAGGATTTTTCCGACATACGCTCTCGCATGAGACAGCACAGATTTAATGCCCTCATCAGGTGGAAAACACCTCAGATTATTGGTTTTTTGCCTTTTGCTTTGTCTGTCTGTGTTATGCTATTCCTGGCAGGACTTTCAATTTTGCTCTTTTCTCTCAACGACACAATTGCAATAGCCACAACTACGATCATTGGCATCATTTTTATCTTTCATGTGGCCAGCCTATTGCTTCCAGGACTCCATGGAAAACTGCACTTTCACCATTGATCTATCAGACCCTGTTTCCATTGCGGAAAGGCCTCCACAACTCAGGTCTCAAGCATCTTATGGAAGGAATTTCCAACCTCTGGAAAGCAGTTTCATTGTGGAGCATCATGGCCCAAATCCACTCAATCCGGAGGAATATCCTGGGGAATAACAGTCCATACTTGTTCACTGTGATTGTGTCAATCATTTTGTGTCCTGTCATGATATTGGTGGGAGTGGGCCAGTGGATGTGGAATTTACTGCCACCATTCCTTCGTTTGGCAGTTTCCTTCCTGGCCTGGCCATTGATTTTGCCCATCAGTTTCGTCATCATGTTCATTTCATATGTCAACACAACATATGAATATTATTCCTCGAGATACCGTCTCGTTTACCCACCATATCTCCCTTCCTTGGAATTCACATTCATCAGGAGAAGGGCAATTCTTTTCAAGAGAGCTGTGAAATCTCCTTGGTTTAAATTTCATTGGTTTAACAGCACACGTTCTTTGGGATCAGGTTCTTGGGGATCAGAGTATGGAGATGAGATGGAATTCATCTGCGAACCAAGTTCTTCTCATTGGCTTGATGGACAGGCTATCCTCTGGATGGTGTTGACATCTACAGACAAATCACTCATACAGCACAGTATCCAGTCCTTAGCTGGGCTTTCAGCAGATTTTGAACATGTTGACATACTTGAAAGACTGCTTCCCCCAGTTCAAAGAAGTTTAATTTCTTGCCTAAGAGCAGAACATATGCAATATGATCAGATTGAACTATATGCCCGCGGTCTGTGGCATATTGAACTCAATCTTGCTATGAGAACAGGGGGTCATCAAAGAGGATCTGACATAGCAGATCTTATCCACTCACAAGTCAAGATGGTGGAGGGAGGCTTGCGAAAAAATCCAGGGGCTTTCATTGCCTGCATCTGTGCCTGTAGATCATTAAATGAAATCTCCAACTTGCTGCAAAGTATTTGCGATGAAACCAGTATTGACACCAGATACACTTCATTCCACACAAGAATGATGGTAGAAACCTTGGCCCAAGAAATATCGAGAAGGAAGAGAACTGATATAAGCATGTGGACTACAGCGCGCTCAGAAAATGATTTAGACACCAAAGTCGTGCCGCTTCTTGTCAAACTTTTAAGCTTCAAGACTACTTTGCCAGTCACTGTTCAATGTGCATTTACGCGCAGTTTGCCTGATGAGCTGATAATTTCCGCTGGAGAAATGCTGACTGTGCTAAAAGAATATGCTGATGGATGGTTATTGTGTCAAAATAACAGGGGAGAGCAAGGCATGGTTCCTGTAAGATCTCTGGGAAAAGTACCAAATCACGCATCAAACACGGCAATTGCAGTCGCTTTGGCAATATTCACTCAATCAGTGCCAGGCATTGAGGTTCCCAAATATTCAAATGAAAGCCGTCGAGCTCATGACTTTTACTACCTCTTGTGTACATCATTATCAAAGATTTTGAGATTTCCGGAATATTTCAAGTCTCAGGACATGATTAATGTGGTCCATGACAAACTCATTGTAACTAGTCTTGGCCTCCTGGCGGAACCAGCACGCGATGATACCCAGTATCATATTGCTATTGCAGAAATATTCAAATTCACCTTTTCCACCCACCAATCACTTCATCCTGAGTTGGTCATTGCCTTATCAAAGGCAGATCCACAAGTCTACTCTCATCTGCAACCAGGTGCAATACCCGACCCAACAAAATATTTTGTTCAAGGCACACCGATTGATGTCCAGATAGCAATTGGTATCTGTCTTGAGAATTTAAAATCTCCTACTCGATACCTGGTTGGAACTTTTGCTTCACTTGATCAAGATTCAGAGCTTATTAAACATGTATTACTACCAAGTCTTTCCTCGGATGCTAGATCACAAGCATTTAAACTATTACTGAAGAAGGCACATCAATCTCAAGTTGACAATAATGAATATCAGTGGAAAAGATTGAAGCTACTGGGATTTTTTGATGCTGTTGAAGTTTTCTTTGCCTCCATTGGCTCTATTGATCAATCAGAACTGGACAAATGGATGGATACACTTAATATACTTTGTTACACCGAGCGCACAGCTCTGCTTCAGAGTGGTGCCATGAGAGCATTTATCATATGGGCATACCAGGATTGGCGAGGTCGCCCCATGATGGAGGATCAGTTGCAGGACCTAAACAAGATAGCGAAGGCACTTTCGCTCAGTGTTGAAGATATAAATGACACATCTTGGTTCAAAGGCTCGCATATATCACGGGGGATCACCTCTAGGACATGAATGAGGTGGCGGAGTCACTTTCGCTCAGTGTTGGAGATATAAATGTCACATCTTGGTTCCAAGGCTCGCAGATATGAAAATTGTATAAAGCAAGAATCTAGCTCCACAATGAATCACAACCTTTAAATCTACTTTTTTACTGTCATGTACTCTGATAGGGTAGAACTCAAACAATTGAACAAATATGTGAGATACCGTCTTTTAAGATATGGTGAGAAAGAATCTACGACAGTATGCCTGTACAGATTGGTTAACCGGTCTAAGAAAAACCAAGAGCTATATAGTACAGTGTAGTAACAAACGTTGAAGCAATGAACAGTTTACACCCACAACATTCCTCCCTTCAACTCTGGCATCTGCTGTGGGGGAAGGGCATTTCAGAAATTCTGTCCAGTCATGCCTGCCGCACTGAAAGCATGAGCGCGTGGATTCCCGTTGATGTGAGTATGGTTCCGGTGTGCTGATAAAATGACCAACGAAAGTGCGCTCGAACATCAGACTCTAGACAACCCGCGCCATTCCGAAGAAAAAAACTACTGCTTCGGTTTTGATCCTGCCGCTGTTGTTAAGCCAGAGGTCTTCATTCTCTGGGAGGTGGTGTTCTTTGGCTCAATACCCGCCCAAAATCTCCTTAATTTTCCGCCTTCAGTGGTGATCTTTGGCTGGGTCCTTAACTCTGCGAGTATGCCTTGGTCCAGAGATAGTATCATACGACAGTATTTTTTAGCACCAGCCCAAGGTATTCGGTACCTAAATCCCACGGGCCCTCATTGGAATGAACTGGTCTGTTCCCCATTGTCCACCTTCTAGTGGCTGCCGGACATGCACAGAACGACAACAGGGCTGCCACGATACTACCAAAGATAGAGATGATCGAGAGCGCCACCCAGCCGTCCACGCCGGAATGCATGACCTCAGACACCCTCAAGTCGAAATCGTCTCAGGCTCGGCTGGCAGGGGCGTGGCCGTGCACAGCGAAGGGAGAAGGAGCCTAGGACGGAGAGCATTCGGTATAACGGAAGGTGTCATAAGTACCCCATCATCAGCGCGCACGGGACGAATTGGATACAACCTGCGCTAGCTCCTCCACAGCGCCGCGCTTCTTTCCTAGCTCGTCTGCACCCCACCCCCATCCATCACCGCAACGCAGTGTCTCCAAAGCCAAGGACGACACCACGAATTGGGTACAAGCCTGTGCCAGCTCTCCACGGGACGTCTATACCTCACCCACGTCCGAAGACGAAGGGGGGAGAAGGAGGGGAAGGCGTGCGAGCAGGATGGGAAGCGATAGAGGGCAAGGGGATCGACGGTGGCCCCACACTCTAATCCACCGCGAACCCCGGCGCGCTCAGTGTTCTCGCGCAACGCTGCGGATGCGCGAGAGCCCCAGCTCGTTTCCCGGCTGTCCATATCCGCCACATCTCCGTCAAAACGTCACAGATCCAAATTGCAGGAGCGCGAGAGAAGGTGTACGCAAGTGCCTCGCCTTGATCTCGCAGCGATACGAGATCTCGAGCCTAGAGTCGTCCGTGGA
This sequence comes from Mycena leptocephala, assembly GCA_029378395.1. Taxonomy (NCBI): domain Eukaryota; kingdom Fungi; phylum Basidiomycota; class Agaricomycetes; order Agaricales; family Mycenaceae; genus Mycena; species Mycena leptocephala. The sequence goes on along the minus strand of JARJLF010000655.1, from coordinate 42,261 downwards.
TGAGCCCATCCCACCGCCCTCATCTTCCGGGACGACGCCACGAATAGATGAATGGGTACCGCCTGCGCCAGCTCCTCCGCCCCATGCGTTCGCTTCCCGGGAAGTGTAGACCCCACCCACCCACCCCCCTCATCCATCATCGTAAGACGCTGGGTCCGAAGACGAAGGGGGGAGAAGGAGGGGAAGGCGCGCAACTAGGAACGGGAGGGATGATGGGCAGATTGCTCAGTCTTCCTTATTTGGCGAGGCGGACGTGGGGTGGGGGAGGCGGACGTAGGACGTGAAGACATTCGCCAGCGTGTGCGCGGGTGTCGTCTCGGCATCGAGGAGTGGTAGTGTGTTGTCGCCCACAGCGTCGTTAGCCACCGCGAAGGAGCCTCAATTCCGCATTGCTCCTGTCCCGACGAGTGCGGGTGTCCGTCGTAAGGAGTGCACGTGCGTTTGGTGCATAGAGCGCTAGACTATGGGCAGGCATCAGTAAATACGAAGAAGAGGGGTCAGGAGGAGCGAAGATGTGAAGCCGCGAGAGGAGGGAAAGTACGGGATGATGAGGATAACTAGAGCGGGGTGGGGGACGGAGAGTGGGACGAGGGACGAGTGACGGAGGAGGAGCGCGAAGGGAGGAGAGGTGGCAGCGGGAGGTAGTATGAAAATTAGCTGCATGGCAATGAGGGAAGGGCGGGATGACGCAAACGAAAGGAGGCGTCGGCGAGGAGAAAGGTATACGGAAAGAGAGGCGGAGGAGGGAGGCACAAGGACGGGGAAGAAGCGGTAAAAACATACCGTATATCACTTGGATCTGTTCTTCTCCTTTTCCCTTTCGACGGCTGCAGTTCCAGCCCTGCATCGCCCGCAGTTTGGTGTAGAAGTGGTACGTCCGTGGGTAGTATCAATCGCAAACGTCTTCGTTTGCACCATCCTCGGCCCTCGCGCGATAGCGTCAGCCCCATTTCCTTCCTCTCTGGCTCCCTTCTTCCCTGTCCCCGTTCCCTCTCTGTAACCCACTTGAGAATGTACGCGCTCCCCTCCCCTCCGTCCCCTTGTGGATCCTCTTCGCCCACTTCTGTGACCCACGCAGGAGGGGGACGCAGCTCGTAGACGCCACATCACTCGCGCTCTCCGGGCAGCTCTCACCCGGCGCTCGAGGGGGACGTCGGGGAGCTTGGGCCGGCGAACCGCGAGGGACCGTCGACCGTCGACGGCGGAGGTGGATGTACAGGACGCATCCCATTCCGCGCTTCGACGAGTGGCGAGTACGAGGAGTGAGGACGGGAGGAAATGAAGGGTCTCCTGCTGCATACGCCATCGCAGCAGATCGCGGGCGTTCGTCAAGCTGGCGGCGAGTGGGACCTGGATCCCAGCTTCCTCGCTCGCAAGCCAATGGCGAGTGGCGAGCGCGAAAGCGATGAGGGAGGAAGAGAGACATCTCCGCTTGCTGGCGGCAGATCGGGGACGTCGACGTTAATGGCGACGGCGGAGGAGGACGGTGGATATAGAGAACCGAGAGCGGGAGATGCATTTCCGTGTTAGCTGGCGGCGTGGAGGAGCGAGGAGGAAGGAGGAGAGGAAATTTCGTTTGCTGGCACCAGATCGAGGGCGTCGACAACGTGCTGGCGGCGAGTGGGATGTGCATCCAGTTTCCGTGCTCGGTGGCGAACGCGAGGAAGGAGAGAGGAGGAGAGGAGATGAAGGCTGCATACTGCACTGCGCCAGATCGTGGGCACCGAGCGGAACGGGAATCCCAGCTTCCAAGCCGAGCCGCGAGGGTAAGGTGGGAGGAGGGATGAGTGAGGAAGGGAGACGTCACCGCTTGCAGATCGAGGATGGAGGACAGGCAACAGGACGGGCTCCTCGAGCAGGCAGCGCGCGCATTGGCACGGACGTCTCTCGCTGCAGGAACAGATGGATGTCGACGTCCAGGGCGGACTCGGAGGAGAATGCAGAGGAAGGACGTGCTTCGGAGCCAGCTGGCGTTGTGCCAGGTGGGCGGAGGGCGAACGGCTCCGCTCGCTGCACGCTGTACCAGCCTGCCGCGAGGATTGACGTTATGCGGGTCGGCACTCAGCACTACGCCTCTTTGGCTCTGGTTGTCTTCGCTCGACATTGAGATGTATAATACTAGGAGCGGTACGTGGCGATCTCGGCGGTACGTGCGTAGGGCGCGCACAGGCGAGGAGCATGCAGGGAGGGTGTCGCTGCGTCGTCGCATATCTTGAGCTTCAAAGGACCAGTATCGTTTATAAATCAATGTATTTTTGTATTCCTGGTCGCAAGTCAGATCTCGGTCCCAAGCAACGAAAATTGGAAAGGAGATGGATCGCGAATGGGGATTGGATAGACAGAACAAAGGAACGAGGGCCAGCGCAGTTCAATAGAGGGTCCAAGTGAATGAATTGACGCAGAGTAGGGCAATATACAGGCGAACGGGGAGGAGTGCAGGACTTACCATTCACCATTTCTATTCGACGCTCTCACGCGCGTTTGAATGACTTTCGCCAGCCACAGGTCAGCGTGAAGCGTATCGCCGCCGAGGTACACCTCGTCCTCTTGTCATCGATCATGGACGACATCATTTCACCTCCAGTCGTCGTTCGCCTAGTCCTCTCCGTTGTGGGTGCTCCGTCCGATAAAGGGCCTGCACACACCGCGCCCTCCAGAGTCCTTATACTTGTCGCGATTCTTCCGCAAGACCTTTCCCATTCGAGTTAGGGCTCTCGCGGTGCGTTCCCAGTTATAATGCTGCTCGTCGAGCTCACGGTGCTAGTCATCTTCAGGTTGGAGAGACCGCCGAAGTGGGTCAGGTTAGAGAGCTCGTCGACGTTGGGTGCAAAACAGAAAACAACTTTGAATTGGCTCGAAAAGGGAACTCGTGGCTGTGCCGGTCCGCTCTCCCAGCAACCACGTAGTATTTTTTGCACGTTGTTTGCACGTAAGTACCTATGAGAAGGTTTGCCCAAGTCAGAAAATGATTCTCGGCAATGTCTGTGTCTGCAAGCTGACGGTGATTTAGGTGATCATCTTCCAGCTCCGGCGTAGCATCAAACGAGTCGAAACGACTGTCTTTGAGACCTCACGCCCTTGACTGGTTCGAGTACATGGAAAACTTGAAATTTAATTCTGCGGTGAAGTTACAACGACTAGGTGAGCGATGTGTGTTTTTTTATTTTATTTTCACAATACTGATGCCATGTTCAGGCCTCCTGTGCGCATTTTCCATCCTTCGATGATCTCCGAAACGCGGTCTGAACTAGTCGGCCGTGAAACATGAGAACTTGATTCCGTGGAATTCACAACAACATACCACAGTGAACGAGCCGGAAACTTGGACATGCTTACCTCGGAAACTACCTCCCGACAATGGATTTCAAGAGATCCCTCATTCTTTGACGCCGCGAACGTCGAGGGGCCTACAAGTATCTTTATTTTCAATTCGCCTCAACTGGTGAAATGATACACCTACAGGAACATTCGGAGGGTATGCTTCCTGTATCTTCCCTCCAATACTGCCCCGGACCCCATTGCCTTGAACAGTTATGGCTACGCCAGCTCTCGCAAGCGATGTGAATGGGACGGTGTTGATCGACGTCTGTTTCGGCAGAATCACCGTAAACGACTGTAGGCCTTGGGGCCTTGGGGATTCCGTGCTTCGAGCATGCAGCATCTTCACCAGAGCATCCAGACCTGCTTCGTACTCCGGCGGGTCGTAGATCTGCAAACTCTCAAGCTGCGGAAGGAGGTTGGAGTCCAGAACGGCCGAAATCGCACAGAGGTTATGCGGAAATTCCTTATCGACTACAAGCTGCAACTCCGTGGCGGATGGGGTGTGTGCCAGGAGCAGGCTGAGTGATGACAGATTTCCCAGATCCAATGCAACGGATTCGAAGGTGGACCCGGACTGGCAGAGGGCTTGGATCTGTTTCAGCTCATCAACGCCCGCTACGAGCGTTACTGTAAGATGACGTAGATGCGGAAAGGTGACCTCCCCGAGGAGGTCGGCAACACTCGTATTTCCACCTTCAGGCAAGGATGGCATGGTGACTGCGGTTTTTTCTGGGGGGGTGGATCGTAGGCGACCTTGATAGGTGGAGCGAGAGAGCAGGTCAGTTAAACGCCGGGACACACAATGCTGCGGCCGCGTGTTGCTTGGAAGGGCCTTCTAGCGCCGAGGCCAGCATTCCTTTGATTTCCGCCCCGCAGATGCTATTCTTGGTATCCTGCGCAAGTCCCCGTCGACTTCCTTCACCGTCCCAAGAACCCGGAATGTCAGGTCATCGGATTCGTGGGCGTGGATGCCTTCATTTGGGATCCAATGGATCTTTTATCCAATCTGGCTGCCACCGCTATTCTGACAATGCTAATCTCGCACTAGGCCCCAAAGATCAGAACTATGATCCTGGCGGTAAAGCACCGGAAATCCGCGCCGTGTCCAACTTCCGTCATTCGAATTTCAATTTTCGCAAACCGGTAAAACAGATTATCGCAGACCAGTGTTATCCAAGTTAAAGATGGCTCGAAACTAAAGCCCTGGTGGAGGGCTTGGCTTGGCAGGCTTCGGCTTAAGCCAGTGCTTTGAATTTTTTTTCAAATGGTATGGAAGAAGTCACATAAATACTCACATTCCGCTGGACGACAGTCGAAACACCTGAGAATTTTCTGCGAGTCCCCATCATCGATAGAAACCTCCCGTGGTCAGAGATCAAAATTTCCGCAATCTCTTGGTTCAAGTTGGATGAATGGCTTAAGGCATGTAAAAATTCTGTTACGAGAAGTTTAGTGACACTTATATCGTCCCCAGAGTCGTGGACTGTTAAATTTAGGCCGCTTTTTTTGGTGCCTGCATGGCAGCACTTGTTTCCTAAATACAGATACTACATGTTTGTCTTCTGTAAACTCGCTGTTCAGCCTGTGGACCGTGCGAGTATAATATACCCCCCTCCCAGATGTCATACAGGTGGTGCGGGTGCTCCTCCGGCCAAGCACTCACAGCACCGGTTTCACAAATCAGTGTGCAAATAGACTCGGATGAACGGAATCGCTTTCCGGGCGGCTTTCGTCCGTATTGCTTCCAAATCGTGCCCGCGGCGTCCCCGACTGGTAAGTAAGCAGGTTCGCACCGTGACATATCAGTTAGTAACCGATTTGTTTAGTGTTTAAAAAATTGGGTTTATGCCCTTTTAAAAGCCGTCAGTGGAGCAGCAGGATTTCCGGCCATGGGCTTCTCTCTGAAACGTCGTCTCGTCGTCGCCACTGCCTTTGCAGCTTCGGTTGCAGCAGGTGGTACTACCAACAGCTTCGATTTGAAGCCTTTCAAGATAAGCCTCGCCAAAATTCCTCGCCTGGCGCTGCCTAATACCAACGCGTAACGCTGTAGTCTTCTCGTCTCATCAGAAACCCAACCGCGGTCCGTCCCTGCTGTAGGTAAGTGCCAGGAGATCTCTCCGCTCGCGTCCTTAAATAAATGCAGAAACATATTAATGCTAATTGAAAAACGAAGACAATCGCTCTGTGTACTGTGAATCCAAAAACCAAAATTCTTTCGAACGCCACTCCGCTGCTGCTGCTGACTCTACATCAGTATACAAAAGCATCCTCGATGCGCACGGTCTTCTCCACTCCCGCCAGGTATCAAACGAGCGCTTTCAATTTTATCTAAGTTCAATGTGAGTCACTAGATATTATTATTCCGACTTTAACTCGCACTCACTCACCGTCCTTCCAAAAACTCATTCAAGTCTGATTCGAGCTCAACTTCACTGGTTGGTTGGTTGTTGTTGCTGCTGCAGAGTTCAGGGACGGCAGTGAATCTCATTTCTCTCTCAAGTCGTGTTTGTTGGTCTCATCTCGAAAGTTGAAGTTAGTCGAAACTTCGGCTTACGCGAATTGCTCTCGGTATTGTCAACACACTTCAGCTGTTCACCAGCTCATTTTGCGAATGTGTGCTTCCGCCGCTAGGCCTCGCGCATGATCAGATTGTCTGTCGCTGCGAGGCTCGTTCTAGTTTTCTTGGTTGCGATATGGCCCTAACTATTGAACAAATATTAAACTTCCAGCACTCCACGCCCCACCAATGCTTTGTATATTTGAAATCGCGGATGGATTGGCTTGTACAGCCTGTACCTCTCTCTGTTGCCGCAATCTTTGCAGTTACAAGGTATGTACCAGTCTGCTTCAAACCATTGCAGTCATCCCAAAAGGCAGACAGGTTGCATGAATTTTAGTGCTCAAGATCGCACGATTTTCCTCGGATCACCTTTTTTCTGTGAATCTCAGAGTCTCAAGCTGGTCTGGCCTTGATCTCTGAAGCCTCAGCTCGTAATTTCGCGAACTCCCTTTCGTTTTTGTTGTCTCAACCGGCATGGCTCCGGAGTAAAGATACACAATAGACCTTGAACAGACCTCAATCACGTTGGCTGGCTGATACACGTCGCCCGTGCGCGCTGGAGGGTACATGCAGCGACAAAAACAATAATCTTGAAATCTATCACGGGTGGGAGACAAGCAAGAACTTTAATCCCTCGACTCCCCCGATTTTCCCAGAGGAAGTGAGTCTACGACCATTACACATATTTTAACTGGTCAGTTTATAGCTGCGGCGAGCGAGTATCAAAATCATCGCCAACCTCTTGCCATATCGAGGAGCCATGTGATTGGTCTCTTCTCGAAGTGTCCCGTCCCCTCAAAACTGACTGTACTGGTCCTTCAAACTGAAACTGTCCAGAAATTCACGGGTATTTGCTTTCACTGATTTCAGAGAGTCTTCGAAAAGGTTATTCAAGTTCCATTAGCAGGTAACTATGTCTGTCCAGTCCCTACCCGGTTTCAAGAATCAGAGGCACTGTTATGCGCAGATACATACGGGAAAATTGTTTCAACGTCAATTGGCCCCTTTCTCGATGAGTAGTCGAACCACCGACTCGTAACCTTTCTCCGATGCGACCTGCAGGGCGGTTCCGAACACTCCTACCGCTGGAACTAGTAGTGATAGATCATCACCATCCTCCAAGTCAAAACCGTGCCACCTGACCAGAATCCCTGCCAGGGTATCTATTCCGGCCGGCGACAGGGTTTCGAAAGAGCCCCCAGGTGCATTTATATTCGCACCCTTCTCAATGAGCAACCGAACCAGGCCCGCCTTCGACGCGGTTTGCAGCGCTGTTCCATAAAGCTCGTCCTGAGCATTTATGTCGGCATTTTTCTCGATGAGTAGTCGTACTAGTGACTCGTGGCCTGGCATGGACGCAGCAAGTAGAGCTGTCCCAAACCCGCGTCCACACAAGTTCACGTCTGCGCCCGACTCTATGAGGAGCCGAGCAATAGACTCGTGACCCATACTCGATGCGGCCTGCAGCGCTGTTCCAGATATTACTCCTCCTACTAGTGCATTCACATTGGTACCTAGACCGATGAGCATTCGAACGATTGACTCGTGACCCTCGCCCGACGCAACGACCAGAGCTACCTCTGGTCCGGGAATGCCTTCCTCAACGTTCGCGCCGGCATTGTGCTCGAGCAGTAGTTGAACCGTTGATTCGTGACCTTGGTAGGCCGCAGTCAGGAGCGCTGTTCCAAATCGGTCACTACGCATATTTATGTTGGCACCTAAATGGATCAGGAACTGAACCATGTCATCGTTTCCTTGGTACGACGCCAACTGCAGTGCGATTCCTCCGTTTGCATTCACATCGGCACCATTGTCAATAAGATGTTGAATTATTGCTTTTTTGCGAGGATTCCACCTGTTCCATGACTTGTGAAAGAGACGAGAGCCGAATAATAATGGTTGTGATGCGGCCTCCAAAGCTGTTCCATATCTCCCTGGCCGTGCATTGACATCGGCACCCTCCTTGATGAGGAGTTCGGCTACCGAGTCGTGTCCAAAAAATGAGGCGAGCTGCAACGCAGTTCCCTGAGTTCCTCCCAGAGTGTTCACATCTGCGCCGTTCTCGATTAGCAGGTGAGCTAACGATTCACGGCCAAAGCGCGAGGCGACTTGTAGAGCTGTTCCATAAAATTCACCCTGCCCATTGACGTCTGCACCCATCTTGATCAAGAATTCGAGCATTGAATAGTCGGAGTCGAGTATTGCGGCCTGAAGCACAGTCTCATAGTATCCTCCGTGCATGTTGACATCAGCACCCTTCTCGATTAACAGGAGAGCTAGCGACTGGTAGTTCTTGATCACTGCCGCATGCAGGGCTGGTCCATAGACTTCTCCCAGGACATTTATATTGGCCCCATTTTCAAGGAGCAGTTGAACCACCGGTTGGTGGCCCTCATGAGATGCAGCTATCAGGGCTGTTCCGAAGTGGCCTCCGCAAATGTTCGTGTCCGCACCCATCTCAATCAAGAGCCGAACAACTGACTCATGCCCATGGTATGATGCGGCATGTAATGCAGTTCCATATAACACTTGTGTTATGTCGCCAACACCCTTGTCCATGAGGAAAATAGGACAGAGTGAATCAAGTTTCATTAGCCAGCATGAGCGTGGATGCACCACGGTTCCAAATTCAGGTTCCTGCGCATTCACGTTGGCACCCAGTTGGATGAGGAATCGAACGACCGACTCGTGGCCCATTTCGGCAGCAGCCTGGAGAGCCTCTTCGAATTGTCCCTGATCATCGTGGTTGATGTCAACACCATTTTCAACCAAAAGCTGAACCATTTCTAGGTCGCCGTAGTATGCAGCAACACACAAAGCATCAAATCCTTCCTTCCTTTCAAACTGACCTTCAGTCAAAAGGTGGTTGGCAGTAATTAACAAGTTGGCTGATGCTGAAATGGACAGTGGTGAAGCTGTTAACTGCTTCCAGCCTGGATAATTCCAGTAATGCATTAAATGCAGGTGGAAGTTCGAGTGGTAAGAGCACCAAAAACGTTGCCAGGAATGAGCTGTTGCGAAAAAAGATTCAATTGCATTTTGGAGTTGCAGTTCACCCTGTCCAACAGCATAAAGTAAGCAGTATTGGCTGTATCCAAGTAATGGGTGTTTCAGGACCAATTCCTTCTGTTTGTCCACCAATTCTGGCAGATTTGAAAAATCTGGGGAAGCTAAATATGTGAAGAGTCTGGAGGCAATTTCTGTGGTAGCCTGGGGAAAGCAACGTGGCTCAATGGTGTACATGTATTCTTGTGTAGTGCAGTGAATCAACCGAATCACAGACATGGCCTCATCAATGACTAGGCCAGCACAGACAGATAAGATGATGTCGGTGTCCAACAGATTGTCAGGGTCAATAGATTTGGCTTCAGGTTCGATGGCCAAAGCCTCGCGAAGCTCGTTCACGAGCAAAGGCCGCGCTGAATATGCCACCCAAGTTAGGACCAAATGAGCTAATTGTCGGTCGTCCTCGTTCTGATGGTCTATCCGTTCCATCGCCTCATCGTACGTGTGGTCCAAGTCCTTTGGTAGACTGTTAAGGGTGTCACGGACAGCTTTAACAGTGTTCTTTGTTGAAAGAGAGTCGAGATGGAGTTTAGCAAGCAAGAACCTGTATAAATAGATGAGTTCATACTATTTTGAGCCCGAAGGATACTCACATTCCCTCAACATTGCTGAGAATCCTAGACTCAATTTCTTCCCTCAATTCCGGGCACTTCCGAGCATGTTTAGATAGGCGGGGAGAGTTTTGGATGTGTCTGTCAATATAGTGGCGAATATCATTCTCATCTGCGTTGATATCTAGGGCACACCGGCCCGGAAAGAAGGGGTCCAGGGTAATGTGAGGTCGCGAAGTGAGCATCAGATTGACGGTGGGTGCCGTCATTATCATCGATAAGTATTCGAGCAATTTGAGGCGTAGGGTCTCTGGATATTCATCCAAAGCATCCACAATCAAATATACTTGTGAATAGGGTCTCTGGATATTCATCCAAAGCATCCACAATCAAATATACTTGTGAATACTCGGCAATTGCAGAACGAAATATCTTAAAGACTTCGTCGAGCAATGGCCTCGTCCCTCGTTCGTGATGGGCTTCGTACAACTCGTGCACCGCAGGTGGCATAGGTTTACCGACCACAAGCTGTTTCCAGAGGCTGGCGAGGAGGTTGGTTAGTGTGTGCATCTCTATTTCCTTGTGGTTCAGATATATGCAAGCGACAGCGGTGTTTGTGTTCTGGGAATGTAACCGGAGATGATTAACGACCATCGATCTATCAGCAATATCGGCGGTCATGCAAAATAACGAGTCGAAGCGCCACGCACACAAGGACAGTCTTCCCAGCTCCCGCTGTGAATCCAGGTCTAGTTAGCAGATAAATCAAATATTAAGCAGAACAATCGTACGCATTCCGCGGCACCAGAGGATACGTTGGGCACTAGATTGCCACTCTCGGAATTTAGCGTCCGCAAGTAACCAATCGCCGGTTCCTGGTTGCCAAATGTCGAATATGTCTGCCTGTCGCTGGAAAAAATTGAGCGAGGTTATCCACTCAAGTATTTGGTCTCGCTTGGCTGTTGTCTCCGCGTCCCTAATGCCATTAAGCTGAGTAAGACGAATGCCCACGCCAAATCGAGGACCACGCACCAGACATCATTTATCAACCAGACAGTGAATAAAGACTTGATACGCTCGAACTCGGCGAGATGTTCCTGGGCCTCCTTTTTATTCCACAGTGACCACGCCAACTGTTTCGAGACTTTGGACAGGCGGCCTTCTGCAGGACGCAATGTGTCGATGAAGTGCCCCAACGCAGTCTTGAACCTGAGCAGTGGCTCCTTCATCTGCTGGAGAGTGTGGCTCGACGGGTTAGCGCGAACCCGTTTCTCGAGCTCCGCGAGCATGGGCTTGAGAGTGGCCATCTCTGCGACCAACTCCCGCTGTTCCTCCGGTGCGTGGAGAATATCTTTGATGTATTCGAGAGCTTTGAGCCCTGTATCAAGGAGCTGGATGCTACCAGTCACGATTCCAAGTATCTCTGCCATAGAGGATGAGGGGAAAGAGAGACGAGCCGAGCGCCTCAAGCTGTTAACAACCGGCGCTTATAAAGCTGTCCTGAACAGCCTCTTCCCGAATCCATTGCCACTTTCGTCTACCTGGGCTCGCTTGCCAGTGTTTTACACCGGTACACCTGTAACTGACCCAAAACTGACCCAGTCAACTTTTATCAGCCTAAAGCCTCTGAATTGACCATGAATTACCGGTTAACTAACTTGTCCCAGCTCTACTCGAGGTTGATGCATCAGGAAACACCTTCTTTGCTAATAAAGTCGGATTACCCTAAATTCGCGCTAATCTAGCTAGATAAGTTTCGTTACTTGCGTTAGCTTTCTAGTGACGTTGAAAATAATTTAGGACTAATAGGAACTTAATTAACCAGGGTTTGCGAGCATTATCGTAATTTCGCGGAAGCATTGGGGTGCTTATATTGAAGAGGAAAACAATCATATTCAAGGTAGCTATTATACCAACATACATTGTTGTACGACTACATACATCTAGTGTTCTCATTGGGAGGACCAGCGGCTTGACAGCACAACATTAACAGGTGTCTCAAGGCCGACGCCGGAGGCACTGGAACGGGCGTCACCGAATAAACATAGAAGAGACAACTGGACACTCACAACAGGAAACTGGCTGCCAACGTGCGGGGCAGGACCTAAAACACAACTACGTAGCCCTCACGACGTGAATATAACACTGGAAAAAAAAAGATGCAGACTCGGATTAGATGCAAGTCGGTAAGTACGTCGGAGGATAAGGAAACATACACAATATTATAAAACCTAGTCGCGCAGTCGGCAGCAGGGGCAATATACACCAACTAAATATAAAAACTGGACCTGTTGACCACGTCGGCAGGACCGTCATTCAATTAGTTAGGCAGGACTCACAGTCACGGCAGGCAGACGGTCACTGTTGAGAATTGCGCGGCACACTACTTTGGCAGACCGATTTAGCCCACGAGAGCGGGGGTTGCTGATGTTTTGCATATGCATCCGTCATGAAGGTGAACAAAAAACCGAAGGAAAATATCTACCGCACCCTATTAGATGATAAACAACAAAATCAATACTCGTTCGAGACAGAGGAGAAAACGTACGACATAATGGCCACAGCTACGGGAGGGACAACGAGCAGCAGGATCGGTGTGAGTATGTGGGTTCAGCTATAAGATGCACTAGTTGAAGTATCTTCGTGAGCGTGTGTCATGTGGGCAAATGAGGAGACATGACATACAGAGAGCGCTGGCCGCGTCTTGGACAGGTGGAAGCCGATGGCTAGCTTGTCCAGCTGCTGGTGATGCACGGAATGCAAGCAGCACTAGACCCAACGCCTGGGGGATAGAGCCTGGTGAGCCTAGTTTACGTGTTTTTCATCAGCACATATAGGCAACGAAAGTGAAGAGGGTACGCTGGCGCACCGGCAGCGATTTGCGTATCAGGGCTAGCACCGAGGCAACTGGCCATTCTTGGTCCAGTGGATGTTCCAATGTACGGCCGGAGAACAGTCTTCCGCGACGATGGCACTCTTCGTTGGGTGGGCTGACCGAGAGCATCTGTCGAAGAAAAATGAGGATGAGGTCACAGCCAATCGTGTCGAGGTCATGTATAGCAACCATGGCATCGAATTTTGTGGGCAGAAGAGCATGGAGGGACGCAAAAAAAGGAAAGTGGGTGAGCGACGAAGTGGGGGAAAGAGAAGAGTTGTTGACGCGTGTTGTCTGCGTTTCCGAATCCAGATATCAACCACCGTTTTGATGGCACGTGCGCGTTTCGGGTCCGTGCGTGGGCTGCCTGTCTCGGCAACGGACTTGTAAGAAATTTCAATAATGTTTTAAGTATTTCTTGTCTTCCCAGCCACCTGTTGGGCGAAATTAGCTTGCCAGGTACCCACCTATCATCTGGCATGATTTTCCTGGCTTCCTACCCCGGAAAAAAAACTTTACACTATGTTGCAACCAGATAACTTTGGGAAACCGCCCAATCTGGCTAATCTGGCGAGTTTGCCCCAGATTACCCTAATCTATAGCCACGAGGAAAATTAGTCCTAAATTAGTAAAGGAGGTTTTTTCCTGATGTGTCCCGATCAAGTCCCGATCAGCTGTGTGTTATCTGGCGCTGGGTGGCGCGGCATGGCGGCACTGACGTGGCGGTGGTAGGACATGAATGAGATGGCCAAATCGCTTTCAAAGTTCACCCAGTGTTGAAGATATATTCAACTCCGGCATCTAGTCGCTAACAAAAAATTATCACTCAAAAAAGGTGAGTCACAGCATTGCAACGGTGGAAGCAGTCATTCGCCTCTGAAAAAAGTCAATAATACCTCCAATTCATACCTAAATAGTAGGACATGCAATACGTAGACAGGTAGACCGTCTCAGTGTATACTGTATCCCATATGTACACGCGTGCCCGAGGATCAAGCACGGAAAGTCTCGTCTCGGAGCGCATCGTGAAGCCGCTCCTTTGCCCAAATCGCCCACGGACTTGGTCGACGCTCGACCCGATTTTTGGAAACGATCAAGTCAAGGCCACGAATGAGACGACAGGAACTGAGAGGAATTTACGCAATGCGGTGGAGCGCGAGCCGAGTGCGGAGGAGTGCGGATGAGGAGCGGGGGGAATGGAAGGTATGCGGACTGACGGGTAGTGAGTGCACTTTCTACTATGCATGCATGGGATATCCGCTGCAGGATCCCCCAATGGGCCACCGAGTCCCAGCCTCCGCAGCTGAGCATCACGCCAAATCCCCGTTATCCGAGCATCCAACAGACATTGTATCCCACACATCCGCGACTCTTCATCCTGAGACACCGCCCCGTTAAATCATCTCAAATCCGACTTGCAGGCGACAAAGAGCCCGGGACGGAGAGCATTCGGAATACGATGAGACGGAAGGCCGAGACGATGGGGCAGGTGTGGATGTGGATGGAGAGCGGCGAGAACGAATCATCGTTGGGTGTCGGAGCGGGGAAAATATGGGAGGGAGGGTACGAATGGAAAGGACGGCAGCGCGGAGACGTGTACGCAAGTACACCGCCTTGACACCGCCGCGGTACGAGAAGGTTCAGCCGAAAGTCAAACCTAGAGTCGCCGTGGGTGCGCAGCGCGGGACGCGCCCGAACCCACTTGCCATCCGGAATACCGCAATCAACTAGGTGCAAGCCAAGGTCGCCTGCGCCAGCCAAAACCTCGTTTCCCAGCCATTAACACCCACGCACCCGTCATCCTCAGACACCGGCCTGTCAAATCATCTCAGACCCGACTTGCAGAAGCGTGATCGTGCACGGCGGAGGGACAAGGAGCCCGGGAGCGAGGGGACGAGGAATGATGAGACGACGGGGAGTGGATGGGGTGGATGCGGATGGCGACTCAGAGGGGCGAGAGCGAATCATCCCTGGGGTGTCGAAGCAGGGAGGGTACGAATGGAAAGGACGGCAGCGCGGAGACGGAAGGCGTACACAAGTACCCCATCTCAGCAATCCTCCCGAAAGCACCACCCAGAGTCGTCCGTCGATGCACAGTGCGCGCGCCCCAGCCCATCCCATTCGCCCCCATCATCTTCCGGGACGACGCCACGAATTAGGTACAAGCCAAGGTCGTCCGTGCCAGCTCGCATCTCGGGACGTCTGCACCCCACTCACACCCTGGTCCACCAGCGCAAAACACCGCGTCCGAAGAAGGGAGAAGGGAGGCGCGCCTGCTTGCCCCCCATTGGCATCTACCATGACGACGCCCGGACTGGATACTGCCCGTGCCGGCTCATCCACCCCGTGCGCTCCCTTCCCAGGACGTCTACACCTCACCCACCCACCCTCATCCACATCCGAAGACGAAGGGAGGAGAAGGAGGAGAAGGCGCGCGAGTAGGAACGGGAGGGCTGAAGGGCAGATTGGTCCGTCTTCCTTATTTGGCAAGGCGGAGCGGGGAGCGGGTGGGGTGCAGGGTGAGCGAGGACGTGGGACGTGGGATGTGAGGACAGGATGAATTCGGCGGTGCGCGCGCGGGTGTCGTCTCGGCATCGAGGAGTATGGGGGTTATGAATTTGGGCGTCGGCAGCCGCCATAAAAAAGCATCGATCCCGAATCACTGCAGCGCCAACGACTGCGAGCGTCGATCGTCCGCCGTAAGTACGAGTGCGCGTTTGGTCTGCAGAACTAGACTATGGGAGGCATCAGTAAGGACGAAGAAGAGGGCCAGGAGGGGCGAAGGCGAGAGGAGGAGCGGAGGAGGTATGAAAGGATAACGAGGGAGGGAGCACAAAGGAGCGGGTGACGTGGCAATGGGGGAGGTAGTAAGGTAACGTGAAGAAAGTCAGGATAGTGGGAAGAAGGGATGCTGCGCACAGGAATAACGTCGGCGGCGGGTAAAAGTATGGGGCATAGGGAAGTAGCGACGATGAGGGTATCAGCGTAGACGAAAGGAAGCTAGTGCAATAGGTGCGACAGGATAGATATACAGTATAACATAGAGACGGGGACGACGTGGAAGACTTACCATACCACGCACCCCGATCCCGTCCTCTGTGCGCGCCCAGGTCCAGAACGTTCTGGGCGTGGGCGGGTCGCGCCACCATCGATGGCCCGCTCGTCGCCGCCATGCATACACACACACATCTTGCGCCCACCCAGAATCGCATCCCCGCTGTCCCACCAATGAATCTCATCCGGGGCGCCCGGTGCTCGTCCCCGTCCCCGTCCCCGTCCCCCTCTCCCTCATCACTCCCTCTGCGACCCGCTGAAGGATGCGCGCCCCCCTCCCCCTCCCACTCCCCCTCCCTCCATCCCCGTCCCTCTCCGCCTCTTCGCCCACTTCTGCAACCCCCACGGGGGACGCGGCTCGCCAGATGCCAACCTCGCTCGCGCTTTTCCAGAGTCTACGTGCAGGTCTCACCGGGTGTGCTCGACCGGTGATCCACGCATCTTCGGGGTCGAGGAGCCTTCCCCCCGGAACCGCGAGGGACCGTCGACCGTCGACGGCGGGGGTAGATGTACAGGACAGGAAGCGGGACCACGCGCTTCCGATTCAGAGCCGGGTGGCGAGCGCGAGGAACGAGGAAGGAGGGGTGGAAATGAAGGGTTTCCGTTTACTGGCAGGAGATCGAGGGCGGCGACGGCTATACCGACGGCGGGGGTGGATGTACATAAAGCGGGACGTGCATTCCTCTTAGCTTCGGCGCGGGGAGAGAGGATGGAGGGAGGGAGGATGACGTCTCTCCTTGCTGCATACGCCATCGCAGTAGATCGAGAACGCCGACATCACGCAGACGTCGAGCGGAGCGTGCATCCAGCTTCCGAGCTCCCGAGTGGCGGACGCGAGCGCGAGGAAGGGGGACATCTCCTCTTGTAGATCGAGCACGGAGGGCGTGTGTTCCGAGCAAGCGGCGCGCGCAACGGGGGGGATGGAGGATAAAGGGTGGACGTCTCTCCTCGCTGCATGAGTAGATGGTTGTCGAGGGCGCAGGTGACGTGCTTCCGAGACAGCTGGTGGTGCACGAAAAGGGCGGAGGGCAGACATCTCTGGGTCTTCCGGTACCGGCCTGGGTCAGCCAGGATTGGCGTGGCGCATGCATCTTGCTCCGGGTCGGGTATGTGTGTATGTGTGTATGTGCTGGACACCGCTGTCCAGGGCAGGTATGTGGAGGACGTCTGCGGTGCGTGTGTAGCGGTGTACAGGTGACGAAGAGCGAGTCTCGCGACATCGCCACGTATCGTGTTTATCACGGCAGCGGGAAAAGGACTGTATGAATGTAGAACTTTGTTATTCCTGTGTTCAGGCCGAGGTCAGATTCAGTCCCAAGTAATGAAATTGGAGGAGGAAAGGCGCGCGGAAATGGATGGAAGGGATGAGATTGAAAGAAGGCGAAACGAAGCGAATGTATTGTGGACCATATTTTAAAAATAACGGTAATAGATGTACATCGTAAAACAATAGGAAGGAATGAAGATTGGCGTGCGGAGAACAGGGGCATGCAGGGATGGCCAGATGTAGATGGCAGAAGACAAGGGAGAAAGACTTACCATTCACCAACTCCCTCAAAACACTCCTCCCGTCCTTCTGCTCCCGCTGTCCTCGTTTGCAATGCGGTAACTCGGGGTAATACATCGGCAATTGGGTTTGAGGCCTTCTCTCCGTCCCGTCCCGTCCTCCAACGCATACAGATATCGTCCCGTCCTCATCCACATAGAATACCAAAGCATCGGGATCCAGCCGGACCCGCCCTCATCGGCACACAGAAAGTCGACAGCACACGTCGCTGCCGTCGGACTGTACCAAAAGATAAAGGCAAGGGTGGAGGGTTATGCTATGAAGTCGACGACGCCATTCCTGCGTGGAAGCCATCCCAAGAAGAGAGCTTGAAAGAGCAGATAGAGGGGACGGTATATAACTGTGGCAAGCAATGAGAGTTTTGCGAGAGTCAAATACAATAGGCACAGCCACGAATTGCCTTTTCGAGCCGGCCCGTTCGGGAGCAATTCCCATATCAGGCTTAGCTCTGTTTCTTAAGTTCTTCTGCGACACAACGATGAACGGACCCGGCTTCTTTCGGTGCCTGCATATATGCATTCCTCACCAGCTACAGATCTAATAATCGTTTCTATCAATGGAACGGTCGCGGTCACCCGAAGAGCCAGACAGCCTTTCCCAACTCGCTGCCAGAATTTGAAAGCGCTGTGAATGCGGCTCGCCCTCCAAGTCACAACCATTATGGCGATGCGTCTCTCGTATCTCTGGTATCGCCAAAATTCTCGTGCCGTGCACCGTCATTAGCCATCACCGTGACACCGTTCGTCGTGTACGAAACTTGAACACTGACTTCAAACAACGA
This sequence comes from Mycena leptocephala, assembly GCA_029378395.1. Lineage (NCBI taxonomy): Eukaryota > Fungi > Basidiomycota > Agaricomycetes > Agaricales > Mycenaceae > Mycena > Mycena leptocephala. The sequence goes on along the minus strand of JARJLF010000655.1, from coordinate 24,486 downwards.
TGGCGTCAGAAGAGATCTAGACCACCCAAGGCTACGTTGAAATAACGCTTCCGCCTCCGTTGCTTCGGTATTAGCAGAAGACCCGAGGCAAACGTGCAGGCTACAAATATCGTCAAGAACTAAACCAACTGGAGAAAACTAGATGACGCAGATGGAAATAAACGGCAAATGAAATGAACGACGGCGGCACAAGGGGCAACGAGTAATGTGCCTGCTGTCAAAACGATAGGCACAAATCAGTTCGGCCCAACCCCCAAAATCCTGACTTCGCCACCAAGTCCCTGTTTCCTCAAAGTACATACTCTGTTGGAAACCACACTTCTTAGGACCTGCGTCCTTATATCTTTGATTTTTTGACGCAATTTCAGCTATAATTCATCTAAGCTTCGTCGGTTTGCCCCGAGTGTGGCCGAGCCGTGCTTGGCATGAGCTCCACCCGAACTTTGCTCGAAAATTAAAAAATGTCTGTCGTTTTTGATTTCGCTGTAATTTTGATGGTGTGCTCTTATCTCACAGCAGCAGTGCCAACAGCTGCCAGTGTTGTGTTCATACTTGGCCCTGAACTTCCGCTCAAGTGCTGTGGAAGCTGTCATCGCGGCACTTATCTTCTCTTCCTCCACAATCCGACATCATTGGACAACGAACCCCCCGCGGACGATGAATTACCTCCGACTCGACCGTCGAGATCATGCAATCTTACGCTCGTACCACCATTTACGCGGCCAGTGCAAGGCAAGCGCCTAGAGGCTGCATCGACGCACCTCGCCCTTCCTCTCCGGAAAGCCGTCAGTGGGCTTCTAGCCACCAACAACGTCACTTCTTCACGATCCTCGCTCGCACTCGTCTCGCACCATTTTTGGAATTCCTTATTCTCTTTCGTCGCTCTTTTTGCACTCTACGCCTCGGGACCACTTTCCTATCTTTATATTCAGAATCTGCTCTACGACTACCGGACTACCGACCCATTTATCGAACCTACATCCCGGGATTTCCCCTCTTCCACAACGGCTGACTGTCACCCCTGGAGATGCTCGACGTGCCAGACATACCTATAACAGCCTAAAGACCACATTCCCATTCGGTCGGCCCGCCATGGCCAATTGTCCTTGTGGAAATTCGAATCAAGATTGCCCCTTAGATGTCATCCAGCGCACAAAGAATGCCGAGGGACCCGGAATTCGAACCTTTCGAGTTGCCGAAGTTGGGGAAGCGCCTGGCGAAGCGCTAAACAGCGGGCGATAATGCTCGGGTGCGTTTCAAACTTCCTGAAGGCGCTCGTGTTTGACAAATGAATGCAAGGGAAGCTGATCTCTTCAAATGCGGTCCTGTCGAATGGTCTATATCAAGGGCCTCAATCCAACTTCTGAACTTTCTGATGATCGAAATTGCATAAGATATGTCTCCGCGGTTTAGGCGCTTAGTCGGCATTCGGAACTCGAATACAGGTTGGATAACCTCCGCTGTGAGCGTAGGCACATTACAACAGACCTTCTTTCCCGTATGCGACCCAGGGCGAATGTTCAAGTTGCACTCGAAGTCAAGGAAAGGCGACTTCCATAACCATTGAATGTTCTATTTCCAGACATCGCGCCCTTGGTTATGATATGCAGCGGTCTGCGCGATAGACTCGCGGAATTGAAGTGAGGAAGTCAATTCAAGTTCGATAACATCCGTTGTCAGCGCAGGCACATTCCACCAGGCCCCCTTTCCGACAGGCGCGCCACTTACCAACAAACGTTCAGCTTGATTCTGAAGTCTAGGCCATCCATGGTATACACAGTATTAATAATCTTGGATGGCATCTCCCGTTCAGCCATGACGTATATTCTGTTCTGCGCTCGTTCTCTCCGTCGCGGTTGCTTCCACCGGTGCACTGAATGTCAATTTTCTCCGAGTTGGCTCGACTGAAGTCTGTTTAATATGTTTTAAACTGTGACCGTGGACTTATTCTGCACGCTCACTGGGATGGTCCTCCCAAACCTGTGGATATCTCTGCCTTTTCATACGGAGTATATATAACTTGACCGAAGTCGACCACCCACGCAAATATCGTCAATATGGTGTATGGGTGGTTGTGCCGCGCGTCACTCGCTGCCTTCGTGTTTGTCCCGCAAGAAAAGTCGACGGCCCTCTTTTATCGCCTCTACAGCAGCGCTGCAACAGATAATTTCTACACGATTTCGAGCACAGCGCTGGACGATGCGTTGAAGGATGGACATGTTCTCGTTTACTTTTATTTACCCCACTCAAACTGCGGCAGTGTCCCCTTCTACCGCTTGTACCACGGGGCGAAGAAGGACCATTTCTATACCATCTCTGAAGCGGAGAGACTGGACTTCACTGCCAACTAGGGATACACCGATATCGAGGTCACTGGATGTCTTTCTGGTGACCCGATCCACTCAGTGCGATTGACTAGGTGTGTTTTATCTCAGCTCTTGCATTTTATCCTGGAAATAACGTCTTTTTTTTTCATTTCTATGGCAGTGGAGCAAGCATCCAAGGAGTACGGATTGGGGAAGACTTTAAGATCACATCGAAACATATCAAACTATTTCAATCCCGAGATACATGTAACATCATATAGGTATTGAAATATATCGCGCAGGCCTTTCAGTTTGGAATGGTAGAAACCTGCCAACCGCCACCAACGTTTGTCGCCTCGCTCACTGTGGTTGGCTGTCCCGCACTGATAAAGCCGACCCGGAATTGGGTGAACGCCGGGTTGGCCATAGCATACAAGACCTGGCTCGTGCTGCTCCCGACAATGCCTTGAGTGGTCAAGCACACAGTGCAGCTCGGCCCGCCCATGAATCCGTTGGTGTTCTGCGCGATGGTGGTAGGATAAATATATTCACTGAGGACATTCTCTGGGGAGAAAAAGTAGAGGCGGATCTAACATTTGCGGTCAGGAACGTCCGTATACACTGGAAGGAACAACGTACCATGTAAGACGCGGCGGTTGGCGCATTGATTGCAAAAATTGGTGTGTGAGGAAGAACCTGATTGGCCGGAACCAAGAGGTTATTCCCGATGTTTTTTCCGGCAGTCACACCTCCTTCGATTATAGCGCCGGTCGAGTCTTGGAAGAAGATACGGGTATCCGCGCTGGCTGATAATTGGACTGCGGCGACGTTTCCCATAGGTGCGAGGGGGAAGAGGTCGGGGGTGGGTACAACCGATGTCGAGTTCCCAGGGTGGGCACTCGCATTGACAAGAACGGCAGTGGAGACAGAGAGCACCTATTAAAGGGGGGCCGTGAGGACGGAACCTGAGCGACAAATAATATTTTGAACACATACGGTGAGGACTCGAGGGAAGAACATGTTGGTATGTTTTAGACGTTCTGCCGTCTGCTCTTAGCTTATATGCTCTGCCACCTGATGACGGCAGGTCCCGTCTGCATATAAATTATTTGATTGGCGCTGCATTCCAGTTAACGTTGGATGCAATGGAACAGAAGTCACACAGCTTCGTCTCCATTGGCCGACGTTATCGGGATAATTTTATGTCGTGAGTGGTCCGTGTACCAAGCACGATAGAATGCAAGAATGGAACTTTGCACAATCCATCCGTAACAGGATTGAATACGTGTAGATGATCTAACGAGGTTAGTGGGGCTTTGACAACACTTCTCAATCACATATGAATGGAACCTAATGACTAGAACCTCGGGTACTCCCTATCCAAGACATTAGATTAGGGCGGTTTACTTTTAAGTTCTGGGTTGATCTCACCCATTACTACTGTCAGGGTGTCGATATAGGATCCTCGATGTTCAAGGACCGTCCCATGTGGATCTAGAGCATAACCGGAAATCGAAGTTCTTCGATCGCCAGCTTAATGAATGATTCAGCGCTCGTTCGATGTTTTCCGAACCGTTTTAGTATCGGCTGCGCTCGGGAACCGTCGTCGACAGATGGATTGAACTGCAAGGAAGCGATATTGAAAATCAACACAGGAGGCGCGCGCTTGACACGAAATATCGCAAGGAGCCAAGGCACAGCACAATTCTGCGTGCACCCGGATATATAATGTAAGGGTAACTGACAAGGCGCAAAGCTCTAAGGAATGAACACCGAAGGGCAATATTCTCGAACGAAAACCGAGACGAAAATAGATCTTGAGAGCCAAAACTCGGATATGATCAAACACGAAAGCAGCGAGATTCTCGACGAGAACCAATCCGACAGGCGCCATTCAGACAGGAAGTATAACGAGTACATAGGACCACACTCTGAGTGGGTTGGCGTCAAACGCGGATATCACAGATCGCTCCGAGTCGAAAAGAATGTTCAGTATCCGGTCACGCATGCCGAGACTTTCCACTGAGCAACTCGAACTTTTCCTGACGTTGCGATCATTGAGGAGGTTACGTGTACAAGGGTGTATTTGGTTGCGTTCAACACGTCGAAGACAAGGGGCTGCGTTTTTAACTTTCTTTGTAGTCGAAGAGACCGGCGCCAAAGGAGGCGCCGTGTGACAGTAAAATCTTTTTATAATGGGTTGAGACCTCAGAGAATTATTGATAACTGCACGCGGGTCAGGCGTCCGCTTCTCGAAGGATTTGAAGCTGGATATACTGTTTGCGAGCATCGAGAAGGTTACGCTGGTAAAAGACGCACTTCACGCTGTCTGGAAATTGGCTTCGGGTCAAGTAGAACAAACTGAGTGTAGTGCCGCCCAAAAAATGACGACGAGGGTGAGGCAGAGGGAGGTGGACGAGGGGCACGTAGCTCACCAGACGCTGAGCTCTCTCGCGCTCTCCGCGCAGGTCTCACCGGGTGTGCTTAAGCGGTGATCCGCGCACCTTTGGGGTCGAGGAGCCTGCACCCCGGGTCCGTCGACGGCGGAGGTGGATGTACAGGACGCATTCCCGTTCCGCGCTTCGACGAGCGGCGAGTGCGAGGAGTGAGGATGGAGGAAGGAAAGGCGTCCCCGTTTGCTATGTGCTGCATTAGTGTACCGCAGCAGCCTGAGAGCATTTACATCACGCGCGCGCCCATCGGGACGCGCATCCCAGTCTCCGAGCCGGAGCAAGCGCGAGGAAGGAGAAGGGACGAAGGGAGATGTCTCCGCTGCATCGCACCAGATCGAGGGCAGGATGTGCATCCAGCTTCCCCGCGCTTCCGAGCCAGCGGCGAGTGCGAATCGGCAGGGAGGAGGGAAGAGAAAATGAAGGGTCCCCGCTTGCTGGCAGCAGGTCGAGGGCGGAAGGCGCGCATCTCGAGCCAGTGGCGCGCGTAAGGATGAGGATAGAGGATAGAGGGCGGACGTCTCTCCTCGCGGCATGAGTAGATGGATGTTGAGGGTGGAGGTGGATGCAGAGGAAGCGGGACGTGCTTCCGAGCCAGCTGGCATTGCACAAGGAGGGAGGAGAGAGGTAGGGAAACGTAGGTCGAGGGTGGAGGACGTGGTTCCCGAGCACGCGATAAAGGACGTCCATCCTTGCTGCATGATCGATGTCGAGGGTAGAGGCGAGGTGGGCGGAGAGCGAACGGCTCCGCTTGCTGGATGCTGTACCAGCCTGCCGCGACGAGTGACTGTGTGCGACTAAGCACGGCCAGGACTACGCTTCGTTGCTCTGGTCTTCGCTCGACATCGAGGCTGGGTATTTGTAGGATAAGTATGTGCAGGACGTCGACTGTGTAGATCTCGACGGTGGATGCGTGCGCGAGAAGGGCGGAGGGCAGACGTCTCTGCGTCTTCCGGTACCGGCCTGGGTCAGTCAGGATTGGCGCGGCGCACGCGTCTTGCTCCGGGTCGGGTATGCCTGTATGTGCAGGACACCGCAATCCAGGGCAGGTATGTGGAAGACGTCGGCGGTGCGTGCATAGAGGCGACGAAGAGCGAGTCTCGCGACATCGCCACGTATCGTGTTTGTCGCGGTAGCGGGACCAGGAGTGCAGGAATGCAGAACTCTGTTATTCCTGTATTCGGGCCGAGGTCAGATCGCAGTCCTAAGTAATGAAATCGGAGAAAGAAAGATGCGGGGAAATGGATGGAAGGGACGGGATTGAAACAAGGAAACGAAGTGAATTCGTTATAGACTGGAGTATCTGAAAAGGGGATGTGTAACGGTAATAGATGTAGGGCGCGCAAATATTGAGGAGGGGCGTCGTAAAACGGTAGGAAGGAATGAAGATTCAAGTTGGTGCGCGGAGAACGGGGGCGTGCAGGGATGGACAGATGTAGATGGCAGAAGACAAGGGAGAAGGACTTGCCATTTGCCAATTCCCCAGAAACATGCTTCCGCTGTCCTTGTCTGCAATGCGGTGACTTGGGGTAATGCATCAGCAATTGAGTTTGAGGCTTCTCTCCGAGTCCGTCCCGTCCTCCAACGCATACAGATATCACCCCATGTCCTCATCCACATAGAATACGAAAGCATCGAGATCCAGCCTGGACCAGCCAGACCCGCTGTCATCGGTGCACAGAAATTCGACCATACACGGCCCATGCTGCGCAACGTCCCTGCTGTTGGACTGTGTCGAAAGATAAAAACTTGAAGGTGGAAGGTTGGACTAGGAAGCTTGCTAGGAAGTCGACAACACCATTCCTGCTGCCCTACGTGGGAAGCTGTCCCAAGGAGAGAACTTGAAAGAGCAGATATAGGGGACGGTATATAACTGTGACAAGCAACGAGAGCCCCGCGAGAGAAACGGAAGGAACGTCGAACTGGCCCACGCCTCCCCCACTATGACATTTCCAAAAAAGACATATCTCATCAGCACGTGTTCGATGCGAAACCAAACAACGTGTTTCGAGCGTCAACAACCTCCTCTACCATGGATGAGCCTCTACAAACACCGTCTTCACCTCTTACAGCCACAAAAAAAATGCTCTAAACCATGGTGTAAAACTCTATTGGACCAGGACTACAAATACAAGAGCTGTGACTATTGCCGATCTCTCGACAGCAAAAATCAAAGGGGAAAAAGGACAAAGGCAGCTAGCTTGGTCAAAGCGAGTGCTACTGATGGCACAGCATCCCGAAAGAGAAGAAGGGCCTCTCTCGGAGGCACCGATGACAGGCCCACCACCTGGCAGAGGACAGATCAGTCTTCCGACGACGGCTCACCCTCCCGAGGAGATGCCGAGCAAGAAGACTCGGACGATGACACGCGTGAGGACGATGGAGGGATTGAAGTAAGTATCTCGATCTGGTCCTCACCTGTATTGACGTGAGACTCAGACATTCGCTGATGCCGAGAGCTTCTGTGACACTTTGCGGGCCGAATTCAAAACAGGGAAAGCTGTGGATTTCCACGGCACGTATCCTATCCCCGCCGATCCCCTGGTGTCCCCAAGGCAGCGTGTCCAGATGGTTGCCGCAGAAATCTGGAAAATTAGCAACTACCAGTGGACGTAAGTAAGATTTAAATGTAATAAATATAATGCTAACCGGATATATGTAGTGTAAAGGATCATAAGAAGCTAGCCAGCGGCTATCGGACCCGCTTCTGGTGTAGTCAGGATGAGGCACGGAAGAAAAAATCAAAGGCGTCACAAAATCCGGATGTCCGTAATCGGGACAATGTCAGCATGAAGCGATACCCCTGTGAAAGCAAGTTATCCATCAGCTGCCAAACACGAAAGGACGACAAAGAAAATCTCTATGTAACCGTCCAGCTCAAGCATGCCGGAAAGCACGTCAGCTATACCGACGTCTCCATGCCCCCCGAGGCGCTAGATATGATACGCGAAAATGTGGAATGGCTTACCCCAGTAGCGATGGTCGGCCAGATACAGGCAGCCTTTCCCAGTGTTACTGCCGCGCAAATTCACAGGGCATGGATGGAGATGAGCGAGATGTTCTGGCGGTGTGATGATGACTGCGCCTCTGCTAGGTGCCGATAGGTGGTGGTGGTAAGGGCAAGTAGAGAGTGTTCGTCCTTGGGGGAGATAATGGTGTCGCTGCGGGAGACTGTGGTAGCAGTAAAATGTGTGTGGTTTATTTAGAGGATTTTGATACGCCCCAGAGAATATCTGGTCGTACGGTTCGCTATTCTAATGTAGGAGGAGAATCCGCCCAAAGTCTAGCCTTCCCTGAATTTTGTAACACGTCCCGTTCTACAATCCTGTCGAGGAGCGGACGACTGTTTAGATGCGATGCGGTTTCCGTTGTTATAAACGCTATGGGGCCGTTCTCGGTTCTTTTGTATACAGCTACCCTTGGTCCTCTGACCTCTTCTGGGGTGCTTCTTGCGCTGGGAGGCCCTAAACTTGTTTTCAACGACTCTGCTCCTGTCTGCCGTTCCGTTCTTTCCAAGTCCGTTCCCTACTAAATTCTCTACAAATCGTCTTCTTCTTTCCGTTCGCAAGTTCTAACGAGCGGAGTCGGCTTCTTGAGAGCCGCGATGAAGGTCGATACCTGTTCCGTTCGATGTGAGCGGTCGGGAGTTATACAACTCGAGCGATGACTGGCGTGGTGCTCGAGATCGCTGTTATGTCGAGCGGTCCGTACAGCGGCGGACAATCCAAGGGCGGCGGTTCGATGTTCTGCCAGGCGCAGCCCTGGAGACCTTGTTTTCATAGTCGGCGTACCCTGGTGGGCGGTACTTGCGTATCACTTAAGATGCGCTGGTAGTTTTAGATGGGAAAATTAGATGTCTTTATTTGTAGCAGCGTCTCGTATTTATAGGAAATCGACCCTCTAGCACTGCCTTCTACACGTTCCTCTTGTCCTTCTCTGACTCATCGCATTCCGTTCCCTAAATTGGGAGCGCCACATGCTCCTTTGACTGGTTCCGTCCGTCTTTGTGACTCGAAAGAGGTTCCCGCTCCGTTCCTGAGCTGCGCGTGGGGAACCCACTCGACGAACGCATGGCGCTCCAGTTTCCGCTCTCAATTCTTCATTCCTGGAAGCTGTGCACGAATTCTCTGCTTGCCGAACGCGTGCTCCTTCAGTCGGGAAGGATTTCCGCTCTCAGCTCCTTGTTCCTGGAGGCTGTGTGTGAGATTTCCGCTCTTTGGACACATGCTCCTTGTTTCGGGAACGGTTTCCACTCCTAGTTCCACATTCCAGAACCTATGTGCGAGTTTTCCGTTCCTTAGGTCTCGTCTTGGTTGGCCGTTCTTCCCTGATCTTGTTCTCCTTATTCGTTTTGTTGGTACTCTTCCCAACTTGAATGAGCTATTCCTTCTTGAAGGCCGCTCCACAAGCTTCATAACCATATCCTACTCGATTTTTTTCGTTCGGCGCCTGGCTCGGCTTTGCCGGCGAGGCGAGGCGGAGGGAGGCGAGGTGGAGGTGAGGCGAGGCAGAGGTGGAGGGCGAGGTGGAGGTGGAGGGCGAGGCGGAGGTGGAGGCGAGGCGGAGGTGAAGCGCGAGTGGGAAAACCAAGGGGGCGTGCAGAGTCGCAAAGTCGGGCGCGCAGCGGGAAAACACAAGGCAGGGCGCAGAAAACAAAAGGCGGCGCGCGTGCGAGCGGGAGAAACGGAAGGGTGCATGACTTCGGAAAGTCGGCAAGCGGCCGTTGTATGTCAATCATATTTTACGCGTGCCATTCGCTTTCTTTCTTGCGCGTGCGTTTAAGTTGGCGATCGCAAAGTCGGCGAGCGGCGTTGCAGATAATCAATATTTACGCGTGCCGTTCCACTTTCTTTCTTGGGCGTGCGTTTAAGTTGGTGATCGCAAAGTCGGTGAGCGGCGTTGCAGACAATCAATATTTACGCGTGCCGTTCCGCTTTCTTTCTTGGGTGTGCGTTTAAGTTGGCGATCGCAAAGTCAGCAAGCGGTTGTATGCCAATCAATATTTACGCGTGCCGTTCCGCTTTCTTTCTTGGGCGTGTGTCTCTGGTTGGTCAATTTGCTGTAGTGCGTGCGGGGTCGGGATCCGTTTTATGTGAGTGCAATGTGCGTCGGATCGGGAATGTGCTCTGTCCTTATTTGGCGATGCCGTTTCCACTTCGTATGTGCCGTTCCAGAGTGATCACAAAGTGATGGCTCACAGCGGTTTGACGATGACCAATTGTTGTTGACGAAGAAACTGCTCGAGGAACACAAAGACGATGTTGATATCTTCGAGCCGGTAGATGTTCCCGAAGGCGTGGAGGTGCTGTGTTGGGGTATGAAGAAGATCGCGGGGCCACTGAAGGGCAAGATTGTTGAAACTGGTGTTGACGCCACTTGTAAGTGCTGGTGGCCTAATTAGGAAACTCAGACTGACAGCAGCGCAGATAATACGAACTCAAAGCACCTTGAGCTCTATAGCACCATGGGCGAGTACGATAATGCCGGCTTCCCATTGTCATACTGTCTCCTGTCGACAGCTTCTTCAATTGATCAAGGGAAGTGTCGACATGCTCTTACCGCTTGGGCCAAGTGTCTGCGAGACATGTACGGGATTATCGCGTGATTCACACATGTTGACAAGCATATGGTGGAGACCGGCATGCTCAAGGACGTCTGGAATGCAAAGATTAGTCTCTGTTGGTGGCATCTACGTCGTGCGGTACGCACCCGACTCGCAAATGCCAAACTCGCGACCACCCCATATGATCCCGGCCGTGCACATGCCAAGTTCTCCTTCATCGACCTCGCATTCGTTCCAGCTGGCCAGGCCGATGGAGGAGAGTACGAGGGGGGCATCCCAGACACAATCACACCTGTCATACCCATCTCCCAACTGCCGCGGACCATAACAGTCTCCAATGGTCTTCGCATCACCATCCCGCCCCATCAAGCGCTCGGACGGGTTGACACGAATGAGGCTAGGCCACGCGTCAATCCCAAGTCATCTCGGGAGGGTGTGACACAGGGGGCATGCCCCACCGCTTAAATTCCATAAGCCGCAGACGCTTATGAACGGCGGTTTGCTCGCAGTTTGCTCGCTTATTGATGGCTCGGAGAAATTGCCGCGTGTTTCCCTCGTGTGCATGTGTAATGCACATTGATGTGTCATGGGTTCAAAGCTGCATAGCAGCATTCTTTTTAAATATCACCTTTCATTTGCTGGCAGACTCAGAAGTACACAAGGAATGTTGGCTACACCTCTAAAAATTACCAAACTTTATGTAGACATATATCTGTCTGCATTGTTGAATTTCTTTCAGGTACACAGCAAATATTCCCTTATTCAATGCAATCCATAGAGCTTAGAATATCTTCTTTGGCTCCTTGGAACACAGCCAGTATCGTGAAAAGTATAAGACTTCAGAGGGATACAGGCAAAATTCCTCTACCAAATGTTTGCAGTGTTTGAGGAGGAACTAATGGTATAGTGCCAGATGGAACATAGGCCAGTCAGTGTTTATATGCTACCATTTGGGTGCCTAAGATCCATAACCTCAAAATGGGTGCCTCATTGAGAGTGCTGGGATGATGAGTAGAGCACAATATATTACAACTTGGCATGTTCCAGAAAATGGGACCGGGCCAAGCTGATACATTATCTTGGGTTTTGTTTCAAAAAAAGTTCATAGAATAGCACAAGTATGATTCACCCTGATGGCATATGTCAGATCCACTGAACTTCCCTCTCGAAAATTATTCACTATGAGTTGTTAGAAAAGCACAAGGTCATGAAGGCTGGAAAAAAATATAGAACTGCTGTAGAGGATATATTTACAGAGAGTTCAGTAATCTGTTGTATGTGTGATCAACATTCCTTGTCTATTTCTGAGTCTGCCACTAAATAAAATGTGGTGTGTCAAAAAGAATGCTACTATGCAGGTTTGAACCCATGACACATAAATGTGCATTACACATACACATGAGGGAAACACGCGGCAATTTCTCCGAGCCATCAATAAGCGAGCAAACCACGAGCAAACTGCCGTTCATAAGCGTCTGCGGCTTATGGAATTTAAGCAGTGGGGCATGCCCCCTGTGTGAGCGACATTTGCATCGACTCCGTGACGGGGATGGAGTTGGAGCATCGTTTGCACGTTGCCGGAGACTGCGTGGTCGATGACAGAGCTGAGGAGGCCATGGATGGTGACGTAGGACCGACGCCATCACTGCAGGCAGCTAAGATCACAATGGGGAAGGAGAACACAGGATCGGACACACCCGATCCTGTCCACACGAGACGTGGACGTGTTGTGAAGCCTACGCAGAAGGAGGACGCCGCAGATCCGAAGGTCTTGGTGCAGGCGATGAAAGCGCGTACCACAGGAGTCGCAGCACCGAAGCCGCGGAAAGAAAAGGCCAAGCCAGCTGGAACTGACCCAGCATCTGACAGCGAGAGTGAGGAGAAGGGGGGGAAAGACAAGCAGACACGGCGCACCTTCTGTCCAGCCCAGTTCCGAGAACCCATTGTGAATATGCTGGAGAAGCACTATTGTGCCCATCCTCTGCTCCCCAGATACGGGCACCCGAGCCCTGAAGGGATAAAGCGCTGGGCTGTGATGCAGATGTATAAATTTTGCGTCGAGCATGGACTGCGAGAGGTTTGGGCATACCTATGGGAAAACTGGTACCGAAAGTCGCAGTGGGAGCTCTGGGCATGCTCGGCACATGCAGAAATACCTGTGCTGAAGACCACAATGATCTTGGAAAGCCAGTCAGTACACAATTGTCATCACCAGCGGTGGATTTTACTTACAATCTATAGCTGGCGGCGTATTAAGCATGACTTCCTGCACCATTTCCACATGCCGCACTGCGACTTGTTGGCGTGGATCCTAATTGTCAAGTTAGCACCCAGTTATTACCGGAAACTTGACCGGCTGCTTACCAACACGGGGCAGTATCGTGAGCTGCCTGCGTGGTGCAAGGACTTCAAGAGAACATGGCGGCGGCTCGAAAAGACACCTATAACCCTCCCCGTGAATCCAACATACAAAACAGACGCGAAAAAAGGACTCTGTACCTGTCCTTCACTGCCAACCTCCCGCTTCCTCATTTGTAAACACACCGTTCAGGGTGTCAAGCGGGTCCCTCCTGTGTTCTTCTTAGAGGTCAAGCGCAGGCACACCACGCCGTTCTAGGTGCATCCTTCATTGCGGCCACTGTCAGATGAGAATTACTCAGGACGAGACTTTGGAAGACGTTACTGCAGACCCAACTAGCATGGAAATGACCCCGGACTGGGACGACGACGACGACGATGACATGGTCGACACACACAAGCCGGAGGATGGCCAGCTCACGTTTCTCGAGGCGATGGACGAAAATATTGAGCTGGTTGTCGAGTTTGCGAAGGGCCTGAAGTTCCAGCAGCAATTCCGGGACCAGAGGATGCTACAAACCCTAGAACGCGAGGAGGCATCGTTCCTATGGCTGGCACGGGCGTGTCTTGGGAAGGAGAAGAGGCTGAGGTCAACACGAGGCACGGCACCTTCGACATGGGACAGATCAACCGGCACTGCCATGTTCTACTGCGCTAGGCCTGCACCAACTGATGACAGACCGCGGTAAGCTGGAACACGTCTTATTCAACGGATTTTATTGCAGAAAACAACATTAATATTAGTACTTGGCCTACATACGACTTGCAAAGTGTTTTGACGTTAGCGTTATCTTATCTTATTTGTAATCAATTACCTTTTTAGGAATGTCATAGTGGGGGAGGCCAAGGGGTTGGAACGTCGAGTTGGTCGCAGTACACAATAGGCACAACCACGAATTGCCGCCCGGGAGCCAGCCCGCTCGGGAGCAATTCCCATATCAGGCTTCAGCTTAGCTCTGTTTCTTCTTCTGCGACACAACGATGAGGCTCCCCAGCTTCTTTCGGTGCATATGTGGACTCCTCGCCACCAACAGATCTAATAATTGTTTCTATCAATGGAACCGTCACGGTCACCCGAAGAGACAGACTAGTCTCTTATAAACAGACACCACAACAATAGTGCTCGTACCTCGCATGTTGTAGTCTGTCGAAAAGGTTGATGTGTCGATCGCTGGCCGCGTCGGATGCTGGTATGCATTCCAGAACAAGTTTTTCACAAATATGAAGTACATAAATTGAGCAACTTTGTCACCTAACTCGTGGCCGCAGAGTCGAAGAACCAGGAGTTTGAACATTGATGGCTACACTAGCAAATCCTGACATAATCTGCTCTTTCTGTTCCGCGAGAATGGAAGTTGAAAAATAAAATTTGAAGATATATTTGGGTCAGACGTAGATTTATTATCAGCGACTGCCTAGTGGGCCGAACTAGGTAGTGGGCCAATTGGGTGCTATGAGCTTACCAGGATGACTTATCCCCAAAGTCTTACTTGGATATTGGAATGGATGTATAGACGACCCCTGAGACCGAATTTGGCACAGTTTGATCAAGTTGCCGAAATGCTGTGCCCGCTTTCCCACCGGTGGGAGATGCCGAACACGTGTTTCCTTATTTCTGGCGTGGCATCAGTTGCGAGAAGTTGCGTGTATCTCAGTCGCCTCTTCATCGTTCCACGACGTTAGGTGCTCGATCTGTTCGTAGGATGTCTGGCTACCCCTAGGACTCCTCTAGCCCTAAAATTGATCCCTATCTGTCGCTATTACCCTCAAGATTTCCACCAAGGTGTCAAAATTCGGTTCACACGCTGCGCGCTCGCCACCGGTTTGTCGGGCGCCATCGCAGTGCTCCAATTCCGGGACTCGGGATGGTCAGTCAGCATGGTCAATGGATTCCCTTGATGGTATTAACATCTTGTTATCGACTTTATTCCTCTGTTATGGTGACGGAATGTGTCGAACGGCCATTTCAGGCAAGCACCAGACTTCGAGTTTTTTTAGGGAAATGGACAACACGACGGTGGAACCGGCAATTCAGGCGCGTTCATAGACCGTCTTTCATGATGCCCCCAGCTCACCCTGGCTGTCCCCTCCATTTTGCCACTGTACAGCGCCTCGCTATCGGAGGCTACAGGGCAGTTTTCGACATATCGCGGACAGCATAATCTACATCTACTGGACTATCCACGTATGTTCGTTTCCTATTCAATATGATGTTTTGTATCCACAAAAATCAATTCGGCGGCATTTTGAGCGATGTGAGGTCGTGTATAGCTGGTGTAACACCCAACACTCCAACGCATCCTGCCCGACTTCTTTGTCTCTTTTGACCCGTTCTCCATGCCGACCCTCGCGAGACTTCTTCAGGCTGCACATAAATCCCCAATGGACCATGCAACTGTCATCACCAATCCCGACGGGCGTCCTGAATCAGTGGTCGATACTGACAGCAACAAACACGTCCCGCGAATCAAGCGAGCCTGACGTCGGAGCGCAAGGTCGCCATCTATGCACTGCAACGTACCTCGTATCATGAAAGGTCACCGTCCGGACCTGAGAGCTGAGTATGAATGAATAGTTGGGGATGGAGAAGTGTCTGGCACACCCCGATGTCGACATACTTATATCCACATATATTCTACATAAATCCCTCATAAAAGTTAGGCTGGGGGCAACTGAGAAGCAGTTCTGGATGTCCTAGAAGTCTGCTTTGTCCCCTAAACTAGTCTATAGCATTTGCCGTTGGGTGAGGAACGCGGAGCATGCACCAAATCATGGCTGACTGAAGGATTCTCACGCCTGGCCCATTACGTCGTTTTGGCCATTTTTGGACTTGCCGCGGCAAAATATTCACCGAGTCATCAATACATCACCAACTCCTGCGCTGCTGCCCGCACTTCACTCATAGGATGCTAGACTACATTCAAGCACGTTACAACACCCAGCAACTCAATATATTGGTCCTTGGGCAACGAAAAACCTTTAAGGTGGCCCAGTACCCAGTCGCTGATAATACAGCTGATGTCAGTACCGAGGGCGCGGATCGAAAATTTTCTGTTTTGGGATGTTTCCAAAGAATTCCCTATATCTCTGTCAGTTCTTCACCAATTCACATAAAACTAAATAGATCTACTCAGCTAATTCATGCACAATTAGTGGTAGAGAGGAACTTGCGAAAATATTACGTATTAGGCAATTTCTGTTTGGGGGCTGTTTTTGCACTGAATACCATCTAGCATGGCCAGAACATGTCCCAGTGACCTAGAATATTGGGAGAGACAACATCCATACCTGACAAAACATGTGATAGAGCCAGAAGTGAGGATAATTTAGTTACAGTCCTTCTAGCTCCAGTGAAAACATTTGGCAGTTTTTGGCTTTCAGAGATATTGCCAAGATCACATTCATCTGGACATTTCATATAGTTCTGGCTCAATCACTTATTTCATAACATATACATGTTGTCCCTCCAAAAATTCTAGGTCACTAGGAAATGTTCTCACCATGCTAGACAGTATTCAGTGCAAAAACAGCCCCAAAACAGAAATTACCTAATACGTAATATTTTCGCAAGTTCCTCTCTATCACTAATTGTGCATGAATTAGCTGAGTAGATCTAATTAGTTTTTATGTGAATTGGTGAAGAACTGACAGAGATATGGGAATTCTTTGGAAACATCCCAAAACAGAACATTTTCGATCCGCGCCCTCGGTACTGACATCGGCTGTAAAAGTGTGCCGATATCCCTGGGAAGGAAGCCCCGTTTTATTGGCTTCGATCCAGTTATTTTCACACGGATCAACTGCTCTATGGCTGCGATCTGTCAATGTGGCCACTTTTGTCATGCCAACAATCTGTCCATCTCATGTCTTTTCCTATAAAGCTCTGTGACTTGGTTGTCTTCCACCAGCTCCCACATCCACCTAATGTCGCACAAATCACAAGAAACTTCAAAGTCAGACTCTTTCTCGGATCTACCAAATGTAAGTTGACTGCTGTTCCTCGGATAAGTTATTAAAATGATCCGTAGTCAATGCGAGATGAACTTGGTCAAGAAATGTCTGAAGGAGCAACAATATGGCAAGAATATACCAGGACAGCCGATGCATACGATGATCAACTGCTTCGGCAGTGGAATCAAAATCTGGATACCATGCTCATTGTTGTGAGAACTCCGTGTCTTCTCCTCGCCTGTATACAGGTGGTTCCTGACCAAAATTTGAAGGCTACTTTGTTCTCAGCTGTGGTCACTGCCTTTGTCATTGAGACATTTCAGGATCTAGGACCCAGTGCCCAAGCCTTGACAAATGATTTACTTTTGGATATTGTGCAAGCTCTCAAAACCCTCAGCTGAACACCTCACAGCCAAATGTTGTGCCTCCAAAATTTGTTCCTTCTCCAGATAATGTATGGGTCAATGGCTTGTGGTTCGCCTCGTTGGCCTGCTCTCTTGGTGATGCCGCAATAGCTATGCTGATAAAGCAATGGCTAAATGCATACTCGGCTGGGCTTCCCGCATCGCACCAATTACGCTCTCGCATGAGACAGCACAGATTTAATGCCCTCATCAGGTGGAAAACACCTCAGATTATTGGTTTTTTGACTTTTGCTTTGTCTGTCTGTGTTATACTATTCCTGGCAGGACTTTCAATTTTGCTCTTTTCTCTCAACAACACAATTGCAATAGCCACAACTACGATCATTGGCATCATTTTTATCTTTCATGTGGCTAGCCTACTGCTTCCAGGACTGTGCAACTCTCCATGGAAAACTGCAGTTTCACCATTGGTTTATCAGAGCCTGTTTCCACTGCGAAAAGCCCTCAACAGCTCAGGTCTCAAACATTTTATGGAAGGAATTTCCGATCTCTGGAAACAACTGTCATTGCGGAACATCATGACCCAAATCCGCTCAATCCTGAGGAATATCCTGTTGACACTAGCGAATATGGTCCACACTTATGTACTGGGATAGTGTCAATCATTTTGTGTCCTGTCATGATATTGGTGGGAGTGGGCCAGTGGATGTGGAATTTACTGCCACCATTCCTTCGTTTGGTGGTTTCCTTCCTGGCCTGGCCATTGATTTGCCCATCAACCTCACCATCAATTTCATTTCATATGCCAACACAACATATAAATGCTATTCCTCCAGATACCGTCTTGTTTACCCATCATATCTCCCTTCCTTGGAATTCACATTCATCAGGAGAAGGGCAATTATTTTCAAGAGAGCTGTGAAATTTCATCAGTTTAACAGCAGACATTCTTTGGGACCAGGTTCTTGGGTATCAGAGTATGGAGATGAGATGCAATTTGTCAGCGAACCAAGTTCTTTTCATTGGCTAGATGGACAGGCCATCCTCTGGATGGTGTCTACATCCACAGACAAATCGCTCACACAGCACAGTATTCAATCCTTAGCTGGGCTTTCGGCAGATTTTGAACATGTTGACATACTTGAAAGACTGCTGTCTCCAGTTCAAAGAAGTTTAATTTCTTGTCTAAGGGCAGAACATATGCAATATGATCAGATTGAGCTATATGCCCGCGGTCTGTGGCATATTGAACTCAATCTTGCTATGAGAACAGGGGGTCATCAAAGAGGATCTGACTTAGCGGATCTTATCCACTCACAAGTCAAGATGGTGGAGGGAGGCTTGCGAAAAAATCCAGGGGCTTTTGTTGCCTGCATCTGTGCCTGTAGATCACTCAATGAAATCACCAGCTTGTTGCAAAATATCTGTGATGAAACCAATGGTGACACTGGATACACTTCATTCCACACAAGAATGATGGTAGAAACCTTGGCCCAAGAAATATCAAAAAGGAAGAGAACTGATATAAGCATGTGGACTACAGCACGCTCAGAAAATGCTTTAGACACAGAAGTGGTGCCGCTTCTGGTTAAACTTTTAAGCTTGAAGACTACTTTGCCAGTTACTGTTCAATGCACATTTATGCGCAGTTTGCCTGATGAGCTGCCAATTTCAGTTGGAGAAATGCTGACTGTGCTAAAAGAATATGCTGATGGATGGTTGTTGTGTCAAAACAACAAGGGAGAGCAGGGCATGGTTCCTGTAAGATCTCTGGGGAAAGTACCAAATCATGCATTAAACACCTCAATTGCAGTTGCTTTGGCAATATTCACTCAATCAGTGCCAGACATTGAGGTTCTCAAATATTCAAATGAAAGCCGTCGAGCCCATGACTTTTACTACCTCTTGTGTGCATCATTATCAATGATTTTGAGATTTCCGGAATATTTCAAGTCTCAGGACATGATTCACATGGTCCATGACAAATTCGTTGTGGCTAGTCTTGGCCTCCTGGCTGAACCAGCACGCGATGATAGCCACTATCATATCGCTATTGCAGAAATATTCAAATTCGCTTTTTCCACCGAGCAATCGCTTCATCACGAATTGGTCATTGCCTTATCAAAGATGGACCCACGAGTCTACTCTCATCTGCAGCCAGGGGCAATACCCGACCCAACAAGATACTCATTTCAAAGTACACCAATTGAGGTCCAGATAGCCCTTGGTATCTGTCTTGAGAATTTAAAGGCTCCTACTCAAAACCTGATTGGAGCTTTTGCTTCATTTGATCAATATTCAGAGCTTGTTAAATATGTGTTATCACCAAGCGATTCAATGGATGCTAGATCACAAGCATTCAAACTATTACTGAAGAAGGCACATCAATCTCAGGTTGACAATAATCAGAATCAGTGGAAGAAATTGAAGCTACTGGGTTTTTTTGATGCTGTTCAAGTTTTCTTCACCTCCATTGGCTTTATCGATCGATTAGAACTGGACCAATGGATGGACACTCTGCATATACTTTGTTACACTGAGCGCACAGCTCTGCGTCAGAGTGGTGCTATGAGAGCATTTATCATCTGGGCATACCAGGATTGGCGAGGTCGCCCCATGATGGAGGATCACTTGCAGGAGCTAAATAAGATAGCGAAGTCACTTTCGCTCAGTGTTGAAGATATAAATGACACATCTTGGTTCAAAGGCTCGCAGATATCACGGGGACTCACTTCTAGGGCATGAATGAGATGGCCGAGTCACTTTCGCTCAGTGTTGGAGATATAACTGGCACATCTTGGTTGTAAGGCTTGCAGATAGCAAAATTTACAGCAAGAATCTAGCTTCACAACCTTTAAATTTACTTCAAGTTATGAATTTTACTGTCATGTACTTTCATAGGGTAGAACTAAAACAATTGAACAAATCTGTGAGATACAATCTTTTAAGATATAGTGAGAAGAATTTTACGACAGTATGTATGCCCGTAGACAGATCGGTTACCGGTCTAACTTGAAGAAAGATTGGGAAATATATAGCAGTAACAAAAGCTGAAGTAATGAACAGTTGCGCCCATGCTATCACAACATTTCTCCCTTCAACTAAATTATTTCTAGCGCAGAGGGATCCGCCTCGTCTGTTATGTATGTAGTATGGTTCTGGTGTGCCGATAAAATGACCAGCGAAGCGCACTTGAACATCAGGCTCTAGATAACCAGCGCCATTCGAGTATGCCTCGGTTCCAGAGATAGTATCATCATACGGCAGTATTTCTCAGCGCCGGCTCAACGCATTCGGTGCCTAAATTGGAATGAAATGGTCTGTTCCCCCTTATCCACCTTCTAGCGGCCGCCGGACGCAGTACGACGACGGGGGTGCTACGATACTATAACAGATGAGGTATCCATATATGTATTGCGTATCGAATGACTATTATTCGGCGAGGTGCATGAGAGTCAGTCCCATATATACACCATAAACGGTGCCCGAGGATGAAGTATGGAAGGTCTCGGAGCACGGCATGAAGCTGCTCCGTCGTGGACTTGGCCGGCGCTCGACCGCGACGACAAACAAACGGGGGGTGGGACTGGGTGCGAGCCCGGCGCGGGAGCTGCGCAAGGCAGTGGAAAGACTCAGATAGGGTGTGCGAGTACGGATGAAAGAGGAGCGGCACGGTGAGCGAGAGAATGCAGTAGGCTCTCCGCAAATACTTGACGCAAATAAGCGGGCCCACGCAACCAGCAACTGTCGTCCTCAGACTCCGTAGAAAGGGTGCAGAGGGCCAGCCGGGCCGTCCACGACCTCGCACGATATCCCAAGACACCTTCAAGTCGAATCGCCTTAGACCCGATTTGTAGGGGCGCCATCGTGCACGGGGAAGGGACGAGGTGCCCGGGGGGAGGGTATCGGTCACCGATGCAGGACGGAAAGGAGGAGGTGCCGATGTCGAGGAGGTAGGTGTGGATGCGGAGCGGCGAGAGCGAATCATCATTCCGGCACTGAATTAGGGAAAATGAGGGAGAGTATGAATGGAAACAGGGACCGGAGACGTTGACGGAAGGTGTGGCAATACGAGAAGCTTCACCCGGAAGTCAAGCCCAGAGTCGTCCGTGGATCCACAGTGCGACCCAACCCATCTTCTGGGCCGACACTACGAATTGGGTACAAGCCAAAGCCGCCTGCGCCAGCCAGCTGTCGACGCCCACACGCGCAACATTCTCAGACACCTCCCTGTCAAATCCTCTCGTCCATGGATGCGCAACGCAGCTCGCACACGCAAATACATTGTCGTCATCGGGAATGATGCGGTAGATGGGTCCACCACGTGCGCTCCCTTCCTGGGACGTCTACACCCTACCCATACCTCCCCGCATCCATAATCATAAGGCACTAGGTCCGAGAAGAGGGGAGGGAGGACGTGCGCAGGGGTGATGGGCAGATTGCACAATCTTCCTTATTTGACGAGACGGAACGGAGGGGGGGGCGGGGGTAGGCGGGGCAGGCGGATGTGGGACATGAAGATGGAGACGGATTCGGCGGTGGACGTCTCGGTAGCGAAGAGTGGTAGTGTGTCCTTGCCCACAGCGTCGTTAGCCACCGTGAAGGAGCTTCGATTCCGAATCGCTCCAGTCCCGATGATTGCTAGCGTCCATCGCAAGGGAGTGGGCGCGCGTGCTTGGTGTGTAGAGCTAGACTATGGGCGGGCATCAGTAAGGACAAAGAAGAGGGTCAGGACGAGCGAAGATGTGAAGGCGCAAGAGGAAGGAAAGGCGAGGATAACTAGAGTGAGATGGAGGACGGAGAAAGAGAAGGAGCACAAAGGAGTGGCTGACG
Organism: Mycena leptocephala; assembly: GCA_029378395.1. NCBI lineage: Eukaryota > Fungi > Basidiomycota > Agaricomycetes > Agaricales > Mycenaceae > Mycena > Mycena leptocephala. Next base: position 2,660 of record JARJLF010000655.1, on the reverse strand, counting down.
GGCGTAGGAACGGATTGGATGGCGGCACACAAGGAATAACGGAGGGGAAGTGTCGGTGGTACACCTAAGGCACCTACGTTGCCACTTACGTAAAGGCCTCTTAGGGGGGTTTACGTGTATGAGTAAAACCCCCCTAAGAGGCCCCTGACGACGAAGGTAAAGATCTACGCTCACCCTGCGCCGGCCTTCGTAGCCTTCATTTGTCTGCCAGCCTTCCCAATCGGGAAACACCCTCCGCGGTCCATCAGGAAAAAACCACTTGGTTATGTAGCGCTTGGTAGCCCAAATACCTGTGGTAGCCCCGTAGGCAAGTCCCCTTATGGTAGCCCTTGGTAGCCACGTGCCACAGTCTCATACCTCCTGGTAGCGTCTCGTAGCTCCGTGCCAAGGCTCCCGTAGCACCTGGTAGCACCCAATAGCTCTCCCTTTCCACTTAGTAGCGCCGAATAGAGCGCGATACCACCGAATAACCAGCAATAGTCAAAACAACGATCACACAAAAGTTGAATGAAAAATACATATATTTCAGTTATCAACAAGCTATCGAAGACACGATGTGTTTACACAATGGCCCATGGCCCGCAAGAAACTATCACTGACTCCACCAAAGTACTCGCCGTGCACATACATGCAGGGCGAGTCACAAAGACAGCAGCGACAACAAGCTGTGTGCGCAAACGTGCTAAATAGATGTCCTAGAGAAACTGTCTGATGTACTTGAGGAGTTGTGCTGAACTAGACAATAAAGGGACTCACCACAACGACATCCCTTGACTACATTATTGAAACTGGAACCGTCATGCCCATGAGTCGTTCAATATCTGTAAACATGTCAATATTATAAGTCAGGAAAAGACAGAGAGCTCACATGTAGGGGGTAGGAATTATGAGCCCAGAAAAGCCAAGCAGATCAAGAATCAAGCCAGAGATGAGACTTGCGGTCAGGATTCAGGCGAGAGAAGCACTGTTCCACAGATCAACTTGCGGCAATCTTGCGACACAGGGCTTGAGAACGACTTCCCATCTGTCTTGAGATGGCTTAATAAGGCCAGAGGACACAGGACTGGAGAAAGATAGCTTGAGAATGACTGGCATCTGTCTTCGGGATGTCTTGATGTGTAACGGCGATGGCGGGTGCGGATTGGAGGCGCGCCAGGCCAGCATATCAAGGGAGGTGAGATGGGAGGTTTGAAGTAGCCAAGTGCATCTTGAGGAGCGTCCTGCGCGTCCAGAGGCAAAGACAGAGAGGAACGAAGGGAGAGAAGATGGGGGGAAAGGAAGAAAGGCGATGAACCGAAGTCCCGTTGGCAACCAACAATCACGCCATCGCGCACGTGCGGCGGACTTTGAATTGGACTTAGCAAAATTTGAGAGCAGCCAAGCGACCATGCCCTACCATTCATGTATGCAGTATGTCTGTAAATCCTGTAGACGAGGCAATAAGTCAAAATATGGCTGTAAACCATCGTCCGGGGTTCAAAATCTGAATCGGCTAAACGACGACTACCCGGCGCTACTGATCCTCGCGCGGCGGTTATCAAATGCTACTGATCTGTCACTGACGGCTATCACGGCTACCAGCCGCTACAGATCCTCGCAGAGAGCTACTGGTGCTACCGCTGCTATAGAACTCACCATGTAGCTCCAGAGCAAAAACTTTTTCCTGATGTCCTTCGCCACCTTCTCTGGTATCGTCGTATCACAGGAAACACTGGCTGGGCACACAAGGTATATGCACACATGTCAATTACATTGTTGGTGCTAAAATATACAGCAGTATGTACTTTATACCAAGAAAGATGTACAGTAGGTCTCCAGTGAAGGATGTACAGTAGGTGTACAGCAATAGTACGGGTACGGGTTTAGCAAAACATTGGAATATGATACATGGATACCAAGACATATGTATACAATAGCGCGATACGAGAGTCCAAGAAAGAATAGATGTGAAGGCCTTCGCGGATGCGCGAAGGGTTCCGAGAATTGAATCAAATTGATATTGCGCCAGGTGTTGACATATGGCAAGGGCTTGAACAAGTTGTAGGAGTGCAGTGACGTTCCAGAGATGTGGGTGAAGCAGTAGCCAACAAAAACAATCCACACGAAGGCTTTCGTGGATGTGCGAAGGTCACGGAAGTACAAAAAAGTTCACCAAATCACTTTGACTTCTAGGTTTGAACGAGTGGTAGGACTGTGTGGACGTTCCCGAGCTGCTAGAGGGGATAGAAGGGGGGGTAAACAAGGGAGAAAGCCCGGCATTGGCAGCGAAGGCCTTCGGGCAAGGGAATTTTGATGCCATCTTTTGCAATGCAGCAGCCCTGCTGCTTGGCAGGTAAAAAAGCTCTGCTTTTGTGGTGGGCTTTGTTTGCTCACGCTGTACAAGAAGGCCTTTGTTATGGTCAATTCAGCCAGAATGATGCACTTATAATGGAAAAGATGATAAAAGATTACCAGCAGGACGTGAACTAGCAAGAGAACACAAATGAAATATGACAGCAGAGCAGATTTTTCGAATGAAGATGGCGACGCGTCAAGTTTACCCATCATGTGACCGTACTCGAAAGGCTTATTCCGAGACTGTACTGCCACTGATGTGACCAACCATTTTAGACCGATTAAAGCCGGCCGACGATTTTACGACATATCTCGCACAGCCACCC